>VDFB02292527.1:8963638-9054333 GCA_007258455.2 Sequoia sempervirens | reverse complement strand
TAATGGGCATAGGGCTAAGGTTAGAGTGGATAGACATATAGGAGTGTGTGAGAGGGAGAGAGAGACTTGAGAGGGGGAGAGGGGGTATGAGTGAGAGACTTGAGAGAGAGAGAGGGGGGTAAGTGAGAGGGGAAGAGGGGAAGAAGGGGAGAGTGAGGGAGAGAGAATTAGGAGGGGGAAGGCAGAGGGGAAGAATGAGAGAGAGAGAGTTCATTAGGAGGGGTAAGGGAGAGGGAAAGAGGGCAAGAAGTGGAGAGAGAAAGAGTTCATTAGGAGGGGGGAGGGACAGGGAAAGAGGGGAAGAAGTGGAGAGAGATAGAGAGAGTTCATTAGGAGGGGGGAGGGAGAGGGAAAGAGGGGAAGAAGTGGGGGGAGAGAGAGAGAATTCATTAGGAGGGGGGAGGGAGAGGGGAAGAAGTGGAGAGAGAGAGAGTTCATTAGGAGCGGGGAGGGAGAGGGAAAGAGGGAAAGAAGTGGAGAGAGAGAGAGAGGCAAAGGGAGAGGGAGAGAGAGAGGGAGAGGGAGAGGGGGAGAGAGATAATATTTAAATATCTTATATATTAGTAATATATATATATATATATAAACTAAAATATAGAAGTAATATTTAAATATATTATACATAATAATATAATATATTATATATTATATAGTTTTGTAAGAGATTATATATTAAATTATAAATAATATTGTATATTCTAAACTAGATATATTAACATAAACTATAAACTATAAACTATTTAAAAATCCTATATAAACCAAATCATATATTCTAAACTAAATATATTAAAATAAACTATAAACTACAAATGAGATATATTGCATATGTTAAATCATATGTTATAAAGTCTTGACATTTTTTAAAATGCCATGTAAACAAATCGGATATCGAATATATATTGGATATCCGATTCAAATTGGATATCCGATATGTCTAACACAAAATTCATTACCTAGGGAATAGGCTCAGGTTTGCTTTGGTATTTGGTTAGGAGATTCCAATCCTAAAAAGTCAACACAAAAAGCATGTTTAATAGCTTACCTTGTTTTTTCGGACTTCGCCCATGTGGCTGATGACTTTATTTTTAGCCAAAATTGATAAAATGAAAAGGGTTTGTAGAGGAGATTCTCAACTTTTTGCCAATATAAAATTATGCTTTATTTTGAATTTAGTAGATTATTATTATTCATTTTCTATTAGAATTATGACTAAAGCCCTGATTGATAGGCTGATTGTAAAACATCTATAACTTTCAAACGACATCATATTTTTTGAATCCGAAACATGCGTCACATTCTATGCTTCGCATACTAAGATTAAAAATAAATAAATTAAATTTCATGAAGTTTTGACCAAGTTAAGGTGGTTAGACATACAACGTTTTATATTTTTAAAAAGTTGTAATAAAAAATTCATAATTAATTATTTACTTGGAAAAAAATTAAAAAAATATGCGTCACATCTAGACATGAGTCCTCTACTTATATCTAAAATCTCATAAAAAAATATTATCATTTTTTTATGGTTAGGGTGGTCAGACAAACACCTACTTCTTATTTTTTCCTTGAAATTTAAGTAATACTACATTGAAATTTCAAATTTTCACCAAATAGATTTTCTTTTAAAAAAAATAAACCTAGTAGTTTAGAAACTATATTCAATTTCCCACATATTCTATTCTTACATGTTTTTGAAATAATATAGATAACTTATTCAAATTTTTACGTCAAGTTGCCTAACTCTGATTTTTCTGAATTTTCATTGCCACTTAAGGGCCTGTTTGGCCCATCATGATCCTGCACATACCCAAGTTCCTTATTATGTTACTTTATATGATCTTATTCTTAAACATGTGATCTATTGTAGGGAATACATTCCTTTATTCCATAATATTGGCATATGTACTCTAAATTTCTCATCTTAATATAATTCCTTGTCTTTATTCTTGACTATTGGACATGTTTCATTATTAGATGCTCCTTATTATTTGTTTAATTTGATCATTTTAATTCATGGAGGATGTTATAAAAATAGACACAAAACTAGTATCTCTTACAAAACCAAACAACATAGTCTTGAGATAGAACATTAAGAAAATCAACTTACAGTAGATATGAATAATTGAAACCTAAAGGAAGAAGAAAAATAGACAGTTTAAGCTCATCCTCCAAAAAACAATACCAATAGTAACTCTTGTGGTGAATTCCATGATGCAAGGTGTACGCCCTTGGTCTCCTTGTGTTGTGCGGTGCAACTCCCAGGTTTGTGACATGGCTTAATCATCTCTCATGGATTCATTAACTTTGGCGATTGTATCATGTATTAATAGGTAAATCTTTTGGTGTAATGGAAATCATTTGTGCAACAGTTGGTATCAGAGCTTGGGTCATAGGTTCAAACCCCTCTCTTGCACTGGGGAGATTGTTGCAAGGTGTGCACCCTTGGTCTCCTTGTGTTGTGCAATGCAGCATTTGGGTTTGTGACATGACTTAACTACCTCTCATGGATTCACTAACTCTGGCAGTTGTATCAGACATTAACTAGTCAATCTTTTGGTACAATGACAACCATTTGTGCAACATTCCATGTTTTGGAAATAGTAAAATACATTATTCACTCTTGATTCTATCTACCTTCCAAATTGTAGGACCTTATCTTCAAATGCCAAGAATTATTGATAGAGTTTTAGTGTAATTTTTTTATCCATAGACTATAAGAAATTATTTTATACATTTTACATCAACAGACAATGAATGCAACATTCACAACATCATTCACTTAGACATGAGCAATAGAAAATATATAACAATTGTTATAGCAACTTGTGACATCTAACATCATACATAGTAATTTTTTACCAACACCTTGATTACAACATATGCAACCATCCACACACTGCCATTTTGTTGAATACCAAGACAAAATCATCAACAATATCCATTTTATTGACATCAGTGGAAACACCTACAACATACTTCCAATAATCTCCACCTTTGGTATGTTGGAAGTATGAGTAGCTTGTGTGTTGTCATTGATGTCAACAAATCTATGTTGTTGCACTTATTTCAACAAGTCTACTGAGATCTTGTTGAAATTCTGTGATGATGCTTTGATTAGTTGCATTATGTTGTCATTAGTAGTATCACTAGTGTCAACCTGTAGTGCTTCTTTTCTAAACTTTTGTTGACATGTGGTTAGTTTATTTAGTGCAATCCATTTGGTGGAAATGAGGAAGTTTTGAAGGTGATTTCAATTTGTTTGTAGTACTTGGTTTCCAAGTGATTTTGTGAAAATTTGAATAAAAGAGAAAACATGTAGTTGAGAGGTGTTCAATAAAGCAGAGTAGTGATCTAGTTTTGCTTGGAATTTATTTTGTATTGAATATCTACTTATGTAGTTCAAATATTTTGATCATAGGTGTTCAAAGGTGTTATATCCATAATTTCTTTTCCTAGATCCATGTGCAGAGAAATTTATTTTCACTAGTGCGTAAATAGTGTATTGGAGTGGTGTCTGGGAGAAATGGTTTTTCTCTGTATTTCTCCACATTTTGTTTTTTAGTTTTGTGATTTTGGAAGTGTTCCTATATTTCTATTACCTATCTTCAATTGATTTTTTTTGTGGTTTAGTGCTCTGGAAGTTAGTTCCTTATGTTGCAGTATGTGGAAAGTTAATTAGGTGTGTAGGATGAGTATGTTCTTCAAGTGAAAGCTATTGTGAAGGAATTTGTTAGATTTTAGGGTGTTTTTAGAATATTCTAGATTGTGTTGAAGTGATTTGTATTCTTTCTGTGAGTCATATTTGGATCTAAGGAAACATGTGCTTACATTTTAAATTGTGTTTACACAATTTTGACCAACCTTGGGTGTTTACACTAATTGTGAAAATTATTTAGTGTTTTTGGAAGTGTGGGATGGCATATATGTATGTTTTAGGTCTGAGTTAAGGTGTGATGTGGTCTTCTTTCATTCCTTTCCATGAAAGGAATGCTTAGTTCCAACCTAATTTGATTTTGCATGGTTGAGATGCATAGCCAACCTTGTCAATTATTTTTAAGGTTGAGGATGGTATAAATAAGTGTTGAGCTGATAGAGAATTGATTAATGAGGTGTGTGATGTGAAGTGTAGAGTTGTGAAGTGTAAAAGTGTGAAATGTAGTGTGAACTTTAATGTGTTGGACTATTGAAAGTAGTGATCAAAAGGTGTCTACATTCTTTAGAGAGGTTGTGAATGTGTTGGTGATGTTGTGGTGGATGTTTTTGTTTCTTTGAGATGGATTTCTCATTGTAACAATATTCTTTTTTCTTTTTTGTAATCTAGTAGTGAGCCCTTAGTAGTGAGCCTATTGTATTTTGTGTTGCAATTACTTTATATTGTGAGCTAATCCTCACCATGGTTTTTCACTTTTTTGGTTTTCCATGTAAATCTAGTTTTCTCATGTGTTTGGATGTGTTTGCATTACTATTTCTCATGTTTACATTCTTCTATTGCATGTTAAGTGTTTAAGTGGTTGTTAAGGGTTTAAGGATTAATGGAGATATGAATGTTAAAGAGGGTTTTAACTTTTTAATGAAAAACTAATTTACCCCATATCAATTTTCTTCTACATTAAAAAAATTGGTATTAGACCAAGGTTCCTAATAGGGATTTGAAATTTTTTACTAGTTCTATGATTGCATTTCAAAATTCTGGTCATCCATTGGTTCTCTAAGGGTTAGGGTCTTGTTCTCCAATCGCTAGGGTTCAATATTAGGGATAAAACCCTCCTCAAACCTTAATAATGCAAAGAAAACCCTAACATTCTATTTTTTTATTAACATGCGTACACTTTTTGCTAGTCGTGTAAGTTAACTTAAGTCATTGACATCATTAATAGGTTGGCCCCTTTCTTCCTAGTGAAATTTGGTTGAATGTGCCTTTAAATATTTACTTAAGTTTGATAATCCATGGGTGACAATATTAATTCCTTCATACTATGTTTTAGCCTTAGGGTTTGAAATATTAAGTCATTGAGTTATGTATCAAACTAGGGATGTCCCATTTTATGTTGTAACTTGAAGCATGTGCAATAAAAAGTTCTTAAAGAATTGGCTTGGCCCCAAATATCTAATCTTGATTGTTGCTTGCCAATCCACGTCATTAAAATAATATCATAAATACTATGAGGGACAACAATGTGTGCCACGTATTCCATTTCTTTGGTGGGCCCTGACATCTTCTATGGCAACGATGGTGGTGGGCTCAAGATCCAATGGTTCATATGAATTATACTAAATTAATCTCAGTTGTTCCTTGCCAACTCATGGGGAATCTATTCAAAGATGTTGATACCATAAGGGATAGCAAATATTTCCACGTGGCATAATTTGAACCGTTCAAAGGACTTTTGAAAGGGTGAAATATTTTGTTAAATATTTTGGTGGCTAAAGGGTATGTTAAAACTTCTGCTACTAAAGTGCCTTAAGGCTTTAGGATTAAAAGGTGTTCAATATGTTTTAATCACAACTGTTCATTTTTTGGAGTGTTAAGCACATGGGCATAAGCCTAGTAGTTAAAGGTTGGACAAGTGAGAGTGTATGGGCTTGATCTGAGCTATTTCTCACTAGCCTACATTCGTTGATCATAACCCAAGTAGACCTATGCAAGATAACACACTATCAACATGTGGACACTCTCAAGGCTCGTAAGGTGTGGTGGATATTGTATTGAAAATAAGGAAGGGATTCCATATGGCATAATCTAACTGGTTGGATGTTAAAGTCAACATAAGTCAAATTTTCAAAATTATGTGACTCCATCTGAGCCATCCATCGAACCAACTCACTGGAAGATCAATGGAAAAAATTCAAATTTGCTAGTAGGGTTGATGGAGCCACTTTGGTTCACACGAGTGAACAATAATGGTGGACGCGATGTTCTCCTTCCAAATTAAATGGTTAAATTCTTGCCATAAAAGTAGGATTGAAAGCATAATTTGATTTACAAAAGCATTTTAATGCATCTGGAGATCTGTAGAAGCATGTTTTGAGTTCCTAGCATCCAAAATTAGGGTTTCTAAGCATGCATAAAACTAGTACATAATCTTGTCCTATGTGCATTCAATTTTCATCAAATTTATGTGCAATTTCTAGTTTTGTGTTTAAAATTACAATATAGGGCATCTTTTAAGGTTTGGTATTCATGAATTTTCATTCTATTATCCTCAAATTCATCACGCTCAATTTGTGGGATAACCCCTACGAAACTTGTCTATTTTGTAGCCTACATACTCTAAGCACACAAAATGAGGCAGGTTGCATTGGTCCTCATGCATGGTTCCCCATCCTCAAAAAGTCATTATGAGCATTAAATTTTGTTAGTACATCAAAATTTGTATTTTAGACCAAGTTGTGAAAGTTTAGCTTTGAGAGTTAGAAAATTTCCTACACATGTAAGAGCGTTGATTTTTAATGCCTTTACATTTTTCATGTAAGAGCGATGATTTTTAGCGCCTTTACATTTTTCATGTAGGAGTGCTAATTTTTAGCACTCTTGCATATTTCATGCCTTAGTCATTTTCTAGCACATGTAATGTCAGGGTTTTTTAATGCTTCTGCATATTTTTCAACATGTAAAAGCATTGAATGTTTTTGCTCTTGCATATGTAATGTCAAAGCGCTATGTTTTAGTGCTTCTGCATCTCAAATCTCAAGTCACAAGTAGAAGCTCTGATTTTCACCACTTTTACATATGACATGTAAAAGATCAATTTTTTAGCACTCTTACACTCAAGTGTCCTTCCCACATGCAAAAGTGTTGATTTTAACCACTTCTACATATGACATGTAAAAGTGCTATTTTTCACCGCCTTTGCATAAAATTACCAAGTCTTCCCCAAGATGTCAAAGTGCTCATTGTTATTGCTCTTCCATATTACATGCTAAAGCATTATTTTTTATCACTTTGACATGTGATATGTTGAAGCGCTATTTTCTAGTGCTTTTACACAAAATACAATTTCCTTCCAAAACATGCCAGAGTGTTGTTTTTTAATGCTTTTACATCAAAAGCAGAATTTCCAAAATGTAAAAGCGTTGATTTTTAGTGCTTGTACATGAAATGCAGATCTTCCAAGATGTAAGGGTGTTGATTTTAAGCACCCTTGCACAAAAAATATTTTTTCACCGAACGTTCAAAAATAATTTGAAAATGCATTTCGAGCTTCGTTTCTCCCGCTTCGCTCAATTTTTCTTGCTCCATTACTCACATCCATTTTCTAGCTTGCTCGCTTCCACTCTATTTTTTTCCATCACATTCAAGCTTCCCAAACCCATGAAATTGCTCAGATTTACACCTAATATGCAATTTCTTGAAAATTTGAGTAATTACATATGAAGTGCAATAACCCATGCTAAAACCTCAGTTTTTCCTACCTTTGCATCAAAATTGTTAAAGCCTACTCTTGCATAAAATTCTGATCTCTTGTGCCTAGAATCTAAATTAGTTTTGATCAAGTTCTTGCTTATCACCAAGCAAGAAGGCTTTGAAGTACAACCAGAAAGTTCCTCCCATGTTTCAGTTTTTCAAAGAAGTGTTCATCAATGGTTCAAGAAGATTTTAAAGATGAAGCTTTCTCAATAGCTTCAATGAACAAAATGATGGATTTCCAGCTTTCTCTAGATTTAAGAATTGTTCCTAAAAGGCATCAAAAAGTGTTCAATCTCATCAAAGGATTCAATCTCAAGAATCCTCGTCATCTCCAAAGCACACTCCAATTCCAGATAGTGATGAAGCACATGTCATCATGAATTTTTCATGAAGAAAGATGTTGAAGAAGGCTAATTTTTTCCTTAGATTAGATTTCCCAATTTTAGCATTTTTCATGCTTTATGTAAATAAGTTTTGACAATTTACATGTCATTTTGAAAAATGTAATTACAGGCAAACAAATATGTTCTCTTTTAATTATGGAAAACATTTTGAATAAGTCAAATAGTTAGTTAGGTTTTTTCCTAGATTAGTTCTCCTCTCCCATCTATAAATAAGAGATGATTCATTTGTAATTGTTATCTTTTATCTTATGCAATGAAGTGTTTCCCAATTGTGAAGCAAATATTGAAACTTTGAGTTCATTTTTGTGAATCTATTTTTCATCAATAAAGAAGTGAAGTTGCATACCAAATTTTTTGTTGGGAACAATCATCTTATGATTTGATTGAAATTGATAGTATTAAGTAATTGAGATTGAAAGGGATTTTGAGTAAATATGTGTAAAATTTGAGTTGCACTCATTGTTTGGAATTGTGATGTTGTTGATACTATTAGTGAATTCTCTATGACTTTGGGATTATATTTATTCATGTTGTTTGTGGAATTTATCATGAAGTATATATAAGACTTTTTGCTTCTTTTATGACACTGGTTACTATCTTGAAGGATTCATTATTGGAATCTAAGGAAAGAATTTGTTCCTTCATGAGCTTCTCTTATCTTTTACTTATCATTATCATGTCGGTATTCCTAAGATTTGCTTTGACAAGATAGGAATATTGGAATTACTAGTTAATTTTAGTTTGAAGTTGTTTTGCATCAAGAAGTTAAAATTGTGAAATATTGTAAAACATATTCTCTCAAAACAAAGAGAATCATGAATGTGACAGACCCCATATCATTATTGTAGTGTACATTATTGTGAATACTTAATTATTTTTCCTTAGTTTTAATAAGCAGTAAGAAGGTCGCCTCCCCTTTCTAAGAGAGATTTTATCTCACATAAATGTGGTTGAAATCAAGGATTTGTAATCTATTAAAAGGGATTATAGAATTTTCACCCAACAACTTTTTGGTGACTTTGTTGGGGATCGAAGCATGGAATCATAAGCCTCATGCTTTTGATTGAAGTGAATAAGCACTCCAATATCTTATTGTGATCTTGTGTATTTTTATTTTAATATCTCTCTTGTTTCAAGTCTTCATTCTAGCTGACAAAAGTTATACATGAGGTTTAAGGGTTCAAGGAGTTGTGGACCTATTTTTTGAATTGTTGCACCAACATAACATTATTCCTTACCACCCACGAGCAAGGTCACCATTACAATGAATTGCAAGCTATCCTCCACAAAATTTAAGATCACTCATTTTGAGTGAATCTTTTGTCTTTCTTAGAGTTCTAGCTCAAGTACCTGTTGTGCAAAATATCATGGTTGCACCTCCTAAAAACCCTTGGGGAAATTATTTTGGTCCCCTTAGTTTGGCCACACCTTTGCATTAACTTCCACATGTCTCAAGAAAGCATATCCTTAAGTTTCAAGGTGACGGAAAACAACATCCCAATGAGAATATTGCCACCTTTTACATTGTTTGTGGTGTTCTTGGCATAGAACATGAAGATGTTGTTGTAAGATTGTTCATTGAAACTCTACAAGGAGTTATTGTAGAATGGTTCTATACTCTTCTAGCTGCTTCAGTTACCAATTAGAATATTCTTCACTCCAAGTTCAAAGAAAGATTCAAACTCGCTGAAGATGCACACACCTTGTTGGTGCAGCTCACAACCATGCAAAAAGAGGCCCATGAACCCATGCATGAGTTCGTGGCTAAATTTAATAAGTTGGTGACAAGGATTCCAACAGTGGCGAAACCAATGGATCATAATTTAAAGTGTTTTTTCATCAATACACAACTTCCCAAAGTAAGTTTTCTCTTGTATAGGGCAGTTCTTTCCAATGTTGAAGAAGCTTAGTAGTTAGCTACAAGTTTTGAGGATGACATGATCCTTTCCAGTGAAATAAGAATGAACACAAACAAGAAAGTGCAAGTGTCAAGATCTTCAACCTCCAATGCTAACTCTAACTTTTCTAATCCTATGGTTCAAAGGTTAGCAAATGAGTTGTTAGACTTGAAAAAGCAAGTTGCTAATAATAATTTCTATAAGGATATTCCTAGAAGGACATATCCCAATTCTTCCAATTATTCTGGTAATTCCAATCAAAACCAAAATCATCTTCTAGTACCTCAAGAAATACTTGCTTTAGAGGCTCCACCCACTAATTGAACTGTGGGATATTATGAAGCAGAGAAAAGTGCTTACACACAGCTAGGATACCCTATGGAAGAAAATTCTAATTTGTTCCATGAAGATGAAGCAAATCTAGCTGGTGACTCTAATATTGGCTATTTGAATGTTGAGCATGAACTTGAGGAGGAGATAGTGATAGATGCATATGTTGTATTCACTCGGTCGCAGCAAAATTAGTTTGACCAAAATTAAGTTGAAAATATGAAAGCAAAGGACAAGCCACCAATCACAATTGCAAAAAGAGGTACTCCTTTGCCGCTACAACCAAAGGATGCAATAAATAAATCAATAAGTGCTCCTTGTACTACTATTGTCTCAAGTCCAAAAGCCAATTATTAGGTTCCTAATACTAGTGCCCATTTTGTTAAACCTATCCCAGAAGTTACACCTACTTCCTTAATCAATTCATTCCAAGCTTTTGACATCATTAATTGTGTGAAGAAAACAAAAATCTAGATGTTTGAAGTTGAGTACACTTGAAAGCCAATCCTAAGGAATTTGATAGGATTGTGAAGGATAAAGGAACTAATCCATCTAAAGAAATCCCTTTAGATATTCTTGCTACCCCAAAGCTCAATCCTCCACAAAGTATCTTAGTCTCCACTCCCTTGATAGTTCCAAAAAAGATTGATCCTTTCTACATCGAGCATTGCTAGTCAATGGCTTCAAGTTAAAGGTGATCCCACAATAGTGGTTTACAATTTTTGGCCAAATTGGACACTAAAATAATTTTTTTAACTAAATCTTCACTTTCGAGCACCTATAGTAGCTAAACCGTGAGGAATTTGAAGATGATGCAAACTAGAGTTTCGTGAAATTTTGTCTGTAGATTCTAAATATATTTTTTTCAAAATTTTTGGAATCAGGTTGCACTTATTTTTCCATCTCCCTCAAAAACTAGTTATTTTCAGAAAACAACATTTTTAAAAAGTGATGCTCACCGTATAACACATAACTTTTTTTCCATGAAGGATAAAATTCTAATTCTTTTGAATTTAGATTTGTAACTCCAATATCTAGTGCTTTCACTTGGTTAGATAGTTTTTTATTGAATATTTTTTCTTTAATGAAATTTCAAAGTCAAACCAATTACAATTTAAACATAGCACGACTGTATAACGCGTAACTTTTTTTGTATGTATCGAAATTCAATTTTTCTTTTTGTTGGATCAAGGAATCCAATATCTGGTGCACTCATATTTTTGAATTTTTTTTTGATAATCTTTTATTTTTCCACATGTGCAGAACAAAGAGCTTGATTTTTCGGTGAAAAACCTACATTCAGAAGAAATAAAAAATAAATATAATAATCAAATTTAATTTAATTAAAATAATACTTTTTTGGAAGCTTATAATAAGGACTACATAATTACAAAAGAAAAATTAAATTAATTCATTTTATCCCCCAAAAGGTAAATCAAAATTGGTTTTTTATCAGCATTTTGATAGGTGTAAAGGAGACTCTGTTATAGGTATGGTTTAAAACTAGTGGGGTTCTATCCAAGGGGGCTTGGTATAAGGTGGTTTGATCAAACCATATTCAATTGAAATACTTTAAATGGAAATTTTAAAGGCTTAAATCATTATATTTTCTAAAAATATGTGATTTCAGCAAAAATTAGGATCTCCCAGAAAGTGTAAACCACTATTGTGGCAACACCGTTAAGCAATTGTGTAATTGACTCTAGTGCATCTGACAATGTCATGCCTGCTAAGTTAGCTACTGCCTTGGATCTAAATCTAACAAAAACTTTTGGCTGCTACTTCTCTATGGATAATAAACCTGTGCCTCTAATCAGGCAGATCAAGGATGCATAGTTTGCATTTTTTGTGTTTCTAGAGAAGAAAATAACGATGACAGTCTTAGTTGCAGATGTTCCAGCATCCTATGGTCTCTTACTTGAACATAATTTCTACAAGGATATGGGAGGAGAGCTCAAAATGGATATGTCAGAGGAAAGGATACCCATCAAGGGTGTTATGAAGAAGTTGCTTCCAGAAAGGAAGGCAAAGTTTTTTGTAACAAGATTGGATGACCCAAAAGCTCAGATTCTCTTTGAGTCTCCTGAGATGAGTTTTTACATTTTGCAAGTTGAGGAAATATCTGATTTTTCATATATAGATGCAAGAAAAGAGAAGAAAACTAGTGGCTTGTCTTCTTCAGATAAGGAAATGTCTTCAAACAAAAAGTCTTCTTTAGATGGAGAATCTTCTTCAAATGAAGGAGTCACAAATTTTGAAGTTATCATTTTAGTGGATCCAAACAATGTTTGGAATATTGAATTTGGTGACATTTGTTCATGCACAGGATCGAAAGCAAGAATTATTCTCATACTTCTTGAAGGAAATATCCTCCCTTTCTTTTTCAAACTGAAGTTTGATAATGCTAATAACACTACTAAATATCAAGCATTGTTGTTAGGGATTCAAGTTGCATGTAAGAAAGGAATTAAAAATTGTCATACCCAAAGTGATGCTAATTAATGATTTGTCAGAAGAGGAGTTGGTATCAAACCAAAAATGAAAGGCTGCAGAATTATCACAATCATGTATGTGATCCTGCATAAGCATTGTATGATGCATCATGGGACAAAAGAAAAGGACCTACAACTGATCCACCAACTTTCTAGTGAAAAAAGTTTATTTTTCATTTTGAGTCCTTTTGTGTCTTTTTGTTTTGTCATTTGACTCTATGCCCAATAGATGGATAAAAGCACTTAAAGTCTAGAGTTATTCTCCCTTCATTTCTAAGAACAATCACAGGAATCTCCCCAGCTAGAGCCAACTGTTATCCTCAAATTCATTGCACTCAATTCATGGGATAACCCCTACGAAACTTGTTTATTTCGTAGCCCACATACTCTAAGCACACAAAATGAGGCAAGTTTCATTGGTCCTCATGCATGGTTCCCCATCCTAAAAAAATCATTCTGAGCATTAACCTTTGTTAGTACGTCAAAATTCAAATTTTAGACCAAGGTGTGAAAATTCAGTTTTAGGAGTTAGAAATTTTTTTGCACATGTACGAGCATTGATTTTGAGTGCCTTTACATTTGTCATGTAAGAGCACTGATTTTTAGAACCTTTACATTCTCACATGTAGGAGAGCTGATTTTTAGCGCTCCTACATATTTCATGCCTTAGTCATTTTTTGGCACACATAATGTAGAGGTTTCTCAGCTCTTTTGCATATTTTCCAACATGTAAAAGCGCTGAATTTTTTCGCTCTTGCATACGTAATGTCAAAGTGTTATTTTTTAGTGCTTCTACATCTCAAATCTCAAGTCATATGTAGAAGCTTTGATTTTCACTGCATTTACATATAACATGTAAAAGCTAGCACTCTTACACTCAAGTGTCCTTCCAACATGCATAAGCACTAATTTTAACACCTTTTACATATGACATGTAAAAGCACTATTTTTCACCACCTTTTCATTAAATTACCAAGTGTTCCCCATGATGTGAAAGTGTTGATTTTTATTGATCTTGCATATTACATGTTGAAGCGTTGTTTTTAAGCGCTTTTACACAAAATACAATTTCCTTCCAAAACATGCCAAAGCATTATTTTTTAGCACTTTTACATCAAAAGAAGAACTTCCAAAATGTAAAAGCACTGATTTCTAGTACTTGTGTATGAAATGCAGATCTTCCAAGATGTAAGGGCATTGATTTTCAACGCCCTTGCAAAAAAAAAGTTTTTCACTGAACATTCAAAAATCATCCCAAAATACATTCCAATCTTCATTTCGCCCGCTTTGCTGAATTTTTCTTGCTCCATTGCTCACATCCAATTTCTAGCTTGCTCACTTCCACTCCGTTCTTTTCCATCATCGCATTCAAGCTTCCCAAACCCATGAAATTGCTCAAATTTACACCTAATATGCAATTTCTTGAAAATTTGAGTAATTACATCTGAAGTGCAATACCCCATGCTAAAACCTCAATTTTTCCTACCTTTGCATCAGAATTGTTAAAGCCTACTCTTGCATAAAATTCTGATCTCTTGTGCCCAGAATCTGAAATAGTATTGATCAAGTTCTTGCTTATCACCAAGCAAGAAGGCTTTGAAATACAACCAGCAAGTTCCTCCCACATTTCAATTTTTCAAAGGAGTGTTCATGAATGGTTCAAGAAGAATTTGAATACGAAGCTTTCTCAATAGCTTCAATGAACAAAATTATGGATTTCTAGCTTGCTCTAGATTTAAGAATTGTTCTTAAAAGGCACCAAAAAGCATTCAATCTCATTGGAGGAGTCAATCTCAAGAATCCTTGTCATCTCCAAAGTACACTCCAATGCTAGAAAGTGATGAAAACACATGTCATCATGAATTTTTCATGAAGAAATATGTTGAAGAAGGCTATTTTTTCCTTAGAAATTAGATTTCCCAATTTTAGCATTTTTCATGCTTTATGTAAATAAGTTTTGACATTTTACATGTCATTTTGAAAAATGTAATTACATGTAAACAAATATGTTCTCCTATAATTATGGACAACATTTTTGAATAAGTTAACTAGTTAGTTAGGGTTTTTCCTAGATTAGCTCTCCTCTCCTATCTATAAATAAGAGAGGATTACTTTGTAATTGTTATATTTTATCTTATGCAATGAAGTACTACCCAATTGTGAAGCAAATATTGAAACTTTGAATTCAATTTTGTGATTTTATTTTTGATCAATAAAGAAGTGAGGTTGTATACCAAACTTTGTGTTGGGAACAATTATCTTATGATTTGATTGAAATTGACGGTATTAAGTAATTGAGATTGAAAGGGCTTTTGAGTAAATATGTGTAAACATTGAGTTACACTCATTGCTTGGAATTGTGATGTTATTGATACTATTGTGAATTCTCTATAAGACTTTGGGCTTATATTTATTCATGTTGTTCGTAGAATTTATCATGAAGTATATAGAATACTTTGTGCTTCTTTTACAACACTGGTTACTATCTTGAAGGATTCATTACCAAAAGCTATGTAAATACTTTCTTCCTTCATGAGCTTCTCTTATCTGTTACTTATCATTATCATGCTAGTATTCCTAAGATTTTCTTTGATAAGATAGGAATATTGGAATTACTGCTTAATTTTAGTTTGAAGTTGTATTGCATCAAGAAGTTAAAATTGTGAAACATTGTAAAATATATTCTCTGAAAAAAGAGAGAATCATGAATGTGACACACCCCCATATTGTTATTGTAGTGTACATTATTGTGAATAATTAACTAGTTTTACTTAGTTTCAATAAGTAGTAAGAAGGGAACCTCCCCTTTTTGAGAGGAGAGATTCTATCTCACATAAATGTGGTTGAAATCAAGGTTTTGTAATCTATTAGAAGGGGATTATAGAATTTTCACCCAACACATTGCAATTGTTTTAAATTTTATTTGCTTTCTCGCATCAAATTTAAAACCTAGGTTACACCTAAGTAAACCCTAGTTTTTGTTTTCTTTCATTATAATGGAACCCCCAAGAGCCTAGCCCTCTTGTTCTGATTCAAAAAAATGAGCCTTTTTACAAGACATAAATTAGACCAATTACCTAATTCCAAAAATAATAAATTTGATAGTCAAGCAATGTTCCAAGGTCCTAGCATGGAAGATGACATTTATGAAAAAAAAAATTCTATTAAGGATGCTACACTACCAATCATTGGATGAACTTTTTTCAAGTAATGGTTTGGGAAAAGACATAGTAGTTTCCCCACTTTCTATAGAAAGAGGTTAGATACATGAGGAAACTTGTTTTTCCCACTTGTAATATTTTCCAATGGTGAGGTGGAATCAATTTTGGTCTATTTTGACATATGAAATTGTCTTCAAGGTCTTCAGGAGTGTTAGCAAGGGTTTTTGTTATCTTGTACACCAAGATTTTGTATTTGCCTACTAGCTCAGTTTTCCCAAGTCCACAACAAGAAGAATGAGAAATTGAAGTGGAAAAGGCATCAAGTAACTATCTCAGATATTTTGGGAAAGCATGATGAAAGTGTTGGTATATGGAGCCTAATCAGACTCAGAGGTTAAATTTTCCCCACTTTTATCAGCACGGTTTCCCCCCAAATTATTTAACATGGGTTTGGGGGCAGTGCCCCCAAGACGGGGTCAAGGGGCAATGCCCCTTGTAGGGTCTAGGGTCACAATTTTTATTATTTTATAGAGGCGTCAGGAGTTATTTTTCTATTGGCCGACATAAAAAACCCTATTTTTGTAACTGACATAAGTCTTGATAAAAGGATAAGGGTTAGGGTTTCTGTTGACATTGTATTGTAGCATTTGTAGCAGTATTGAGTTGAAAGGAATACTGGTTGTAATAAATTTGATTTAATGGATAATAATATTGGAATATTTGTTGGTGGATGTAGCCTGAGTTTGGGTGAATCACGTTAAAAATTATCACTGTTATTATTTTTGTGTTTTTCATTCCTTTTTTTAATCTTTATTTGCATTTAAATGATATTTTCTGCATGCAATTCCTAACATAAAGCAACAAAATTATGATAAATACCTAGTTATTGCATCATTTGAAATCGAGAAAGAAAAATATTGGTGAATGCATGATAAAGAGGACTTTCAAGCAAGTCAAGAGCAACATTTTAGAGTTTTATTACAACAATTCAAGATCCTAAAATCATGTCAAATCCTATGTGAGTTTATGTGTTCATGTTTTCATTGTTTTGTGAAGGCTATAACCCCTTTTTTAGGTCTCCAAAGCAATTCAAGAAATCAAGCAAGAAATATTGAAGAACTTGAGGTGATGTGTATGAATTTAGTCATTCACGAAAGCCATTGAAGGGTGGTGAGTTCTGAGACTTTGTGATTTCATCATTCCTTATTATCCATTATCATTTTATCATTTACATTACTACTGTGGAAGTAGAAACACTAACACGATGGTTGACTAAGGCAAGCCCCTAAATGGCACAACCCTTTTCCTCTCTTTGAATGTGTACTTTTTAGGTTTAAAAAGGATTGAAGGAAGCTTGAAGATAATTTTTTAATTATTGCATTTGAAGCCCTACACCTTGTCAACTCATAGAAACTCACCTACAAAATTATTCGACAGTGTTCTGACAACTTTGTAGGTGAAAACAAAGATCTCAGATATGTCATCAGAGGACCCCAAAAAGAGAGAAAAAGTTTCATACAAGGACCCATATTCCATAGGGTGACTTTTTTTTGTATTCAAATCATACCAAATTTTCTAGGTAGGTACACAATTCTCTGCACTTCCCATACCTTCCTACAAACTATTGTTTCAGTCTATTCATTATCATGATCTTGCATTTTTCATATTAAGGTACATAGGTGAGTTAGGTTAATCAATGAAAATAAATTCCAATCCATTTCCAAGGCTCAAAAGAATCAGATCTAGGTTTGATTTACTCACCTTTATGGTTTAAAATCAATCTAAACACCTTGCTGATTTGCATCCTAATGTACCTTTGAAAATGGCGCAAGAAGCAATCCTAGGTTTATACACTAAACTTATGGTCCCCTTTTTCTTATGATATAGTAAATCATTTTCCTACAAATATGATAATTTTTGACACTAAAATGTAACAATTTTCTTTTTTAAATTTGTTAAATAATTCATAAAAATGACACCTTTCTTGCACATGCAAAAATATCTTTTCAAAAATTTAAATAAGATATTTGAAAGAAAAAACAAATTGAAGATATATAGATAAAGATCTATGCAAAAAAAATTGAGCCACTAGTAGTAGGATAAAGGTGCCCAAGGGCATCTATGTCCTTGATAGGGCTTCTAAAAATTCAAGGATTAAATGTTTATGTTTGGAACCTCAAAAAATGGGGGAATGAATGACTGACGATGTATTCACACCCACTTTCAAAGAAACTCCACTAAAGGATAAACCTAGAGATCTCAATGCAAAAGAAAGAGATATTGCAATAGAGCTATCCTAGGGGTTGAATATGATATAATGCTCAGGGTTCACCACCAAGTAAGAACTTGGAAAACAAATGAAATGAAAGATGCAACTCTAAACCCTAGATGAATGTAATGCACTACAAAATGACCTAGAAAAGTGTGTAAAACAAAACCAAAAGTTGCAAAAAAAAATGTGTGCACCTGGAAACTTTTTGGAGATGGAATGGAGCTTTGAAATCTTGAAAATGATTATTTTTAAACCCAGTAGGACTCATTCAACATTCTAAGAAAATCATTCCCAGATCTAGGTCTCTACATAGGATCAAGTTTCGGCCAAATGGGTATCCAAAACTGCAAATATTTTTGAAAAACTCCTACAGTGGGACTCATTCACCACTTGTGGAAAATGAGTCTAGTTTGTATTTTTTGGAAATTCAAAGTCTGGATCTGCTCTTCTCTATCTGCTCAACCTTCTCATCCAAGTTCCCAGATCCAAAACTTTGATTTTGGGGCTATATATGACCTTTTAGTGAAGATTATGAACTTGCAAATAGGGAACAAATATTGAAACCTAATCTTCAATGATCCTCAAATCTTTAAAGCACATAAATCTACAATCACACAAAGAGAGAGAGAGAGAACGTTGATTGTTAGGGAATAGGGGTTTGCCTTGGTCAAACCCATTTTAGGTAATTAAACCAAATGATAAAACAATGGAATGAAGGCATGAAGCATGGAAAAAATAACATGAATCATGGAAATTGATACCTTGAATGATGCTTTGTAGATGGTGTCTTATAAATCAACAACTTAACATGAAATGGCCATGAATGATGTAGATCTTGATCTTTGACAATAGGAATAGAACAATGCTTGGTATTGGATCTTCAATGCTACATCACAACACTAGCTCACTAACATGCTTGATGCTTGATATGTTTGACATGATGATATATCTTGAATTGTTGCAACAATTGATGAAGAATCTTGTCCTTGAATGCGTTAGAAATGATCTTGAAAGCTATCTTGATGACCTTGTAAAGACTTGGAATGCTTAACTCTTGAATGCACTTGATTTGATGACATGAAGGTATGATGAAATAATGATTTGAGAGCTCATTTTATATAAGCAATCCACCTAATAACCCATGTATTTGATCCCAAAGGCTGACATAGGAGAAATTTGAATTGAAAACCCACTTTTCCTGCTCTAAGCCTTAAAAGTAGGCCAAATAGGACTCATTCACCATCTTGGGTGAATAAGTCCCACCTAGATGCGACTCATTAGCCCAAGGCAGTGAATGGGTCCCATGGGGGCTATTTTTCATGCTAAAGTGTCAGCGAGTGAAGAATTTAAACTTATATGTTGATCTTGTTGGGTTTTTGATCAAAATATGCCTTGGGATACACAATATGGGGTCATAGGTTCCTATTAATGATGATATAAAGGTTATACATGCAAGAGGGCCCAAAATCCAATGTAGAAGTGTAAATAAATACACTTTACAACACTAAATTAAGGAAAAATTGAGTCTATTTAGCTTAGAAGGGCCTAAATCCCATGTGAATGTGTAAAAAACTTTACAACACTAGATTAGGTC
Source organism: Sequoia sempervirens (assembly GCA_007258455.2). Classification (NCBI taxonomy): domain Eukaryota; kingdom Viridiplantae; phylum Streptophyta; class Pinopsida; order Cupressales; family Cupressaceae; genus Sequoia; species Sequoia sempervirens. The sequence goes on along the minus strand of VDFB02292527.1, from coordinate 9,034,774 downwards.
TACTTTAGTTTTCAAGCCTCCTAAATTTAATGTGAAGGTTTCAGTAAACACACTTTCCAACATTAAATTAAGGAAAAGTTAAGTTAATTTAGCTTAAAAAGGGCCAAAAACCTAATGTGGATGTGTAAAATACATCACAACACTAGATTAAGGTGACAATAATTCCAATTTATCATTAATTATCCCCAAATCAAGCAAGGAAAGGGAAATTTTTTTGGTTGTTCTAATGTTGTTGTTTAAGGATTCTATTTATATCTATAAATCTAGGGTTGATAGTGAATGCTTTTTCAAAATTTTCTCAATTTAAGACAATGTAACTTAAATTTAAATGTGTAACAATGTTTGAAAAACAAATGAGAATTTTGAATGTAATTTTGAATGTAGATCTGGCCTAAATGACTGAAAGTAATCCTACTGTAACCTATGATGCAATATGATATGCATTTTTTTGAATTTTTTTATCTTTTATGATGCAAAAATGAAATTCTAAATGAATATTGCAAATAATACAATACTAAACCTAGATCTAATGTTTTAATTAATTCAAATTTTAGAAGGTTTATTATATCAAAATCTCAAATTCACCAAAATGAAACAAAGAAAAAGAGAAACCTAGGTTTAATGTCTAAAACCTAGGATTGAAATTTTATGTGTGGGTGTAGCCCTTTTCCATTGTTTCATTAAGATGGAGACCAACAAGGTGTTCAGATTGAATTTCAACCATGAAGGTGACCCAATCAAACCTAGATATGCATCTTTTTGAGCCTTGGAAATGGATTGGTATTGATTTGTGTTGATTAACCTAATTATACTATGTGATCTAATATGAAAAATGCAATATTCTAACAATTGACTTGAATTGAAACAAATATCTGTAAAAATATTTGGGAAGGAAAGAGTGTTGTGTACCTATCCTGAAAGTTTGGTGTTGGTCTGAATATGAGGATAGAGTCACCCAAGGGTGTTCGAGTCCTTGTGTGCCTCTTCTATCATATTTTTGTATTCCTTCAATGTCAAGTTTGAGATCCATGTTTCTGCTTGTAGACTTGTCGGATCACTGTCGGATAATTCTATAGGTGAGTTTTTGTGAGTTCATAAGTTGTAGGGTTTTGAATGCAAAAATGGATAAATTATCTCCAAGCTTCCATCAATCCTCTCCAAACCTAAAATCTACACATTCAAAGAGAGAAGAAATATTGTGCCATTTTAGGGGCTTGCTTTAGTCAAACCCTGTGTTAGTGTTTCTACTTCCACAATGGAAATTCCAATAATAGGAAAAATAAACTATAGGAAGGAATAATGAATCAACAAAGTGTTGCAAATTACTACCATTCAATGAATTCCTTGAAGGACTAAATTCATATATATCACTACAAGGTCTTTGATCTTGCTTGCTCAAACTTCTTGAATTTCTTGAATTTATTAGAGACCTACAACAAGGGTTAGCATTCACAAACAATGATAACATAAAAATGCATATAATCACGTAGGATTTGACATGATTCTTGGTTATTGAATTCATTCAATAAATCAATAAAAAAAATTCTTTTTACTGCTCTTGACTTACTCTTGACAATAATATTTGCTCTCAAATTTCTGTTAGATTTCAAATGATGCAATAATTAGGTATTTATGGGCATTTATTCAATTTCCCACAAATTAGATCTTGATAGCTGATATTTGTAATTTGAATTTCAAATATTAAATTGTACTAACATCGACATATTCAAATTTGGATCTCAAAAAATAGGGGTACTTAGACACTAAAGGGAATCCTAAATTTGGTCCTATTTTCTAGGATTTTAGGTGTCATGGGAAAAACATTAAATAGATGTATTTGTTCAATGCTTGCAATTTCTTGAAAATTGTTAAAAATAGGCCATATAATGCATAAATTGGGGAATTAGGTGCTTAATCATGTCCAACAAATTAAGGGGAGAAAAGCATAGTGTGAAATTTTCAAGGGTGACAAATTACAATGAAACAATTTATAATTACAAAATATGTTGTTTAGACCCCATTTCCATTCTTTTCACCAAGGTTTGGAAGACTAAATGCTATTTTTTAACCGTGATATCTAGAATAGTCCCTACAATAGTTTCAAAATTCTCATAGTCTTGATTAGAAAGGAAAAAATTAACTTAGTCTCCTTTCATGACAAGAGACTTGTAGAATTTTTAGAGAATAAATCTCATCGATACTAGATACCTTTCTTATGAAACTACAAAATTTTCCATAAAAAATGATCCAAGGGGTGATCATGATCTTTTAGAAGAGGGGAACACCAAATGTTCATTGATTAAGAGAAATGGCATCCTAAAAACCAAAACCATTTTAAAGAAACAAAGTTTTATTGGCCTACCAAGCTCACCATATACATTTATCCACAAAAGTTGTTGGGATATGGTGTTGTACACTATTGCATAAAATTATGATTTATTATAATTCTAATTAAATAATTATTTAGTTGTGATACACCTTGGTGGTGTGGATAATCACACTAGGTAATTATTTGGGGTCCACTTGATGTTGTATTGTAACATTGCATTATTATTATTTAATGTGTGGGAGACATGTGATAATAATTTAATATTGGAGAAATATTTAAAAATAAAGTGATGTCTTAGTATCCAATATTAAATAAGAGGTTAGTGGTTTTATATTCACATGGTTTTACCTTACCACTAGTTGTATTATGTGTGAGCTTGTGTCTATAAAAGCAAACACATGTGTAGTGGTTTAGGTTGGCTGAGTGGGTTGGCTATCATTATTAAGTCTTCTTGAAGAGTGCATCTATGAAACATGGAATGGGATGTGTGGAATCATTCTTGGACAGATGAGAATGCATTGGAGGGCTTGATGCTTCAGATGTATTCATTTTAACTCTTGTATTGCTTTATTGTTGAATAATATGATGGAGTATGGATGCTTTTGGAGGCTGGGTTTTTCCCTCTTGAGGGTTTTCCTAGGGTATATCGTGTGTTATCTTGTGGCTTGTCTATTTAATCTATGCATTGTGATTACTTGTATGCATGTTTATCTCTCATGGGTTATGTAGGAAATGGAATAAGATTGTAGGTTGAATGCAATGTTTCCTAACAAGTGGTATCAAAGCTTTCATGGTTGAAGAATTTTTATTATAACCCTAGTTTGAGAGTTTTGCAAAGTTGAAGCCACGAAAAAGAATGTAGGGTTTGAGGCATTACAAGATATTGAACACATGTTGTAGATGTTTGTATGTAGATTTGGGCTTTTGGGTTGTCACGATTTGTTGGATTTATTGCAGATCTGAAGTTTTCCAAATTTGGGTGTAGAAGGGTTTCTTGGTTTGAGTTTGTATTTGAGAATTTTGTAGGAGAAATTTCATAAATAACCTCTTGAGAAAAATTGGACCTCATGGTTGGATTCAAGTTGGCCAAGAGACAAATTTTGACATAAAATTTGACCTATTTTTGAAAAGTTGAAAAAAATGCAATTTTTTTTTAGTAAAAGGGTCATTTTTGCTCAAATTCGACATGTGCAAAAAATAAAATTAAAAATCCCATAATTATTTTGTCCATAGAAAAAAAATGCCATTGTCGGGTGAAAAATTATTGAAAAAATCCTGCAAAATAAAAATTGTAAAAGGTTAGAAATTATTCTTTTGAAAAATTATATCTATATATAATGGAGGGGTCCACAGACCCTTGTCCCATTCGGCCTTCCCATGCAGGTGCTGACGCACCAAATGGTACTTGTTGGTATCATCACCAATGCCAACGTACCTATTGGCAGCAGTCACTGGCCAGTGGCCTAGGCCCCCGATCCGACGGACCACCGCCCACCACTTTTGGGGTTTTAAACTTAAAAAAAAAAAAACTTTATTAAATATCTACCATATAAAATGCAAAGGTTCGGACCTCAAATTTTTATATGTCAAAATTTATGATATGGTCGAGTCTGTATGCAGGGGGGATTTTTTAATTTGGAAAATTAAATTGGATTAAATAGAATTTGAAATCTACAACCCACCCACCACCGGGCCGCCACCCAGCATCCACCAGGAGGACAATTTACAAAAGTTTTTTTCAAATTTGCATAACTTTTTCCCACGCTATCATATTTTTTACTTCTTGTAGTTGTTGGAAAGCTAGCTTCAAGCACTACATAGTGGTGTTTTTGGAGCCTAGAATTTAGATGTTCTTGTTTGCACAGTTTTGGTCATAACTTTTGCATACGAAATCTGATTTTTGATTTCGAAGAGGCGTTGGAGAGAATTTGTAGTGTACTACATAGTGGTTTAGATTGTTTATCAGTTTGAGGAGCAAGTTGAGCTTGGTATTTTTTTTATCGCTTGTAGAACCTAACATTAAGGGTGTGATTATGTGATCATTCAGATGAGTCAAGAGGTGAAACCTTGAGGGAGTACATATTTTTATATGTTTTTTTATGATGCTACAAATAATTATCAGATTGGTGCTTCAAGTATAGGTTTACAAGTGTTTTTCAAAATTGGGACTTTGATGGTGAGAGGTACACAGGTTGTCTTCAATTTTGAGGACATGGTTTGACATGGCTTGAGACTTAGAGTCTTTATGGGTGATAGTTGAGTGTAGGTACAACAATGGCTATGGTTATGGTGTCATGGATATGCAGGTACATTTGATGCATTCACATGACATGATCATGTATGTGGTATTTGGTGGTGATATGGTTTGATGTTAGGAGACTGTTCTTATCTTCTTGATACTTATTTGGTTCCTTGAATATGATTACTCATTTGTGGACATCTTTGGAAAACATATCTGAGGTTGATTTGGTGTTTGATTCATTTGGTCTAAATGGTTATCTTCTTTGATATCTTAGTTTGTAGTTACTAATGTGATGATAAGTTTGCATGTTTCAATGATTGGATATACGAGTAACATAGGTGTGTGGGTTGGCCACTCATTCATTTGTAGTGGGATGACTTAGATGTGGATTGTCTATATCCACTAGGTTTTATTCTTTTTTGTTGCAAATTTCATTAGTTGGCCTTGTCTATGATCATTTGTGCATTGGTATGTTGTTTCAAGATTGAGAGCATTGATGATCTGAGTACTTGATTAGTGAGTTCATAGGACTTGTAGCATGTGGTTTGATCACAATGTTATGATAGCTTGTTGTATTCATCGGCCATACACTTTCAGTGGGAGCTTTTGCAGTGATTACTTGGCGGTGTTGGATTGGTTTTTGATGTTTTGATGGTGGTTGTATGTATCATCTTGGATTGGAGATCATGGTTTACTTGTATGTTACTGAAATTACAGTTGAGTGTATATAGACCTTGATGATCTTCATGGAAAGCATAATTGTCATGATGCCATGTGTATTTTGCATCATGGTTTAGTGGGAGTTGTTGACAGTGATGTGGATGCATCATTGGTATGATTATCTTCATGTGATTGGGAATATTTTTTCCTGGTTTAGAGTTTTTGTTATGATGTCATGGTATACTCTTGATTCTAGATTAGAGTTTGGAATATTACATGTTCTCTTGAGACCAGGATGTATGTTATGGTGCATGTGATCTCCTAGGAGGAGATGGTTAGATCATGTTGTCATGATAGGTTCCTAATTCTATAGTTGGAGCTTTGTCATTGATGTTGGTAGTTATCTTTGTATTGAGTACATTGATCATTTTCTTGATTACTTCATGATGGTGCTATGTTGCATTTGGATTTTGGTATGGATTGAATGGTTATAGGTTCTTGTGAATAATTATAGATGTAGGTGATGGTTGAAGTTCTCTTGTGATTAGAGACATTTTCATGAGATGGTTACTCTTTGGAGGTTTCAACAGGAAGATCGAGGAGATTTCACCTAATTATGGAAATGAGTTCATGATGGACCAATAGAGGAGATTGTTCTTGGAGTGAGTCATGTTGGCTTGGTTATCCTAGAGGAGCATTCTCATTCCCACTCTTGGTCTACTCGGTAGTTGATTATTTGAGAGGTATTTTCCCACTATATCTTTCAGATGTGTTATGTTTTATGCTTTTGATTCTCATGGGATTGAGTAGATTCATGGTGATTGATTTTGGATTCTCATTTGAGGATTGGTTTAGAATGAGTTTATATGCTTTATCTTTCATAGATATGGATCTTGAGCTATGGATAGTTAGCTCTGTAGGATTCATTTTGAGGGATGTTATGACATGGTTATCTCCTTGTGCATTTGAGTTTATTATATCATTCTTTGATCATGATTGTTAGGAAATGGTTTATGGGATAATTTCCAATTTTGGGGATGGTTACTTTGAGCTTGATCTTCTTGATTAGAGAGGTTTATGTAGACAATGAAAAATGTCCTAAGCCTATGAGTGCCATTTTTCTTCATCCTCGTCCTTCGATAATTGAATAATTTTAGTTATTCAATTATGTTTGATCATATTCCTCTATTAATTAAATAATTTTTAATAATTATTTAATTAATTCACTTTCTAATCTTTATTCTATCCTGATCAATTAAATAAACAATTGTGTCACTAATTTCTCCCTCTTCTTCAATAGTTAAATAAATTATTATTTATTTAATTATTTTGTCACCTTTCATCTATAGTTAAATAATTACCATTAATTATTTATCTATTCATGGTCCTTCAATTCTTCTATAGTTAAATAATTATTAAAATTATTTAACTATCCCATGCCACCTCCCCTGTTAAATAATTAATCTAAATTAATTATTTATGGTATAATTTCAATCTCTCCATTTAATTAAATTGATAAATTTAATTAAATGCTCCTTTTGTGATTTTCTCTAAATAAATAATTTGGATAAATTATTTATTTGCCACTTGTCATTTTCCTCCATTTCGAATAAATAATTTAAAATAAATTATTTATGCACCTCCACATGGTCAAAGATGCTCTGTCATAATCCCCTGTCATAACATTTATTTTTGTCATAGTTTGCATTTCTTGAATGTCTGTCATAGCTGACATACGTCATTTTCGTCGGCGTCATAGATTTTCCATGCATGGCATATTTTTGGTGCATCAATTTTGGATCATTGATCTTGGCATCTTTTATGAAACTTAATCTCAACCATCTATTTCGTAACCTCCTTCTCATGCATTCCCATCCATTGATCTTGGAATATTTCTAGAAGATTAAACTCAGCCATCCATTCGAAAGGTTGTCTATAAAACAACCTTCCTTCTCCATTTTCATTTTAACAGCTAATTGTCTCCAACTTTCTTACTACCATTTACAAGTTTTGCACAAGTATTTCAACAAATCTGAGGGAAAAGTTGCATAACAAGGAGAGCAAGAGAAGAAATCAACTACAATATGGGGAGTACTTTATTTTGTTTGTTTTCATTTTGATATCTCCATTTTGTTTTTATTCTCTTGTTGATATGGTTTAATAGTTTAGAAGTGTTGGCTATCACTTTATCTATTCTATTTGATTTCTAACCCCATCTCACATTGGTGAACCCGACAATTTTTAGAGAAATTTTGTGTGTTCTTGTTTATTTTTGTTGTTTTGCAGGTTATAGCCAAAAATTCATATGAAATTCTGTCATTTTCTTTTGAGCACAGAAAAATGAGCACATAAAATATTTTAAAAAAATTTCTAAGTTTTGTAGACCTCATTTTCAGCTTTTCGTAACTTTAAACAGTTTGAAATTTCATTAAGATTTGATAAAGTTATGGTTGTTTTAGTGATCATAGCTTTTTAAGATTTAGTTGTTAAAATCCAAATTTTCTTTTGTTTATATCATTTTTGTCTTGTAGGATTTTGCAAAACGTTTTCTGGGTTTTAAAGGTTTATGTCTTAGCTTTCCATAGATATCTACGGTTTAAAATTTTATTTATTTTTGATAGAGTTCTCACTATTTTTTAGTTTGTTGTTTTCATTCAAGTTTTTTTTTTTTGGTTTACTAATCTTTTGTTTGTAGTGTGTGGCTTTGGAGTGGGGCTCCAAAAAACTGCTTCTTTTGGAGCAACAAAAAATTTGAGCTCTTAGTTTTTAGTTTTTTTTTATTTCCTTTTCTTAGTTTAGTTTAGTCTCTTCATTTTCTAGTTTAGTTATTTACTAACTTTTAAGTTTTAGTTTGGTTTTTAATCTCTTGTCCTAACTTAGTTTTTTGCAGCTTTCTTGTTGGTCCAAGACATTTATGAAACTACTAACTTGTGGTTTTGTAGCTCCATTAGTCGAAGACTCATTTCCAAAACAATGTGTTTGTGATTTTTAGTTTAGAAAACACTTCCATTGGTGCATTAAAATGAACATGTGTTTGATTCTGTCTGATTGTGCTTGAAGGTGGTAGTGATTATGCTCTCACTATGTGAAAACTAGGTGATCAAAAAACCATACCCACCTTATTTTTTGTTACCCTCACGACTTAATAATCGAAGTATCCTCTCGCCTTGCACTTTCGAGCGATCTTGGGTGTAAGAGAAATGGTTATTATTTCTAGAAATGGGTCTGCCTTAAGGGAAAAAGTACTCACCTTAATGGACGACCCGACCAGTAACATGCTAAAGCCAAGCCACTTCCAACCGAGATATAAAATGGGTACTTGAGGAAAGTTCAAGTACCACGAGTGTGGATGTGTCACACGGACAGAGTAGTACTCCCATAAACACTGTTGAGCATAACCTCTTCAGGCTGGAGTGCCACCTAATTGGTGATTAATCTCTCTCCCCATGTGTGGCCACTCGAATGGATGCCCTAACTAAACATCTATTGTTTTAGAAGCCAACCATTTTCAACCATTACTTGGTATAGTGCAGGGTACAGAATCATGCCTGAAGATACTCACTACTGATCCCCTTGAGTAGAGATAGTAGCTCTTGGGAAGTGACTACCCAAGAATCCAAAGTTGGTGTGTCTGAATGACGTTAATGAGTCATGGAGGGGAGCTAGAGCCACCAAACTTCTAAGCTATCCGCTCTCAAGAAGGAGAGGTGTTCAACACCAATCTGGGGTATATCAGTGGGCTATACCAAGTATATAAACCCTTGGCCTATTAGGATTGTACTTGTCTTACGTGTGTTTGCTTACATTAAAACATTGTGCTTGTCAAGTGATTTCTGGATTTTGAAACAATATACACAACATTCACAAATCTGGGCACAAACAATCAACCTTAGACAACTCAAAATTTTCAACAAAACATTAAAAAAAAAAGAAAAAACAATCTCAGCCTACTGTCAAACATTTTTTTTTTCTAAGAGGACTCTATCATAAACCAACTTTGAAATTGCTCAAAATCTTTATCATTCAACCATTAGTTTTCATTTTTTACCCTAAGATTAAACTTTCAAATTTTTGATTTCATCCATTAGGTTTCATAATCATCATTTTCAACATTAGCTTGACTATAGTTTTTCATTTTTGCATACTTTGGGTTAGGCCAACCTTATCACAATTTTCAAAATAATTGCTTTCGAAACTAGGTTATCTTGGAATTTGTCATTCATTCCTATTTTCAATCATTATCCCTTTTGTGAGAATTTCCAACTCAATAGTCTAGTTAGGAAAACTCACTAGTCATCTTGACCTTCTCACTTTGTCATTTTCAACAAGTCCTTTGGTAACCAAAATTGAAAACAAGGATTAAGCTTAGAGTGCATAGGTACCCAGGCTTTCTCCAAATTGCATTCATTTTAGTTCCTACCTTGCATACTTTATTCCAAAAAAATCCAAAAAAATCATTCATCCTAGTTGTCAATTTGAACCTAGGCCTTGCATTAGTTCCCTCATTAGTCCTCATTTTTCACCTTTACCTTGCAATTTTCCTAATCCACATTGTCATTTTCCTAATCAACATTATCATCCAAGTCAACATTGTCATCCTAGTCACCTTGGCTTTTGGCATACTTGCATTATTATCTCTTTGCATCGTCATCCTAGTCACCTTGGCTTTTGACATACTTGCATTATCATCTCTTTGCATTGTCATCCATTATCACAAAAAAAAAAAAAGCATAGACTAGTGTCATACTTGCATTGTCATCATCTTCATTTGAGCAATCTCTTTGATGGTGGAAACAAGACTTCAAAGAAAGAAAAGAAAAATGGCAGACTTTGGACAAGACTTTGAAAACCACACCAACATCAACACCAATCCCAATGACTAGATTTTTGACGACCCATTTGGCAATTTGAACGCACAATCTTCCATGAACATTTCAACTTCTTTTCAAAATCCACTTTTTGAACAATTCATACAAAGAGACCAAAATGGACAAGTCTATGCTGAAAACTTAGAGGCAACAACCCAAAATCTTGAAGTAGCTTCATTTGTCAAAGACTTAGTCTTGAACGATCTTGAACGATACCTTGCTATGCTTTTAGACCAAGGCGCAAGATTGCCAAAAGGCTTCGACATTAATACCATACAACCTACCTCTCCTAATAATACGACAGAAAATACAACATTCCAACAAGATGTGAGCAATACATCGACCAATAACATTGCCATTACTACAAAAGTGGTCACTACCACCATTAATGTGACATCTAGTGGCACCATAAATCAAAACACCTCCTCTTCAACCAATGCAACATCTATTGGAGGAACATCTACTATGGCCATGCCTACAATGTCCACATTGTCTTCACAAACAATAGGAGCTACCTTTTCACAGACCATGCCTACAACATCCACATCATCTTCACAAATGATAGGAGCCACCTTTGCATCCACATAAGTAGGCACCACTTTCTCAAATCCTATGTTCGGGTCTTCATCTATGACAATGGGGGAATTTTCATCACATCCTTACGGTAGAACCTCATTTAATCCCTTTGGAAAAAACTCAACGCATTTTCATTCGAGGCCCTCAGCACAACATTAATGCATCATCGCAAATGAACATCCCACATGGACAAGGGCACAATACACATATACCACATGGAAGCTTTCAAGGATCGAACACTACCATGCCACACAGACAATTCTTTCAACAAGGACAAGGAACTCAAATGACACAACAAATGCATACCTTTGGACATCAAATAAGTCATTGAACTCAAATACAAACAAACATGGCAGGGTTAAATATTCCCACATACTCGTCCCAAATTCATACTCAACAACAAATTCCCACTCACAACTAGCAATATTAGCAAACACCTAATCAGAACATACCGTACTTTTAGACAACCAATGATCCCATTGTACACGCCTTGCTAGCAAAAGTGGATAACCTTCAAAAAAAGATGGAAAATATGAAAACCTCTGACAAGAAGATGCAAATGCCATACAACTTATGTCCATATCGTTTTGATACAACTTTGTACCTACCACCATTTCCACATGGTTATGTGGCTCCAAACTTCAACAAATACAAGGGTAAAGCAAATCCACTTGACCACATCAAAGATTTCGTAACAAGTTGTGTGGATATTGCTCATGAGCACACATATTTAATGTGACTATTTCCTAAAAGCCTTGCAGGACTAGCCCTAGAATGGTTCTATACATTGCAACCCGGAATATAGTCATGGAAAGAAATTACTAAAAAATTCATGAAAAATTACACATACACCATTGACACAGACACCTCCATTACCAACTTATGCCAACTCACACAAGAAGATTTGGGTGAAACCTTTTTACCATTCTTTCAAAAATGGAGGGGCCTAGCGAGTCGTTGTCATATAGACATACCTAAAAAGGAAAAAGCTGACATGTTCGTACAAACGTTATTAGGCCCACTGAAAAATGGCTTGCGTGTTCATTGTTGCACAACTTTTGTGGACCTAGTTGAACGATGTGTCCTAGTTGAACAAGCCCTCATAGCCAAAGGAAGACTAAAATATGGTCCTAAAAACACAAACGCAAACCCTCCTCTTGCTGACAAAAAAAAATATTGGGTTAAGAACAAACATGTTACCAATGATGGTGTAGTCGATGCTAAGGCTCTCAATGCTATGGGTCCTATGATTACCCTAAAAGGGACACAACCACAAAACACACAGATGATGACACAAATCTATGCTGATAATCCTATCCAAACAAATTACAATAACCAAGGCAATCAAAGCAATCAAAATCAAAGGCAACCTAGACAATAAGACAATTCCCTAGAAGCCACACATACACCCCTTTGGGTGAACCTATTGAAGAAGTCCTCAAGAAATTCCTTGAGAATAGTGTCATCACACTTCAGGACCCCAAACCATATGACCCTAGATAGTTTAAACCATCTTGGTGGGATGATAATGCATTTTGTGACTATCACCAAATAAAAGGTCAAAAAACTTCTTCCTGTAAACAATTGAAAAATTTGGTATAGGGCCTTATTGAAAAGTGCATCATTGAAGTTGGTGGACCATAGTTTGCTTCTAATGCGGATCATACAATACACAAAAACCCATTGCAAGATCATGGTTTTGGAAACCCTTCTACGTCAAATACAAGTAATTGAGCCAACCATGCCTATATTGGATATGACTATTTTGGGGGACCTATTGTACATCACATTAGAACAACTGATGAACATGTTTGCACGGTCACCATTAGAAAGGACCCTGAATGCAATGTCACCACTCGCGACAGAAAGGTCACCATAGTCGGTCCTCCTCCCCCTAGACAACCAAAGGTAACAATAGCTGGCCCATCCACTTCGCAGTTGCAATCACGTCCACAAAGCAAGCAATCCCAACCTAAAGGAAAATTTAACCTTATTGACCAACTTGGAAAAACACTGGCACAAATCTCTATCCTTGAGTTGTTACGCATCTCGCCTGCCCATAAGGCCATCCTAGATAAAACATTGCAAGAATCCTCCGTGCCCCAAGATATTAATGTCATCCAATTTGAAGCCATGGTAGGATATCTCATGACTCCCCACCATATTACCTTTTCTGACCAAGACTATTCATCATCCAAATCCAACCATAATGATGCCCTTCATATCGAATTCTTTGTTCATAAACATAAGGTCAGACGAGTCTTAGTAGATGGAAAAGCAAGACTAAATATATGTTCTTTAAAATTGGTCAAGGCACTAGGCTTTTCTAATGCTTGCGTAGATGCCACAAGAAGCATTGTTATCAAGGCATATGATGATGAAGAATGTTCCTCTTGGGGCATAATTACACTCCCAATTCGAATCGGGCTAGTCATTGTTGACACCACTTGTCAAGATTTGGATTTAGACCTTCCATACAACATTTTACTCGGTCGACGTTGGATCCACGCTCTGAAAGCCATCCCTTCCACGTATCACCAATGCTTGAAATTTCCTTTTGAAGGCACTAAGATTACTATATACAGAGACCCTGATCCATTCCAATATTGTACCAACTTATGAGGTGTCTCAGAATGCCAAGTTCCTATCAATAGGGAAGCTCTAACATCCTTGTCTTCTAAATTCATTGACCCCTCAACACTCCTGAGGTCTTCCGCTTCTTCATCCACCGCATCCACTTCTACCTCTTTGACCACCATGACCACTTCCATAACACCTACCACTTTATTTATCACCCCAAGTGTCGACCCGAGCTTCCAATTTTAGGACCAAGGATGTGGATAGTACAAGCTAAATATGGCCTATTGCATAACAAAGATGCCCAAGTCTCCCCAGGTCTATGGCAAACCTTGTTTTAGGATACAAGTAAAAGAAATTTTTAGGGTTCCTCCAAATATAGTTTTCATAAAGTGTGGTGAAATGAGTCAAGAGGACACAGATGATATACTATCCTAGATTTGTAGAGAACCACAAGACTTAACTCCCTTGCCAGTAACAATATATGGAAAAGGATACAACATGATAAAAGCAAAAAAGTTATGATGGAAAAAGTGGTCTTGGAAAGGATAAAAATGGAAGGTGTGAGCCACTATTAGTTTTAGAAAGATCAAAACATCTTGGGTTAGGGTTAGGTCCATGAGAATCTGTCAATCCAAGTACCAATGTGCTTCCATGTGAGTTAGTGTATGCTTCAGACCGTGCTGAGACAACTGAGGACACCTCCTCTGAAACCAACTCTCATGAATGGGAATTTGGCTCTCAGCGATCCTTAAGTGACTGTTGCATTGATGAAATATTCCTTGATCCTGGTGAGCCTACATGTGAGGAGCGATTCTGGAAAATGTTTAAGATTGATACAACATCAAATGATGTCAAGTCCAAATCATATTCTATTCCTATTCGTCCTAGCCCCAACATACTAGCCCAGTCATCCCAAGCTGACAACCATCATTCGGAATCACCTGAGCCATCACTTGCCACTACTGATCCTGACTCTAATGCTACTCCCTTTGTCCCTTACTTTGCTAGTGAGTATGAAACAAGTGAAGGAGAATACTGGATAGAATCTGACATAGAACCAGATGATAACTTCATTTTCAATGTCTTGGTGTCCATTTACATGCTCTTTGCATCATCTCCTCAATTTGAAAATATTGATGATGGAATATCCTTAGTTTACCCTGATCTAATTGACTAGAACCAACAAGGCCCACCAATAATGGACACTTTTCAAAATGATGAGGCTTTAGCAGAGTTTTTAGGACTATGTGAGGGCATTCCAAATGGGGATCACAAAGTTGGATTTTCCATTGACTTGGATTGTGCTGCTTATTTTGGGGAGACTGCGCCATCCTCTAGTTGCAAAATTAAAAAGAAAAATAAAACAAAAAATGACACGTCTCTAGGTGAAAACCGAAAGGCACCTTCTAACAGAAAAATAGTAAAAATAAAGGACGTATCCGAGGGTGAAAACCTCTTTGAGGTGCACAAGGGTGGAGGATTGGACTTTCTCCCCATAGACAGAAAAAAATCAGCAATTCTCATAGAAGACACCATACCAGTTAATATAGCTACTATGGAGGACCCCAAAATGGTTCTCTTTGCGGCATCATTAACAAAAGCTGAATAGCCAGAATTTCAAAAGTTCTTCTAAGAATGAAAGATAAACTTTGCATGGTCTTATTCCAACATGCTAGGGTTAGATCCTGAGTTAGTATTACATCATTTGCCATTATTTCCAGATGCCAAGCCAATAAAACAAAAGCTAAGAAAAATGCACGCGCAAGTTGCATTATTGGTTAAAGCTGAACTCAAAAACTTATTGGATGTAGGTTTTATCAGGTCAATTGACTATGTTGAATGAATATCTAACCTCATCCCTATCACCAAGTATACTGGACAAATTTGCATATGCAAAGACTTTCGAGACCTCAATAAAGCATGTCCTAAAGATTATTTTCCTTTGCCAAACATTAACATCATTGTGGACCTTACAACTAGATATGAGATGTTGTCCCTTATGGATGGTTTCTCTGGTTATAATCAGATCTGTATTGCCCCTGAAGACCAACACAAAACTACTTTTACATGCCCTTGGGGTACATATTGTTGGACTGTAATGTTGTTTGGTCTTAAAAATGCAGGTGCTACATATCAAAGGGCGATGACAACAATATTCCATGACATGATACACACATTAATGGAGGACTATGTGGATGGTCTTCTAGCAAAGTCATTGACAAGAAAAGACCACCTTTCAGTATTAGAAAAAAATTTCAGGATGCTAGAAGAATATAAGGTCCGGTTGAACCCAAAAAAGTGTGTTTTTGGTGTAACATTAGGCAAGTTATTGGGATACATAGCCTCCCATAGAGGCATTGAAGTTGAGCCTGCTAAAGTCATAGCTATAGTAGATATGCCTCCTCCTAAGGGAATCAATGACCTAAGAACACTACAAGGTAGGCTTCAATCTATTAGACGGTTCATTACTCAACTCGCAGATAGGTTCCAACCATTCCAGTATATCCTACGCAAAGGGATCCCCTTTGTGTGGATAGATAAGTGTCAGGAATCATTCAACCAAATCAAACAATACTTATTGTCACCTCCAGTTCTCATGCCTCCCATCCAAGGAAAACCATTAATTATGTACATCTCTGCAACTACTTCAACACTGGGAGCATTACTAGCACATAATGACTATGAAGAAAAAGAACATGCTATATATTATATTAGTCGAACACTGGTGGGGTATGAGCTAAAATACACACCCATTGAACATGCTTGTTTGGCAGTTGTATTTGCAGCCCAAAAATTAAGGCATTACATGTTAAACCATCAGACACATTTGGCAGCCAAGATCGATCCCTTGAAGTACCTCTTGAGTTGAGCAACATTGACAGGACTTTTAGCAAAATGGGTCATAGTCCTCAGTGAAAATGGTATTCAATATGTCGAACAAAAATCCATCAAGGGACAGGTAATAGCAAACCAGCTCGCAAATGCACCAATACCAAATAACCATCCTCTTACAATAAAATTTCCAAATGAGTCTGTATTTCACGCAGAATCCCAACAACCTTGGCAATTATACTTCAATGGATCTCACACTAATCATGGATCAAGAGCTGGAATATTATTCATTACCCCACAAGGAGACTCCATCCCAAGGTCATTCTGCATAGCATTTCCATGTACTAATAACATGGCAGAGTATGAATCACTAATTACAAGACTCTGAATGGCTATCAAGTGGAAAATTAGGAATTTACAGGTCCTCGGCGATTCTCAGTTAGTTATCAACCAAGTCAATGATGAGTACAAAACCAAAGATGAGAAGCTAATGCCTTATAAACGGATGGTTGATAGTTTTCTGACATATTTTCACAGGCTATACTTTGAATTGATTCCAAGAACACAGAACAAGGCTGCTGACGGTATGGCAACAATTGGATCTTTGCTTGATATTCCTAGCAATGTCCCACAATTTGAGTTTTTGGTTGAGCAGTTATTGGTTCCTGCATATGATGTCCCCGAATCCGAAATGGTCTGTGAGCTTGTTGGTTCCAGTTCCCCCTAGTATAAGGACATTTTTTACTACCTTCATTCGTAGATCCTTCCTCAAAACCTTTCCAATAACCAAAGAAAGTCCTTTATCCGCAAAGCTGCATGTTATACCATCATTAGCGACACCCTTTACTGTCGTAGCTTCGACAATACCCTTCTCTGTTGTCTCAACACTAATGAAGCAAAAGTGACCTTACAAGAAGTACATGAGGGTATATGTGGGTCCCATTCAAGTGGCCCAACCTTAGCTAAAAATATTATGAGACTTGGTTACTATTGGCTGACACTAGAAAAGGATGCATTGGAATTTGTAAGAACATGTTGCCAATGACAGATTCATAGTGATTTGATTCACGCTCCAGCACAAAAGTTGAGGCCAATCACTTCTCCCTGACCTTTCATACAATGGGGACTTGATCTTGTGGGCAAGATTCACCCTACATCCTCTAATGGACACAAATTCATTATCACCGCCACTGAGTATTTTACTAAGTGGATTGAAGCCATCCCGCTCACTTACATTACTGGAAAAAAAATCTCCAAATTCATCCTCAATTATATCATTTGTCGATATGGCATTCCACAAACCATCATCATAGATAATGGTCCTCCCTTCAAAAACCATGAAGTTTGTGAATTATGTCAATGTTTCTAGATTAGCCACCACTTTTCCATGCCATATTACCCATAGGGAAACAATCAAGCTAAGGCATCTAATAAAACTATTATCAAAATTCTTAAAAAGACCATCAATGACACTGGTCATGACTGGCATATCCAACTCAACCCTACTTTGTGGGCATACCACATGAGCATCCGTACTCCCACCGATGCCACTCCTTTCGCCCTTGTCTTTGGAGTTGAAGCCATCTTTCCCATAGAGGTTGAAATTCCATCTTTGTGAGTCTCCATGAAAGGCCTCATCACTAATAAAGAATATAGACAGTCAAGACTCCATGAGTTAGAATGCTAGATGAATGCAGAAACAATGCATTGAATCATTTACAAGCATACCAAAATCATCTTTGCAAAAGCTACAACAAAAGGGTGATGACTTGACAGTTTGACATTAGTGACCTAGTTCTCATGGAGAATCCTAAAAATTAGTCGGATAGGGAGAAGCTAGGAAAATTTGAGCCCAATTGGTTGGGCCCTTACATCATCATAGCATCATTTGGTTCTAGAGCATATCAGTTAACTATTCCTAAAGGTGAACAATTGACAGAGCCAATCAACAGTCTACATTTGCGCAAATTCTATGCATAGTATCAAAAAGCCTGTCCGAAAACCAATAAAAATACAAAAAAAAAAAATCAAAAAAATTGTCACCTTGATGAAATCCTGGCAAACAGGCATCCTGGTGACATCAAAAAAATAAATAAAATGACAAAAATAAAGAGAAATAATTCATCCAATAGTGAAAACCTGGTAAACAGGCGCTTTGGATAAGTACCATGGTGAAAACCTAGCAAACAGGTACCATGTGTAGTCAGTCATTGTTGTGCCATCTACTGTCACTCTATCTACCATTGTCCCTAATAAACATGCTCTTTTTTTGACAATTTTTTAACACTCTACCCCGATATCATGACATTTCCATCCATGGCTGACAATGGTTGAAATCAAGTCTTGCATACTTCCCACTATCCATGCTAGTCATGTCTTTTCTTTACATTCCATTATGCCTAGCTCATTCTCAACTTGACTAGGGGAAAAATTTCATCATGAGACTACAGTGGGTACCGCACATGATCCTAAAAATCATAAAATGTCCTAAAAAAAGACCTAAAAATCATTAAATGTCCTAAAAAAAGACCTAAAAATAAAAAAAATGTCCTAAAAAAAGATCTAAATATCATAAAATGTCTTGAAAAAAGACTTAAAAATCATAAAATGTCCTAAAAAAAAGACCTAAAAATTGAAAAATGTCCTAAAAAAGACCTAAAAATCGAAAAATGTCCTAAAAATAAAAAAAATGTCTTGAAGAAAACACAAAAATTCCAAAAAATGAAGTCATGTCAGTCAACATAGTCACGTCAATTCAATCCTTGAATAGCCTTTGTCATTGTCGAAATACGTTGTCTCTGCGCACTTGTTATGTAGGCAAGGCTCATCTTCGAGCCCCCGAGACATTAGGTCAGTCCTATTAGGTTTTCAAAATAAATCATGACTCAATCTTTGGTCAACAAAATGAAGTCATTGGTTGTGTCAAACTATGAGGTCTCTGAGTGTATGACATAGGCAAGGCCATCCGTCGATGAGCCCCCGAGGCCACACTGGGTCAGTCCATTAGGGTTCATTGCACAATTTTCTCACATACATGAAATAGTATTTAAATTTATCATGGTCTTTGTCCAAATTCGAATGAACAATTCACCCAAGTGAACTTCTACAATCTGTCAATCAAGTACAACAATCATCTTGGCATATCAAAATCGGTCAAACTCAGTCAAACTTAGTCAAACCATTCAAATCTTGGTTATTCTTCAAATGTGTCCTTTTGAAGGATAGCACATCATTTAATCATGCCCTAGGATGTGTCCTTCTTAGGCATCATCACAGTCATCTAGCATTTTGAGGATTCTCACAACATTCGAGATATGCTCCTCTTGACATCGACATTATTCAGGATGTGTCCTTCCTGAATCCGACATTTTGGCATCAACTTGTCATTTTGACATTGACATTATTTAGGATGTGTCCTTCCTAAATCCGACATTTTGGCATCAACTTGGCATTTTGACATTGATGTTATTTAGGATGTGTCCTTCTTGAATTCGACAATCTTGACATCGACATCATTTGGGATGTGTTCTTCCCAAACTTGACATTAATCTGGCATTTTGACATTGACATTGTTCAGGATGTGTCCTTCCTGAACTTGACATCAATTTGACATCTTAACATCGACCTCATTTGGGATGTGTCCTTCCCAAATTTGGTATCACTCTGGCATCGATGTCATTCAGAATGTGTCCTTTCTGAATCTGACATCTCAACATCATTTAGGATGTGTCCTTCCTAAACTTGACACCAATCTGGCATCTTCATATCATCAACCCTGGCATTTTGACACCAAGACATTTGACATTCTACCACACTTGACAAAACTTGACATTTTGACATTCAAACACTTTGCAAGCACTTGGCATTTAATTTTATGATGCTTTTTTTTCTTTTGGCAATCATGATGCTAGTTCCTCGAGGATGTCCTAACAATAGGATTTAGAGGAGCAATGATGTTTCATGATTTCTCTTGCCTTTCTTTACTGTTTTTGGTTGATTATGACAAAGAGAATGGGGCAATCGCTCTCTTATTATGAGTCATGATCATCCTTGTCTACAGCTGCTTGTCTCATGTGATGGTACAACCTTGCACACCTTGGTCTACATCATATCATGGTGTTTGTTGGCCATTACAATAATCTTCCCAATGATGATAAATATAAAAATGTAAGCATGAAAGTTGGTTCCCTTATCATTTTTCGTCTAGCTTTCAATCTTCATCCTTCCTTCTCTTCCACGCTAATATCCATCCCCTTCCAAGCTAACATTTCTTCTATCCTTCATCCACTAGTATTATCATCCATTTCAAGATCACACTCGTGTTCTTTGAACTCACCTGTCCTCTCGAGGGGGCATACACAACCCTCCTCATCATTCTTCTTTCACTGGGGCATATTTCAGAATTAAATTTCTTTGACACAATGCGATGAACTGTATTATGTCAAAGAGGGGCAAAATGTAGACAATGAAAAATGTCCTAAGCCTGCGAGTGTCATTTTTCTTCATCCTTATCCTTCGGTGAATAATTTTAGTTATTCAATTATGTTTGATCATATTCCTCTATTAATTAAATAATTTTTAATAATTATTTAATTAATTCACTTTCTAATCTTTATTCTATCCTGATCAATTAAATAAACTAATTGCATCACTAATTTCTCCCTCTTATTCAATAGTTAAATAAATTATTATTTATTTAATTATTTTGTCACCTTTCATCTATAGTTAAATAATTACCATTAATTATTTATCTATTCATGGTCCTTTAATTCTTCTATAGTTAAATAATTATTAAAATTATTTAACTATCCCATGCCACCTCCCCTATTAAATAATTAATCTAAATTAATTATTTAAAGTATAATTTTCATCTCTCCATTTAATTAAATTGATAAATTTAATTAAATGCTCCTTTTGTCATTTTCTCTAAATAAATAATTTGGATAAATTATTTATTTGCCACTTGTCATTTTCCTCCATTTCGAATAAATAATTTAAAATAAATTATTTATGCACCTCCACTTGGTCAAAGATGCTCTGTCATAATCCCCTGTCATAACATTTATTTTTGTCATAGCCTACATGTCTTGCATGTCTATCATAGCTGACAGGCGTCATAGCCGTCGACGTCAGATTTTCCATGCATGGCATATTTTTGGTGCATCAATTCTGGACCATTGATCTTGGCATCTTTTATGAGACTTAATCTCAACCATCTATTTTTTAACCTCCCTCTCATGCATTCCCATCCATTAATCTTGGAATATTTCTAGAAGATTAATCTCAGCCGTCCATTCGAAAGGTTGTCTATAAAAACAACCTTCCTTCTCCATTTTCATTTTAACAACTAATTGTCTCCAACTTTCTTGCTACCATTTGTAGGTTTTGCACAAGTATTTCAACAAATCTGAGGGCAAAGTTGCATAACAAGAAGGAGAGCAAGAGACGGAATCAACTACAATATGGGGAGTACTTTATTTTGTTTGTTTTCATTTTGATATCTCCATTTTGTTTTTATTCTCTTGTTGATGTGGTTTAATAGTTTAGAAGTGTTGGCTGTCACTTTATCTATTCTATTTGATTTCTAACCCCATCTCACAGTTTACATCCATTTTGGCACTATATTACATGATTCATATGTTGTAGTTGGTCTATGAGATTGAGTGTTATGGATGTTGTTGAGGATTTTCATTTGGGTTTGTTAGGAGATCATACTTGACACAACGTAGCACTTTTGAGGTGCTAGTAGGAGGACATAATGGTTTACAAGTTTCTCTCTTCATGGTTCCTTCTTGGATGTTCATGTTTTGGGGAGGATGGTGGCAACATGTTGTGAGAGAGTATGTAGCTACTTAAGTTGCATATGTGGATCATTTTTATTGTTATTGGTACTTCATGCTTATATTTACTTATCACACCTTGATGTATAGTGTTGATTGGTAGACTTGATATGCTTTGACATTACCTATGCAGTGGGAGTTCCCAGATATGTTGTTCTTCATTGATAGGTTTAATACAAGGAGCTTGATTGCAGTTTATGGGTTGCATATGTTCTTGGCATGAATTTACTAATGTATTGATACCTTGGAGGTATGGATGGTTGGTTCTATTAGCATGTATTGTGGATGTTATTTCTGATTGTGTGGGTTTTTTAGTTGACAACAGCTTGGTTAGAGCCTTTTTATCACTTGGATTTGATACTTGTGCTCATGTATTGGTGCATCCTCACCTTGGCATGTTACTTTTCTTCCATAGGTGGCATGTTGGAGGATAAGAGGAGTTCTTGCTTGAGATGGTGGTCACTTTGTTCTTATTGCAGGTATCTTGATGGAGCACAAGATCATGCTATAGATTCATGTGATTTCATGTATGACTATGATGATGTATTTCATGCATTGATATCTTATGCAATGTATACAAGTGGGAGAATGTTGGGATATGGTGAACTTTACACCATTGCATAAAATGATTTATTATAATATTGTAATTAAATAATTATTTAGTTGTGATGTACCTTGGTGGTGTGGATAATCACACTAGGTAATTATTTGGGGACCACTTGATGTTGTATTGTAACATTGTATTATTATTTAATATGTGGGAGACATGTGATAATAATTTAATATTGGGGAAATATTAAATAAAGTTATGTCTTAGTACCCAATATTAAATAAGGGGTTAGTGGTTTTGTATTCACATGGTTTTGTGGTACGTGGTTGTACCTTACCACTAGTTGTATTATGTGTGAACTTGTGTCTATAAAAGCAAACACATGTGTAGTGGTTTAGGTTGGCTGAGTGGGTTGGCTGTCATTATTGATTCTTCTTGAGGAGTGCATTTGTGAAGCTGAACCAACAATTTTGTTGTTCTATGTGCTTCTCTTGCACTCTTAGGGTTTTTCACCTAAAAGGAGAGAGATAGAACCCCAAAATTAGGTGGTTCACTCAAATAAATGAATGAATGATGTAATTATGACTAAAATAAATGATCTAAATGCAACTAAGTAATGAAATTGACTGATTATTAATGCAAAACTAATGAAATGTGCATTGTCTGAAAACACAATGTGATATGTAGAAAATGAACTAAAAGTATAAACTAATGCAAACAAAATTGTATGAGGTCTAATAGATTGCACCTAGAAATTGATTGTTGATCCTAGAATGTTCTAAAAACTAGAAAAAATCACTGTAAACCACTAGTGGGACTCATTCACCACTGATGGCGAATCAATCCTCCTATTGGTAAAAACACCTAAAACTGCTTTCCGACTGTCAGGAACTAGATTCTGAAAAAATCACTTTTTTTAGCCTTTAGGTGGGACTCATTTGCCACTAATGGTGAATCATTCCTCCTCCAGAATTCTATAAATTCATAGGTCAATTCTGTAGATCTAGATTTGCACTTGTCTTCTTGTCGGGTTGACAAAGTCAAATCTGTAGAAAACAAACTGTAGGTTGTCTCCAAGCTTGAATTAGGGTTGAGTTGACTTGAAAAACTTTGTTGAATTTTTTACCACCTTTCAACACCTATTTTCTTGACCAATTTACATACAAAAGTCTGCAAACACACATGCCAAAGGGGAAAAATGGTTAAGGGTTGGAGTATAGGGATTTACCTTGGTCAAATCCCACTTTGGTAATCAAACCCTTAATAAATAAATGAGATGAAATAAGCAAGTAATGGTGAATAAATAACATGAAAATTTCCTAAACTCACCAAAAACCTTGTTGAAGAAGTATGAAGATATGTCAATGGCTACTCCAAGAAGCTTGATGATTGCTTAATTGAATGATGCAAAATGCTTGAATGCTTAAGTGTATGAGATGATTAATTGAATGTGATGAATGGGGATTAAAATGGATGTAAAAACACTTATTTATACACACTTATGCCCTAATAACCCAATAATACATCATAGGCCGACATAAGGTATTTTTGAATAAAAACTTGAAAGAAAATTTGAATTATTTTGAATTTGGAGCCAAGAGGGACTCATTCACCACCCATAGCAAATGGGTCCCACTCTAGGCTTGTAAGTGGTGTTGGGAATTAAGTTACATTTAATGTTGTTTGTCAGGTTTACATTCAAAAATACACTTAATTCAGTCTTATGAGTGCATAAAGGGGTCAAATAAAGCATAAGAAAGGTGTAAATAGTGATAACAAGCCTAGAAAAGCGTGAAATCTTCTTACAAGAATTTACAACACTTTAGAATTTAGGACTTGATAAGTGATGAAAAGGTGATTTTTAGGTGAGTTGTAATGAGAAGAGTCTAGAAAAGTGTAGAAATGTGTTAGAACACTTCACAACACCTTCACAAGACATCATAATTTGAATATTCAGGACCTAATGTGAATGCAAAAGTCACATTGCAACATTAAATCAAAGCAAAATAGATCAAGCATCATGAAAGAAAGACCTAAAACACCATGAAAATGTCAATGATCCATTTTTATATGGTACAAAAGAATGGAATGGGATGTGTGGATTCATGCTTGGACACATGGGAATGCATTAGAGGGCTTGATGCTTCAGAGGTATTCATTGTAACTCTTGTATTACTTTATTGTTGAATAATATGATGGAGTATGGATGCTTTTGGAGGTTGGGTTTTTCCCTCTTGAGGGTTTTCCTAAGGTATATTTTGTGTTACCTTATGGCTTGCCTATTTGATCTATGCATTGTGGTTACTTGTATGCATGTTTATCTCTCATGGGTTATGTAGGAAATGGAATAATATTGTGGGTTGAATGCAATATTTCCTAAAAAAATTACCCTTGATTTGAACCACATGATTTATGGTGGGAAGGGTTTGAAAACCAATCCCCTTCTAGATAGACACATTAGCTATATAGCTATAGGAAATGCAATGATGAAGAACTTTCTAGGCTTCATTTCTAGCAAGGGAACAAATGATCCATTTGAAACAAAGAGCCAACCTTTTCCAAATAAATTCTTGTTAAGCTTATTATTGTTAGAGGAATCCAAATAAATTCTTAGAGAAGCTTTTCCAATTTCATGTAAGAGTCTTTTGAAGGATCCCAACATGAGGAATAAGAAACATGAGTGGCCACACAAGAATTTTTTTGCAAACTTGAAATTTCATTATTAGGGAAAGGGTTTCATGATCTAGTAAGAAAGATTCTTTTTAATTTTGGAAAGGATCACATGAAATTTAAGACCACCTAAGAATCTTGAAAAGAAAAAAGAAAAACCAAAAAAATTGAATATTTCATCATTACTAATCCACTTCTATCCAAAATATTAAAGCCAATTACAAAAAAGAAGGATTGATTATCAATAGTGTTGAGTCTTGTACCATTGAGTGGACAATCTAGAATCTTGACATAAGTTGTTTGGTATGTGTAGGATCATCATGGAAAAAATAGGTCCTTAAGTGGCAAAAAATTTAGAAAAATTAGAGTTAGGAAACTTGACGTAAAAATTTGAATAAGTTATCTATATTATTTCAAAAACATGTAAGAATAGAATCTATAGCAAATTGAATGTAGTTTCTAAACTACTATGTTGTTTTTTTTTTTTAATTCTATTTGGTGAAAATTTGAAATTTCAATGCAGTAGTACTTAAATTTCAGGGAAAAAATAAGAATTAGGTGTTTTTTTGACCACTTTAACCACAATAAAATGATAATATTTTTTTATAATATTTTAGACATAAGTAGAGGACTCATTTCTGGATGTGATACATATTTTTTTGTAATTTTTTTCCAAGTAAATAATTAATTATGAATTTTTTATTACAAATTTTAAAAAATATAAAAACTCATATGTCTGACTACCTTAACTTGGTCAAAAATTCATGAAATTCATTTTTTTTTTTTTCATCCTATAGTATGTGATGCATATTTTGGATTCATTGTTTGAAAGCTATAGATGTTTTAATCAACTTGTCAATCAGGACTTTTAAGTAATTCAAATAGAAAATTAATAATAATTATTTATTAAATTCAAGGTAAAGCATAATTTATATTGGTGGAAGATGAGAATCTCTTTTAAAAACCCTTTTCATTTCATTAATTTTGGGTAAAAAAAAAGTCGTCAGCCACATACCCTACAAATACCCATCATATCACTTCTTTTTAGCCCATCATGATCTGCACATACCCTGTCCAAACACTAAAGAGAATTCTTCATATTTTTCTCCTAGGTATAATGCAGGATCATGATGGGCCAAAAAGTGGTGATATGATGGGTGTGTGTAGGGTATGTGGTTGATGACATTTTTTTACCTAAAATTGATGAACGAAAAGCGTTTTTAAAGGAGATTGTCGCTCCACCAAATAAGTATGCTTTACTGAATTTAATAAGAAAAATAATTATTATTCATTTTCTATTTGAATACGACTAGAATCTAATTAATAGGCTAATTGAAAAACATCTGCTTTCAAACAGTATCTGACCTGAAACATGTGTCACATTCAATGCTTTGCATACTATAGGATTTAAAAAAATGAATTTCACAAAGTTTTGACCAAGTTAAGGTGGTCAGACATACGAGTTTTTATATTTTTAAAATTTGTAATAAAAAATTCATAATTAATTATTTAACTAGAAAAAAATTACAAAACAGTATGCATCACATCTGGAAATGAGTCCTCTACTTATATCTAAAATCTTATAAAAAATATTATCATTTTATTGTGGTAAGGGTCATTAGACAGACACTTACTTCTTATTTTTTCCTTGAAATTTAAGTACTACTGCATTGAAATTTCATATTTTCACCAAATAGATTTTTCTTTTTCTTTTTAAATAAACCTAGTAGTCTAGAAACTACATTCAATTTGCTACAGATTATATTCTTACATATTTTTGAAATAATATGGATAGCTTATTCAAAATTTTATGTTAAGTTTCCTAACTCTGATTTTTCTAAATTTTTTGCCACTTAAGGGCTTGTTTTTTCCATGATGATCCTACACATACCCTCCTCTTCAATTAAAGTGAGAAAGGAATCATCAAAAAAGTGGCCATTAACAAGTTGGGATGATGAATTAGGTAAGGAAATGCCTCAAACTAACCCTTGGGAAATAGAATGGGCTAACAAATACCCAAATCCTTCTGAAATGAAAACATAAAGAGAGGTTTCTAAAGGGAAGTCTTTATAAATGGAGTGAAAGTATCCAAAAGCATTGGACTGGTGTCCATTTAAGGAAATATAAGAATAAGTATCAACAAATATAATGTTGAATGGTTGAATGAAGTGGGTTGTAAATCCCAAAGTTTGAAGCATGAAAATAATAAAAGATTATTCAATGCAATCATAATCTTTAGAAAAAATAATTTTCAAGAAAGGGCCTTCTATTAAAAGCATTGAGCCCACTCCTTACCTTCTCATGCATTGTAATAATACTATCCATAATGTATCTATATTTTGATGAAACTTTCTTACTTAGGATGAACAACCTAGGAGAGAATATGGTGCACCTTCAAAGACAAAGATTTGGAAATGACCTTATATAACACATTGAGCAAGGTGATAGGGCTCCAATTGTAAATTTCTTACAAATTTTTAATTTTAGATATGAATTTTATTTTTCCTTTAGTAATAAATTTACCTAAGGATTTGGAATGAAAATCTTCTAGATAGACTTTCCCCAAGTCCTCCCCAAGACAATCTCAAAGGGCCTTGTAATATTCATAAGGAAAATCATTGCACCTAGGGGCCTTGTCATCACCCATTGTCACGCACAACTTTCTTGAGATCAATAATGGATAAAAAATTATCACAAAAGGATTATTTTGAGAATAGAGATGATAGGGAGCAACATGAAGGGAATATTGAAGGGAGTGCTCTCATTCAAGACAATTCGTTTACGAAGTGAAGACTTGCTCATAGTTCTTGAAAAAAGACTAAAGAATGTCTAGCAACTGTTTGAGTTCCTTTCTGACCATCCTTGATTTGATTGATTCCATGAGAAGTATGACAAGATTTGAGAGCTTGGAAAAAATATTTGTATGCACCCTATCACCAACTATAATCCAATGGATTCTATATTTAATTTGGGAACCTCTAGTAGAATGGTTGTCTCCTACTTTCTTATGTTTCCTCAACTCTACCATCTAAACATGTAAAGAAGGGGAGAACAGGTTCAAGCACAACAATGGCCTTGTGTAGATCTAAGGAGGTATCCTAGTATGCATACCTCTTAAATATGGATAGTTGGTATCAATAGCTTAATAGAAAATGAGAAATGTATCGATGGATTTAATCCACCACATAATCTAGCTAGATGGCTAAGTGGGGTGGATTTCTAGATTCCATATATTCCTTAATTGAGATATTATGAAATTATGATTTAACAAGAAATTATTTAAGAAATATTGGGGCTTACAAGGCCAAGGAAAACCCACTTGCCACTTATTGTTGAACTTGATGGGAAAGTTATCTAACAAGGCGACATCTAACAAGAGCTAAATAGGATGATAAAACAAGCTAGAAAAGAAGAAAAAATATGGAGTGGATATCATTGCATGATTAAGGAATTTAAATACTCTATTAGAGAGAGCCCTAAATTGTACCATGTATGCCAAAAAGGTTGTGTGTGACAAAAACCCAAGTTAGTGTTGTAAATACCAAATTTATTGTGTATGTAATACCACACATCTCTCATTATTTATCCAACAAAATGCAAATGTATCATATTTTCCATATTCCATCTTAGTTCCATATTAAATTCCTTGAACAAAACCTAAATGACAGTTGGTATTGAATCTACAATCAATCACTAAGAGATCTCTCAATAGTATCATTGGAAGCATAAACATTTATTATCCAAAAAAAATGATTATCAAAATTTAAGAGGATCCATATTAGACTTGTGATCAACAACACAAGAGGGCTAGCCACCTAGGAGATAGAAAGGTGACAAACCCTCCACAAACAATATTTTGATGGGTGCAAAACATACTACCAACCAATTAGATAAGACAACATGTAAGAAACATGAATCCAAAAATATTTACATCTTGTAAACACTTAACATCTAAACCATAATATTTTTTACAAGTATCACAAATGGAATACTTCCTAGGGATGCTAGCAATACCTTGATCATTCTAGGAAAGGATACTCATGGATAGGAGTTGACCATATCATCACTATCTGAATCTCTAGTGTGGAGAAGTGATTCTACAAAACAATTGACAAGAAATATCCCAACTGAATGTTGCAATTTTTTTTTATCCATTTCTAAAAAATAAACTCACCTTCTTCTAGGTTCATAGGAGGGATGCAAGAAAGTCACAAATTTTTTGACAATGAGGGAGAGTGAATCAATATATTTGGTTGCAAAGACAACATGAAGTTGGTTGTGGCATCCAAGAGAACCTTGGCCTAGAGGGTGCAATAACATCTATCCCCTTCTCAAAAGGGTTTGAAACAATTGTTGGCTACACCTTAGAAGTAGAAGAATCCCTAGAAGATTGAGTTTTAGCATGGGTCTTATCAATGTTAGCAATTTTACATTTATAATGTGACATCGTTGTTCATTTATATTTATATTTTGAAGTGGTATCTTTGGAAGGGTGGGGATCACTAACCACCTAAGAAGGAGACTTGACCCGAGGAGCTACCAGAGGGAAATCCTTGATTTTATACTCATAATATTTGTGTCGATAGTGAGTGTGGGTGATCCCACAATAGTGGTTTACAATTTTTGGCCAAACTGGACAATTAAATATTTTTTCTAACTAAATCTTCACTTTCAGGCACCTATAGCGACTAAACCATGAGGAATTTGAATATGATGCAAACTAGAGTTTCGTGACATTTTTTTATAGATTCTAAATATATGTTTTTCAAAAATTTTGGAATCATATTGCACTTCTTTTTCCATCTCCCTCGAAAACTAGTTTTTTTTCAAAAAACAACATTTTTAAGGAGTGACGCTCACTATATAACACATAAATTTTCTTCCATGAAGGATAAAATTCTAATTCTTTCGAATTTAGATTTGTAACTCTGATATCTAGTGCTTCCACTTGGTTAGATAGTGTTTTATTGAATTTTTTTCCTTAATCAAGTTTCGAAGTCAAACCAATTACAATTCAGACATAGGCGGACCGTATAACGCATAACTGTTTTTGTATGTATCAAAATTAAAAAAAAAAATTGTTGGATCAAGGACTTCAATATCTGGTGCACTCATATTTTTCAATTTTTTTTGAGAGAGTCTTCTATTTTTCCAAATGTGCAAAACATAGAGCTTCATTTTCGATGAAAAACCTATGTTTAATAAAACTAAAAAAACAAATAGATAATAAAACCGAAACATATTAAAATTATAGTAATTGGATAGCTCATTCTGAGGACTACCTAATTCTAGTTGGGTTCGTGAAGACTCCTCCATATTCATCCTCAACCCGAGCTTTGA
Source organism: Sequoia sempervirens (assembly GCA_007258455.2). Lineage (NCBI taxonomy): Eukaryota > Viridiplantae > Streptophyta > Pinopsida > Cupressales > Cupressaceae > Sequoia > Sequoia sempervirens. Next base: position 9,004,287 of record VDFB02292527.1, on the reverse strand, counting down.
AGGGAAAAAAATCTTCTTTTTTTTATGGCAAAGAGTAGGAATTAGGGAAAAGGGGGCTTCAATTGGACAAGGGGGTTCGAGTGAACCCCCTTTGAAAAGGGGTTTACATTTGTGTTTTTTGGTAGGATGCATTAAATGGGTTCAAGCGAACCCTCTTTTGGTTCGTTCGAACCCCAAGAATGAAAATTTTTGGCATGGGATCATTTTTTGCAATTTTTCCTTCCTCATTCAAATTGTAAACCACTTTTGTGGGTTTACCCGTGTTAGGCATATTAAGATAAAGTACCCATTAGATATGATAGAGATTACCTATTTGAATATCTATTGACTCTTTTAAGTCTTTAGATAAATTAAAATGTACAGCTACATGGACAGCCATAGAAATGAATTGGAAGGTACAATGGTCAGCTTAGAACAGTTATAGGTGATGGTTTTGCAAGCACTTTGAATGTAGAAAAATAAAATTTATGTTAGTGGAGAGCATCATTTTCATTTTTATTGTTTTGAGTCTTTTCTTTACTTTACTTGACCAATGAATTTATCTTTATTCACATGAGCATCATTTTCATTTTTACTCTTTTCAGCCTTTTCTTTTGCAGGATGACAAACTGGTTTTTCACTTTACTTGACCAACTAGTTTTTCTTTATTCCTCCTGTGGCATTTCATTCTACTACTTTTGAAATTTATGTCCCTCTTGTCGATTATGGAGATGATTTATTTACATTTATGTACTCGTTCTCATTATTTATCATTACAAGGAAATTATGTATTTGTTAGATGCCTTAGGCTTTCATAATTCATATTATTTGTATTTTGTATTTAAAATTTGGATTAAATTTCATGTAAATTTGGATATTAGATAAGTATTTTAAATAAAAAGAATTGTATGGCTGATTATGGTTTGTTTTCAGGTTGCTATTTTTTCTTCTTTTATAGATGAGATTGAGATTGTATTCATTGATATTTAATTTTACAATTATTTGTTGTCTTTTTATAATGTTTTACTATTTAAATATTGATAATTGATTTAAGAGAATCCATTTAGAACCTTATTGTATGTTTGTGTTGAGCCTTTTGTTTATACTTTTGAATCATTTTTCTTTCCTATGTAAATATGCATTGTGTTATGTCTTAGCCAAGCTCTTGAGTTTTAGCGATGGTACCCTATTATGGCATGCCTAAGTGTTTTTCCCCCTTTGTGCTCATCTTCTATATGTTGATTTACCTCTAAAGTTACTCATGAAGAACATAAGCAATGGTTTTATCTAGGAAATAACTAATTACAAGCCACCATGATCATGACCATGGGCTTAGGTAGTACTAATATCACTACCCAATCACCCAACGAACTCCATGTCAATATTGGTTGGAAGTATCATGGTGGGGGAAATGGCATAGGTGGCAAGGTTTTCCTATAACTTTGCTACTGTGTGCTTAAGTTTTGTTCAATCATGGATCAATATACTTATGTGTTGGCATTATTGATGGTTTATTACTGTTCAAAGGGACTAGTAAAAGGAAAAATGCATGGTGGTTTTTGGTTGGCCATGGCTCAACAAAGAGATAAACCTAAACTATTATAAGGCCTAGACAATGGGCCAATATCATCCATGTTAGCTTTAGTTGGATTTGATAGCTTTATTTAGCAAATTATCTATGAATTTTACAAATAGATGGTAAGTACATGGGAAATTTAAGACCCCATAACTTTTCTCATGGTGTTTTAACCCAAATTAGTGATATTCAACAATCAACTAGCTCTATCCAAGTTGTGTAAACTTTAACAAGTTTTGCATCAACACTAAAATGTAGGTGGTCATATGGTGGAAGACTTGGAAAGGTAGATAAATTTAATTGGTCTAAAAACCAATATATAATGTTCCTTAGGTGTTTATATTGTGTTGTCATACATGACATGTGGATTTTGATGGGCCATTCAAGACCTTTACTTTATTGTGTATGCAAAATTTATTTTAATAAGAAAATGTTTTGTTTTAATATTTGTAAAAAAAAATTGTGAGTGATGTTTTTTTGATGATTTTTCTAGGTGGATAAATGACTAATGCATGAGATCCTTCTTATTAATTTTACTACTTATAGTGTAGGAAAATGTACTCCATTACATTTTCACACTTTGTTTGGGCCCCTCAATTAAATTGGACCTAATTATGCCTTAATAAGCCCTATTTTACATCCACAAGCCTAATAAATTACATTTTCCAAAGGGGACACCCAAAAATAATTAATGCCAACTCATAACACTTTATCTTGAGCAATGTGTGTTCTAGGAATAGGGACTTGGGACCCATTCGCACATGGGAAAATAGGTCCACCCTAGGCCTTTGAAACTAAATTTAAATTATGTTTATGGCTGCATTTTAACATCCCTAAATTCAAATTTCCATGTTGGCTTGTAATGTTTAAATTTCAAGAAATTAAGGATACATACCTATAAATACAAGGTTATTTCATCAATTCAAATCTTAAGACATCTAGAAATTCAAGTGGGAAAAAAATATAAAAAATATTATGATAAAGGGCATTGAAGAGAAGATTCATCAGTGATTTATTGTAGCAATCAAGATCTCAAGAATCATGCCAAAGCCTTTTGCAATCATGCATGTTTTTGGAGCTAACATGGTGATGTAGGTTTCAAAGATTCAAGCAAGCATTGAAAGTCATATTTCAGGTATCAAGATCCACATCCATTGAAGCCAATTAATGCAAGATCAACATCAATATTTCAGATTTCTAAAGGTTTATTCAAGGGTTTGGTGAGTTGTAACATAACATTGTTCATTCATCATTCCTTTCATATTTGATTATTTCAAGTTAAGGTTTAATTACCCAAATGAGGTTTGACCAAGGAAAAGCCCCATTCACCAAAAAAAAAAATTACCTCTTGTGTTTGTGTTGTAGATTTTAGGTTAAAGAAGGATTAAATATCTATTGAAGAGAAAGATTGGAAAAGTTGTCAAAGTTTTCATCAAGCCATGAAATCTCACCTACAGATTTGATTTCCAAGTTTTTGATATTGAAACACAAATCAAATAGAAGCTACAGAAGGACATCAAAGGCTCCCAATTTTTTTTCAAAAACTATGAGAAAAGACTTGTTAGAAGAATGAAGAAGGCGCCCTTTGTTTTGGTTGTAATTGATGCCAACATTGGTTAGTAACTATCTATGAAATTTGTATCTTGATTCAGAAGGAAATCTTCATAGTAAGGGGAAATTCAATGAGTCTCTGATATGTTGATCAAGTGTGTTAGCTACAAGTCTGGGCTGACCTAACTTTTGGTTAACACATTTTTTTTTGTATGAAATTTTTTTGTACTAAGCCGATAAGATCTTTTATATTTTAAGTATTCCCTTAATTAGGTCGACCTAATTGATAGTGGAAGCCATTTCTACATATATCTATGATGGAAAAAGAGATGAAAGGTGTGTGAAGGAGATATACAAGCTATGTGACAAGGGTAATAATGCAAAGCTACTGATAGTGATTTATGTACTGGCAACCAGAGCACAATCTAGAGCTTAATCAGAACTACTTTCAGCACTATGTAGGTGCACTTCTACAATTCATTTTTGGCAGTGAGCCACATATTTTATATTTTAGTGGTTAGCCATCCTTTTGTATTCAAGCTGTGAGCCTTTCTAAGGATAGTGAGCCCTGTAATATCTTATAACTAATTATAATAAATGGTTAGCTAATCCTCATTGTGGTTTTTTCCATTCTAGGTTTTCCACATAAAAAACTTAGTGTCAATGTGTTATGATCTTCTTTATGTTTTGGTTCACCATTGTTGTAACATGTGGATTGATAATTGGATGGTTACTAATTAATTTGGTAAGCCGAATAATAATTCACCCCCCTCTCAGTATTTGGGATATTAAACAATTGGTATTAGAGCTTGGTTCCTCAGAAGAAGCCTAATAGCTTGAGGAAGGTCCCAAAAATTGAGTAAATGGTCGACAAATATCATTTTGGTCATTCAAAAGAAAATTTTGTATCTAAAGAGATCAATGTTGCCCTCGAGGAATTGAACAAAAGAAAAGATGAGAAAGAAACTCTAAAAGGAAATTTGAAGGAAACAAATTAGTGTATCAGAAAGTTGAGAGAGAAAATTAAATTATTCAAAGACAAACATAGAGAAGTCAGTGATCAACTAAAGAATGCCAATGAGGATATTACCAGACTAAAAGTGGAAATAGAAGAAAGAAATTGAATTGAGGAATGCCAAAAATTTGAGATCTAGATTAAAATTAATGAATACATGAAGCTTGAACAAGAAGTAGTAACCTTAAGAGCTGATATGGAAAAAATGGAAGCATATGAAGAAAGATTCAAGACAAGTTCTACAATGCTTGATGAGTTAATTTCATCTTAGAAGCCTGCAAAGGATAAAGGTGGTCTAGGACTCAAAGAAGGACAAAGCTCAAAGACCAAACCGATCTACAACAAAGTGGACAATCAAAGGAAACCCCAAAGGAATGCTTATCAAAGCAAGGACCGAAGGATCAATACCAGGAGGATTCCCATTTGATAAACTAATGCTCAAAGGTATCTATCTTTTAATGGATTTTGTTACTGGGTATGTGCAGGATCATGATGGGCCAAAAAGTGGCAATATGTAACTAATATGATGGCCCATGTGGCTGATGACTTTTTTTTACCCAAAATTGATGAAACGAAATGGGTTTTTAAAGGAGATTCTCAACTTTCCACCAATATAAATTATGTTTTACTTTGAATTTAATAAATAATTATTATTCATTTTTTGTTTGAATTATGACTAAAATCTTGATTGAAAAAAATCTATAGCTTTGAAATAGTATCACATTTTTTGAATCCAAAACATGTGTCACATTCTATGCTTCGCATACTATAGGATTAAAAAAAAAAAATGAATTTTATGAAGTTTTGACCAAGTTAAGGTGGTCAGACATATGAGTTTTTATATTTTTTAAAATTTGTAATAAAAAATTCATAATTAATTATTTACTTGGAAAAATTCCAAAAATATGCATCACATTGGGATATGAGTCCTCTACTTATATCTAAAATCTTATAAAAAAATATTATCATTTTATTGTGGTTAGGGTGGTCGACATGCATTAATCTACTTATTTTTCCTTGAAATTTAAGTACCATCGCATTGAAATTTCAAATTTTCACCAAATAGATTTACTTTAAAAAAAAAAAAACCTAGTAGTTTAGAAACTAGATTTAATTTTCTACAGATTCTATTCTTACATAGTTTTGAAAAAATATAGATAACTTATTCAAATTTTTACGTGAAGTTGCCTAAGTATGATTTTTCTAAATTTTTTGCCTCTTAAGGGCCTATTTTTTCCATGATGATCCTGCACATACCCTACTCATGCAATAAATTTAGACATAGAGTAACAAAATGTACAAGTATGATGAACCAAAATAGAATAATTCAGAATGTTAGATTCTTTGGTGGACAATGTTATGTTTGCAACAAGTTTGGACACAAATATATTGAATGTAGAAGTCAGATAATGATGTATATGATTAATACTGGTAGAAGAATTCATTCCTTTCAAGGCTATTGTTACACATGTAATATTTTTGGACACAAGGTTGATTAGTGTAGGATAAGGATGAATGCAAAATCTCTTGATAAAAGATATTTTGTGTGCCACTCTTGCAACAAAATAGGACATATCTCAAAATATTGTAAGAGCAAAGTTTGGAAGAAACCAAATCCAAAAGAAAAGAACAAGTCTATGAACAAGGTAAATATCAAAGAGGGAACGAAATGGAAAGAATTTGGAGAAAGAAGGAAGAACCTAAGGATAAGGATAAAACAAATGATCCTATATTTGCATCTGGTGCAATTATCTCTTGTATGAATTGAACCCAATAATGGCTTCAAGGGGAGCAGACAAAAATCTATCAAGCCCCCGATTTATGATGTGTCTTGTGATGACACAAAGGTGAGTAATATGAATCTTTATTTCGATGGTGCTGAAGAAAATTTTGGCAGAAATCAAGCAAATCAGGAAAATTACGGAGCTCTTTTCTTGGTCTACAAGGTGTGTAACAAAGTGGCTAGGAACTTTAAAGCAAAAAAGTAATAAATGCAAAATTATGGAAAAAAGATAAATAATAAAGCAAGCTACTAAGCTAAGGAAAAGAACATTTGCACAAAATTGGTCTAGAAGTGGTGCAAGTTGAAGCAAGAAAGAAGTGACTCAAAGTACCGTACCTTGAAACCCTAGTTCTCGACAAGCTGAAAGGTATTCTTTGTCATTCAAATTATGTGTTTTTCAAATTGAAGAAATATTTTGTTAAAATCATTCAAGTTTGTTTTGAGAAATATGGCTACTCATACTATCATGGAAATTGTTGAGAGGCCCCAACCAAAGTTCAGAAGATGTTCTTGGAAGGTGTACGAAAATGATCCAATGGGTGCATTCTTGCACATTCTATGTAATGTACTACCCATTGAAGACCCAAGACTTTATATTCATGGGAAGCTCAAAGAATTTTATCACCAAGAGCTAAAGGATCTATGGGAAAATGATTTGATTGATGATTTATTACTTAAGACGGAGTATGAAAACCTTGTTCGGATGAAGTTGAGTGTTTGGAATTGGTTTCTAAACTTTTCTAGTGAAAGTGATGCAAAATTTGTTAGGATGACCCTAACTAGGGTTCACAACAATCTTGTGTGGATAAATGAGATAGGAATTATCAATAAGGAGGAAATTCAAGTAGTTATTGGTCTTTGTGACACTGGTGTTATTCTAGTTCTAAAAGTAGTGAAAAATGATGAGGTAACAAGGTTAATTGGTGCAAAGTTTGACGAAAGATCCCTAACCATGAAATCTATTACAAACCCTACTATCAATTATGCTGCCATCATGATTGGGAAAAAAGTCTACTTCACAAATAGAGTGAACTCTGTATCGGCCACAAAAATTCACACAAATTATGAAATGGTGGTGAATGGAAAGGATTTTGATCTTTGTGAGCTTTTGAGATTGCAATTTATGGAAAATATAAGTATGAAAAAAGTGAAGAAACATGTCTTTAAATTTGGCACTCTTGTTGTCTACCTGTTATTTTATTTTCTAAGGGAACTACTTGGAAGAAAGAATATAATATGGGATAATACCGGGTTGATTACTCATCAGATCAATGATTATCTTCATAGTCTAGGAGACTTTAGGGCACAAAACAATGCCCTAACTACCTTCTTTGCAGTCTTTCAGAATGAAATGCAAGAAAGAGAAAGGATTCCAAGAAGGCTAGTGAAAAGGTATGAAAATGAGATAACATTTCTTGTTTCTACAGATGAATGCATCATTGAGGTAGTAGAACCCATAATTTTTTGGATCAAACCACTGGGGTATGAAATTGAAGAGAATATGGAAAAAGGATACATTGAGATTATGTTGGCTAGTCGTAAGCACCCCTCTCTACCTAGATTAGGTGCATATGAGGAGAAATATATTGAAATTTAGTTAGAATCTTCTACACCTAAACAAAGAAAGAAAGTTGAAGCTTTCTTCCAAGATGTAGCATATACTAAGGATGAAATAGAACTGTTGAAGGAGGTTCTTGATGAAAGGAAAGCTAAGTCTGTGGATCTACCTGCTGAACCCATAAAATTAGGAAGGATATCTTCTAATGCTACACAAACACCTATTTCCAGCTCTGTCACACCTCATACAACTAATGTTGTGAAAGGGAAAAGAAAAGAACAAAGTATCCCTACATCTGTTGATGTTGCTACTCCTACTAGCCCAAGTACTAGGGCATTTGAGAAAAAGAACATACCTATTGTTGCACCATCTATCACTTCAGGAGGAAGAAGAAGAGTAAAAGAAAAGGATTACATGAAAAGGAATTTGAGTGATGTTGTTGAAGAAGAAATTGAGCTTGCTCTTAAAGAGCAACATTTGTTGAAAATAAACAAAAGAGGTAGTACCTCTGGTGAAGGAGTCAAAATAAATGTAGAGATATCCACTGATGAGGAGATAGAAATAGAGGAAGATAACTACCGAATTTATGTGCATGAAAATAAGAATGAAGAAGGCTCAACTAACCATGTGGAGACTATGTCTGACTCTCCTCCGGTAAGAAATCATCCACCCTTGGTTCTCAAAACTTTAGTGAATCATATGATTGATAAAGAACTCATGTCCATTGTTGAGTTATATGATGAGGTTGTCGATGAAGGAAAATAAACCATCTTAAATGCTTTTGCTCAATACATAGTTATCTGTAACATAAACATGGATACCATAAAGTCAAAAGTCAATGAAAATGTGTGGAAAGAGTTAGTACTTAGAAGGAAAGAAGCTTTGAAAGTCAAAGACAAGATGAGAAGAGAAGCTATAAAATCTGTTAGTTCTACTCAGTCAGAGATATAAGCCACAAATCTACTAAATGAATGTTCTACAATTTTGAGAGTCAAGCAAAGAGTCAACATGTTAATGACTAAGGATGAAGAGTATCTTGAAAAAGTAAGGCAAGAATCTCATGATGTAATTAGGAAATTAGCACGGAGCTATGGGACAAGAACCAGTTCTTCATCTCGTACTACTCAGACTCAGGGACCTACTATAGTTGTAAAAGTAATGGACAATCCTATCTTGGAAAATTTTTATGAGACACTTGGTGCTCCGGAGATCCCTTCCCCTCAAATTGACATAGATGAAACTACCGGTAAGAGGTCTGATGATCATCATAAGGATCAATCTAGTGAAAACAAATAATAACATCAAGAACATCAAGAATCCTTTGAGAATAGAGAAGAGGAAAAAAAATATGAAAATGAAGGAAATAAAGACAAAGAAAATGATAAAGACAAGGATGATGAAGATAGAAGAGGAAAATAAAATAGAAAGCCATTCAATGATGAAAATGAAAAGGAAAAGGAAGAAGAAGAAAAGAAGGAAGAAGAAGATAAGGAAGTCATTCTAGCTGAAGGTAGAATTCTCAAAGGCCCTGAACTATCAAAGCAATCTAGAGAATAATCCAGAACTACTCTTAAAGGTATTATTTCAAGACAAGCCGTAATCCAACCTGCACTTCCACCTCAGCTAGTGAAGCTGCCATCCCATCCAGGTTTTGTGGATTTAACAAAAATCACACCTAGTGATAGAATAAAGCTATGTAACACTTTCATTTGCTCTATCACATAGGAGGCTTAAGAGTCATATCAAAGAAGCAATGAGCTAATAAATGAAGCTATCAAAGCTCTACAAGATATAGCCCCTGGTGCTAGTGTAGGAAACTCTTTAACCTCGATTGAAAATTTGAGACTTATTATTGATTTTGTTAAAGAATACACATCCAATCTTAAGATGCAAACCACAAAATAAGTAGATTTGAACTTTCTAGAGAAAAGGTTGTTGTTTATGCAAGATAACTATACTATTGCATGTGACAAAGCTTTAGAAACTTTGAAAGAGGTAAGAGATTGTGATAAGGAAGCCCAACTACAATTTTTTAATTGCATGAAATGGTTGAAAGCCACTCAAGGTATCAAGGATCTAATGGAATCAATTGAGTCTCAACTTGTTGATACCTCCATAGATTATTAGATTGTTGATGATAGAAACTATGTTAGGTGGGTTTCTATTGCATATCTACAAGATAAATTCTTCATCCTACAAAGGCAAAAGGAAGATGTTATGAGGTGGTATGACCAGCTTGGAAATTTGGTCATGTCTAGACATATTATTGTATCACATGCTCTTATGGAGGTTGAAAACTTGAGAAAATGAACATCGCCCCATCCACTCTAGAAGAAGGAGAAGAATTCTTGGCAGAAATAGAATCTTTGCATAAAACTCTATCAAGGGAAAAATGTGTTTGGGATGATGGAAAGCCTACTTGGTAGGTAATTATCAAAGAATTACAAGGTGCCCCTAATTCCTAAATCCGAAGTGTTTCCCCATCCTTTGTCCTTGATGTCAAAGGGGGAGAAGAAAAGAGAAAGACAAAATAATTGTTTCTGTACATATGTTAGGTGAAGTTGTGCATACTTTTTGTTTTGAGGAAAATCTCATTTTTGGCAGATGTTTCCATCAATGAAAAAGGGGGAGATTGTTGGAAGAATGAAGAAGGCGCCCTCTGTTTTGGTTGTCATTGATGCCAACATTGGTTGGTAACTATCTATGAAATCTATATCTTGATCTAGAAGGAAATATTCATAGTAAGAGGAAATTCAATGAGTCTTTGATATGTTGATTAGGTGTGTTAGCTATAGGTCCTGGCCGACCTAACTTTTGGATAACATGTTTTTTTCTATATGAATAAATTATGTACTAAGTTGACAAGATCTTTTGTATTTTAAGTATTCCCTTAATTAGGCTAACCTAATTGATAGTGGAAGCCATGCCTACATATATCTATGATGGTCAAAGCAATGAAAGGTGTTTGAAGGAGATATGCAAGCTATGTGACAAGGGTAATACTATGAAGCTACTAATAGTGACATATGTACCAAAAACTAGAGAAAAATCTAGAGCTTAACTAGAACTGCTTTCAACACTATGTAGGTGCACTTCTACAGTTCATTCTTGGTAGTGAGCCACATATTTTATATTTTGGTTGTTAGCCATACCTTTTGTATTCATGTTTTTATTCTTTCTATGGACTGTGAATCCTGGAGATGAGCCCTATAATATCTTATAACCAATTATACTAGATTGTGATCTAATCCTCACCATGGTTTTTCCCATTCTAGGTTTTCCACATAAAAATCTTGGTGTCAATGTGTTATGATCTTCTTTATGTTTTGGTTCACCATTGCTATTACATGTGGATTGATAATTGGATGGTTACTAATTAATTTGGTCAACCGAATACTAACTCATCCCCCCTCTTAGTATTCTGGATATTCAACAAGACCCATTCATCCATGGGCGAATGAGTCCTAGACAACTTCTCGAAATTGCCTTTTGGTGACTGGTACACATCACTCAAACCTTCCAAGATCTAAAAAAAGTTTACTACTTTTGTTAGTATTGAGCTTTAAATTGTTTCAATTTTGAATTTACATGATTGAGTAGATTTTCTATTTTTAGTTTCTCTCCCAAAAGTGTTGTTCAGGTTGATACCCCCATCCTCAATCATAAGGAAATCAATAGATTCCCCAATTGAGTTGACTCACCTAAGAGTTGCAAGTCAATTCTTTGTGTGGATCTCATTTCCTAATGAAATAAACGAATATAGGTCCATCATACCACATTTTCCCCATTTCAAATAATTTAAATCCTGTTTCCTTTCATTTCACTATTTAACATTTTTGTTTATCACAATATAAAGGGAAATAGGATTATATGACAATTTTGTAATTTATTCCTATAGGTTAGAGGCTAGTAAGATCTTTGAAATTTTTCAAGTGGGAACATACCACATATGTCAAAGGTGGTAGGTGGACCTATAGTCATTCTTCATTATAATCAATTATTTTACAGGGGTCTGGGGGTAGCATGCCTTAACGGGGGTTTGGGGGAAGTTCCCTTGAAAGCCACATTTTATGTATATTTTATTATTATAAATCTAGACCATTCATCATTAGGTTTCATATCTAATGGTCAATATTTTATTGGATTGAATTTCCCTAGAAGGAAACCCTATTTTATGAGGGTGTTGTCTTACGTTTGTGTATTGTGATGTATTTTGAGATTCTGATAGTGGCTATGTTACCTTTGAATCTCTGGTTGGTGATACTCCTGTGAGAAGCTTTCTCTACAAGTATATTGCAATCTTTGTGATTTTTGAATAATATATTGAGAAAATTTTGGAGTGTGGGGTTTCTCTCCCGAAAGGGTTTTCCCCACACAAATCATTGTGTTGTGGTATGCATGATATTTAGGTTTATTTCTATTTAAGTTTTTGTAACTATTAAAAATCTGTAAATTTTTTTGCATTAATCTCCTCTCAAGATTAGTGTAGGAAGTTGTTCTACTACCTTAGCTTCTTTATAAGTGGTATCAAAGCCTTATCACCTTTGGTTTTAGTTGTGGGTTGTTGAGTTTTTTGAACTAATCCAGATTTGAGTGGAAGATTGTGTAGAAGACACTTTGTGATCTTGTTATAGGAATTTTTAGATGGAAATTTCATTAGGGAGAATAGAGGTGGATAAATTTTTTGGAAATAATGTTGAAATGTGAAAGCTGAAGATGGAGGATCTATTGATAGATCGAGATCTCTGGGATGTTGTTAATGAGAATGTTTCAAGGCCTACAAATCCTACTTAGGCTTCTCAATATGATGTTATGGATTGTAAAGCCAAGGTTCTAATCATATTGTGCTTGGCAGAATTTTTTTTAATCAATGCCCATAAAGAGACCTATGCACAAAAAATATGGAAGAAGCTTGGTGAGATGTATCAAGCCAAATCTTTAGTGAACAAGATTGAGGAAGAAATTATATTCCTTGAGAATGAAAGAGGGTGGAAGAATTATAGACCACTTGGAAGAATTCAATATGTTGGTGGCTCAGTTGGCATTGGTTGGTGTCAAAATGGATGAGTAGAAGAAATGTCAGATCTTGTTCTATTCTTTTCCCGATTCATGGGATTCTCTTGTTATTTCTATTTGGAGTACTTCTATTATATTGTAGACTGAAGTTGTGGTGGGTTCTTTGCTTTTTGAAGAGATGAGGAGGAAGGCATCCATCAGTGCCAAGGAGGCCCTAAATGTTCATGGACGACCTAAGGAAAAAGGAAAGAAAAATGAGAAGAAAAATCCAAGTCCAAGGGGAGATCTAAATCTCCTAGAATTTCCAAAGTTATTTATAGGAAATGAGGTAAACCTAGACATGTTCATAAGGAATGTAAAGAAGAAAATAAGAAGAAAAGAAGAGATTTGATTCTGATTCTGAGTTTGAGAAGAAATATGGTGACACACTCATTGCAGCTTTGGAAACTCATGTAGGTAATGATGCATGGTTAATTCATTCAAGTGCATCTTTCCATATGACCTTTAATAGAGATTAGTGTTCTTAATATAAAGAATTTGATGGAGGTTAGGTGTACTTGGGTGATGATTTTTGTTTAAATATTTTTGGCCATGGTAAATTTAAAATTAGGTTTCCTAATGGTAGACTAAAAAGGATTAATGGTGTGTTGCATATCCCTAGATTAGCACAAAATTTGTTATTTATATGCAAACTAATAGATGTGGGCACATGTATGTAATATTTTCTGATGCAGGATGCAAGATGGTTAGAGGTGCTATGGTCATTGTTAGAGGTTTTTAGATATGGCACATTATATAAGATCGATGCATGCAATGTTTAGTGTAATTTAGTGCTTTTGTGAAAAGAAAGTGCATGGAAGAAGTGAGGGTTTCACCTTTAGTAGATGGTCATGAATTTTGGGTACCCAAGGGTGCTCTTTCTTCTGAATCAAAGTTACCTATAGATAAAAATATGTTATGGCACCAGAGACTTGGCCACATTAGAGAAAAGGGTCTAAGGACCTTGAAAAATAAAATCCTCATTAAAGGTTTGTTTGATTGTAATCTTGAATTTGATTTTTGTGAGAATTGTATTTATGGAAAACAAAACCACATTCAATTTTACTTGAGTTCTCATAAATCTTGTGGTGTATTGGATCTTATTCATTTTGATGTGTTTGGTCTTGTAGATGTTCCTTCAATTGCTAAATCCACATATTATGTTTCATTTATTGATGATTATAGTAGGACATGGGTATATTTTCTAAAGAGTAAATCTGAAGTTTTGAGTCGATTCAAAGAATTTAAAATAATGGTTGAGTTGTAGATTAGAAAGAAAATAAATTGTTTGAGGACTGATAATAGTGGTGAATTTTTCTCTAATGATTTTGATAGATTTTGTAAAGATTTGGTATTCACAGACAAAAGACAACTCCATATTCTTCACAACATAATGGAGTTACAAAAAGAATGAAAAAGACACTAATGGAGAAGGCTAGGAGTATGCTAAGTGGTGCTAGTCTAGAACAAAGGTTTTGGGTTGAAGCTATTCCACTTCTTGTTACCTGATTAATAGATCTCCCACATTAGATCTTGTTGATAAGACACTTATAGAGGCATGGTTGAGTTGCAATCCTTCATTAAGACATCTTAGAATTTTTGGTTGTGAGGCATATACACATGTGACAAAGGAGAAATAAAAAAAGTTAGAGAACAAGGCTGTCAAATGCATCTTCATCAGATATAGTTATGGTTTGAAAGGATACAAGCTTTGGGATCATGTTACATAGAAGGTAATACACAGTAGAAGTGTTATTTTTAGAGACACTGAGCCTTCTTTTGTTACATTTCAGCCAAAACAAAGTAAATAGGAAGATGAGATTCAATTTCCTTCTACACTTGAGAAAGTTGAATCAAGGCCCATTGATAGACAAGAAGTTGAGATCTCATCTAGCTCTAAATCTTCAAAAGAGGAGGAAGAACCTCCAACTCAACTTGTTTGTAGGTCTACAAGGCATAGACAACCACCTGAAAGGTATTCACCTAATGATTGGATATATATTTTTGCATTGAATACCAACAAGGACGAACCTAGATTAGTAGAAGAGGAATTAGGTATGAATGATGCAAAATCCTTGAAGATTGCTATGGATGATGAAATGGCAGTTTTGAAAGAGAATGATACATGGGATCTTGTACCATTTCCTAAAGGAATAAAACCTATTGGTTGCAAATGGGTTTTCAAGAAAAAGATTCGTTTAGATGGAATTATTGAGGAATACAAAGAAAGGTTGGTTGCAAAAGGTTACTCTCAAGTTGAGGGTGTTGATTATGGTGAGATATTTTCTCCTATTACAGAAATGATATCCATTAGATTTTTTCTTTCTATTGTTGTTGCTTATGATTTAGAGGATGAGAAAATGGATGTCAAAAATGCTTTCCTTCATGGTGGCTTGGAGGAGGATATTTATATGATACAACCAGAGCACTATATGGTGAAGGTAAAAGTAAATTGGTTTGCAAATTGAAGAAATATCTATATGGCCTAAAACAAAGTCCTAGGATGTGGTGCCAAAATTTGATACATATGTGTTGAGTTTGGGATTTGAGTGTTCTAAACCATATCATTGTGTTTACTATAAAACTAATGCTAATTGTTTCCTATTTATTGAATTATATTTTGATGATATGTTATTTATTGGTAGAGGGAAAGGTATGATTTCAGAACTGAATTCTCAACTTACTGCTAAATTTGAAATAAAAGATCTTGGGGTAGCTAAACACATTCTTGGGATGGAAATTAGAAGAGATAGAGTGAACAGAAAGGTATGGCTTGGCCAAAGTAAGTATGCCAATTCAATTTTACAAAGGTTTGGTATGCAAGATTGTATACCATTGTGTGTTCTTGTTTCTGTTGGAACAAAGTTATCTATTTCAAATTGTCCAACATCCTCATCAAAGATGGAAGACATGAACAAAGTGCCTTACCAGAGTCTAGTTGGAAGTTTGATGTATGTTATGGTTTGTAGTAGACCAGAAATTTCCCGAGCAGTGGGAGTTACTCCCAAATATTTGTCTAATCCTAGTAGAGTTCATTGGGATGCAGTTAAAAGAGTCTTTAGATATTTGTATGGTACCTCAAATTATTCCTTATGTTATTATAGTAATAAGACTGAAGATGAGATTTCCCTTGATATTCATGGTTATGTGGATTCAAACTGCTTAGGTGATTTTGATATCAGAAGATCCACCAATGCTTATGTGTTTACTTTATTTGGTGGTGCAATTAGTTGGATGAGTAAGCAACAAGTTGTGGTTGTTTTTTCTAATACTGAAGTAGAGTATATGGTAGCTACTCATGCTTGTAAAGAAGCCATTTGGATTAAGAGAATATGTTCAAGTATTGGAATAAAACAAGGTGCAATTACAATTTACTGTGAAAGTTAGAGTACAATATGTCTAGCCAAGAACCCAACATTTCATGCCAGGACCAAGCACATTGATGTAGAGTATTATTTTGTTAGAGATATGGTCAAAGATGGCAGGGTGAAGCTGGTTAAGGTAGAGACTTTGATGAATGTTGATGGTTCTTTAACTAAGCCTATGAGCATAAAGAAGTTTAGATGGTGTTAAGAGATTATGGGCCTCTAAACCCTTAGTAATTAAGAGATGATGTTTTTACACTATCCTGTTACTCTTGCAAGGTGTTCGACAAGTGGGAGATTTATTGAGAAAATGTGTTTCAACCTTACAAATACATAAGGTACTGTTGATACATCAGCACAGGGGGGTTATAAGGGGGATCATCCCCCATAATTGGGGGTTCGGGGGTAGTGCACCCTAGTGAGGGTTCAGGAGTAATGCCCCCAAAAGCCACATTTTATGTATATTTTATTATTATAAATCTAGATCGTTCATCATTAGATTTCATATATAATGATCAATATTTTGTTGGCTTGACTTTCCCTTGAAGGAAACCCTATTTTATGAGGGCGTGGTATTACGGCTATGTATTGTGATGTATTTTGAGATTCTAATAGTGGTTGTGTTACGTTTGGATCTCTGGTTGGTGATACTCCTATGCAAAGTTTTCTCTACAAGTATATTGTAATCTTTGTGATTTTTGAATAATATATTGGGCAACTTTTGGAGTGTGGGGTTTCTCCTGAAAGGGTTTTTCTCACATAAATCATTGTGTTGTGGTATGCATAATATTTGTGTTTATTTTTGTTTAAGTTTCAGAAATTGTTAAAGATCTGTTAAAGTTTTTACATTATTCTCCTCTCAATATTAGTGTAGGAAGTTTTTCCACTGCCTTAGCTTCCTTATATAAGACACTTAAGTCTCTAGCCTATCCTACACAACCCATTATATTCACATGAGGACTAGTATTGGAACATTATGACACTCCCACCTAGATTTGTGTTACTTTCTTTTGATTTCACATGCTTCAATATAGCCCGTCGATAAACATACTTTTAGGGTCACTTATGAGTTGTCCATTGTGGGATGTGTCTCATAGGGAGTCCCTTATCTAATAAAATGGCCAACAAAAAATGCAAAGATCCCAAAGTATTTCTCATCACCCAAGATCATCAAAAAGACATAGGGGGAGAGGATACACACTTGGCTTTCCAATCATGAAAATTAAATGATTCTTTTTAAAACCCAAACCAGATTCAATTTTTTGGTTCTCTTTAGTATCCAAAGGAAAATGACATGTTTTGGTACGCTGTAAATTTTAAACTAGAAAATAGTGGTGATTTTTTGTTGTCTGTTTAGATGCACCAAAATATAAATGTAAGGCATTCACATCAATTCTAAAGCACCAAAAATAAATGTGAGGTGTTCACGCCAATTGCTAAGCACCAAAAATAAATGTGAGGTATTTATGTCAATTCTTAAGTACCAAAAATAAATGTGAGATTCCTTTCAAAGCCCAAATTGAAAATGTGAAAGTTAATCCTCTAATGGCCACAAGTTGTAAACAAATATATTAGTAATAAGAAAAACCTTATTTTACTAAAATAAACTTACAAAAACTTGAAAAAAAGAAAAAAAGATTGACAATTTTTACCTTTCTTGAACAATTATAGAAGCAATTTTAAGTAGCAACAACTTTCTCAAATCTCCATCAAAATTGAAATTGTCAAATGTTTCAAAAGATACAATGGAGATCAGCAAAACCCAAAAACCTTTTTCTAAAATTCAGCATGTAGAATTTATTAGAGATGAATGAAACACATGAATTTTTAAAGGTTAGCAATAGAAATTTAAAAAACACAACAGAACTAAAATCGTGATTTTTTTTTATGAAATTAAAAAATGTAAAATGCTATAGAAAGATAAGAGTGAGGTCTACAAAACCTAAAAATCTTTTTTAAAATTCAATGCATCCATTTTTTTGTGAAAAAAGAATATGATGGGTTTTTATGCGAATTCCTGACTATAACCTACAAAATTCTTTAAAAACACTCAGAAGAGTATGATAGCCAGGTGTGCCAATTTATGTAAGAGGGAAATATGGATCATTAATTAGTATAAATGAAATCAATCAAATGAAATCAAAACAAAACGATAAAACCCAACCTACTCATGAAATGTAATTGTCATAGCCATAAATTCAACAAATGAAGTTAGCATATAATCAAATGGAAACATAAATGAATTCAAACTACACAATATTAACATCCCAAGTTAGAATTTATTCGTGAACTAATCTTGATTTGTTGGATTGCTTGTCAACACAAAGCCTCCATGGTTTGCAAAAGATTGATAATAATGATGATGATCTAAAAATGCGAGGGTGTTTGCTCAATTTTCTCAAGAATCACACTGACATGATGTTTCTAAAAATTCTCTAGATCAATTATGAGATGGATGCAGGTTATTTTATAGATTTACAAAATTTTAGATGAATGATTAGGATTTAAAGATGAAAGATCAAGATCAATGATCGAGGTCCGTTGAGAGGAAATAGATTGACTAGTTAACTTACTTGATTAATCCAATCAAGGGAATTGATTGGATAATCAGTGGGATTGGATTTAATAATTAGTGGGATTGGAAAATTAGATTGAGTAATTAGTAGGATTACCAAATTGGATTGAGTAATTAGTGGGATTGGCAAATTAGATTGAGTAATCAGTGAGATAACCAAATTGGATTGAGTAATTAGTGGACATGAGTTTTTCAATCAAAATGTGTGAGGATGATTAATTAATTAATCTTGAGAGGAATGTGCAAGGTGTATTTGATTTAATAAATAAAATTTTATTTATTAATTGACCATGTTGAGTGAATTTGGGGAAATTGAATAATTGATTTAATTATTTAATTTGGAAAAGGAAAAGTAGATTAATTAAATAATTATTGATAACTATTTAATTAATTTAGAAGAATAAGTAATGTTAGAGACATAATTAAATAATTAATGTTTATTTAATCAATCAGGAGGAATAAGGTTAAATCAGGGGATGACATAGTGAATTAATTAAACAATTTAAGACTATCTAATTAATAGAGGAAAATAGGGTTAATGATGCAAATGATGTTAAAAAGGGGATTAAAGATGTTAATGAAGCAAAATGAAATTGTGATAATGACAGTGATGTTGATAATGAAAAATTACATTCAAGATGTGTGATGTGTTAATCCATTTTTAAATCGATAGGATACAATTCCAATAAATACCTTGGCCTCTCTAACATATGTTTCCTTCTCTTTCTAACTTTATTGGGTTCTTCAATGCATAATTGTTGGGGAATCTTTTGTTTTTATATATTTTAAGGGTGTTGTTCTCATATACATATCTTTTGGTTTCTTAAGTTATAAATTCAATTATATTTTATGTTTCTTTAATGTTTTGGCTCTTCCAAAAATGTCTAATAAAGAATTATATTCCTAAGTCACATTTAATGTGGGTTCATTTTAGGTCCTTGTTTCTAATTTCTCTAAAAGGAAGTCAGGTAAACATAAGAAACTTCCTACACCAATATAAGTAGGGGAGATATTAAAAATATTCCTACAAACCCTTCTATAGTAAAAAAATCATATGCACATTCATTTAACTTAATCAAATATATAAGAAACAACAATAACTATAAAATATTATTTACATGGGGAAAACCATTTTAGGAGAAAAACTCCAAAAGAACAACCCAAATTTTATATTTTAAATTCAATTATATTTTATGTTTCTTTAATGTTTTGGCTCTTCCAAAAATGTCTAATAAAGAATTATATTCCTAGGTCACATTTAATGTGGGTTCATTTTAGGTCCTTGTTTCTAATGTCTCTAAAAGGAAGTCAGGTAAACATAAGAAACTTCCTACACCAATATAAGTAGGGGAGATATTAAAAATATTCCTACAAATCCTTCTATGGTTAAAAAATCATATGCACATTCATTTAACTTAATCAAATATATAAGAAACAACAATAACTATAAAATATTATTTACATGGGGAAAACCATTTTAGGAGAAAAACTCCAAAAGAACAACCCAAATTTTATTATCAATAAAGAATGAAGGATACAGTACATTCAAAGAGCTAAACTCATTCAAGAATATTCAACTACAATAATTTTTTGGGAGAGATTCTGATAGCATAATGGTACTCATGAATTCTTAAAACATGTGGTACTTTGCAAAATGGAAAAACATCGAATAAATTCTACATAAGATAATATAAAAACCTAGGATTGTCACATGGAAATAATCCAACACCTACATGTCTATCTTGAGTCTCCCTAAGATGTGCATCATTTGCATGCATGCAACAACCTTGTATGAGTGCAACTTCTAAAGTGGGACCCACCTAATTTTATTTTTCTAATTCCAATGCCTATATCATCATCCATAGGATCCATCACACATACAAAGTAGCCAAATACATGAAATTTTTTTGCATGCATGGATTCTACCATTGCATGAGGCTAACTTATCATATTTAACTCTATTGTTATCATAATCAATCATAAATCAACCACGTCATAATATCCTATCATAATTTTTTATATGAACTCTTAAATCATGACAAAAGACACTAAGTTAGCTACATGATGGGGTCCACCAAGTGGGATTCCTAATTCCATAATTTGTGCTTTCATGTTATTCACATCACCTCCATGTAGGGTGCAACCACAACCAAGAGGTCTCAAAAGAGATACAACATAATAGGCATAAAATATTAGCATATAATAAATAAATAATCACCTAATTAAATGCTAGGACATGCAAAGGTTGAGACACCCTAATCCCAACATTCTCCCACTTGTCGAAGACCTTTTAAGAGTAAAAAAAATCAACTACTAGGGGCCATGAGGCCCATGGAATCAAAACACCATATGGATTTTCTATGCTCATAGGCTTTGTCAATGCATCTACAACATTTTCCAAAGTGTCAACCTTTTTTTTTTAATTTAAAATAGCTTACCAATACACATATCAAAAAGGATTAGAAACATTTACAAAGTAATGAGAATTAAAAACTTATCTATACAATGCCCTAGCAATTATGAAACCAACTTTTCAAGCCATGCAAGACCTTATTACCAAAAAACCATAAAATAGGCCATGTAAGGCCATCTTTGATAGAGTACATTAGGTATATTATGTTGTGTAACAGAATATTAGAAATATATATGTTCATACAATTTAGGCACCATGAATCCCATGTAATTAAAACACCATATGAATTTTTCTGTACTCATAGGCTTTATCAATGCATCTACAACATTTTCCAAAATGTCAACATTTTTTATAATTTAAAATAGCTTAGCATTGATACATATATAAAAAAGGATCATAAACATTTACAAAGTAGAATATTTTCTTGAGACATTATGTCCTACTTCCTACCAACTAATAGTTTTCCTCATGATTAGACTACATAGGGCCTCCAAAAAAAATATTAAAATCATGAGAATAAAAACATCTATGCAATGTCATAACAATTATGAAACCAATTATTCAAACCATACATGTCCTTTTTACTAAAGCACTGAAAAATAGGCCATGTAGGGCCATCTTTGATAGAGTACATTAGGTATAGTACATTGTGTGACATAATGTATAGTTGTAAAATTACACACCTCACAATTTCACATACATTCTTGCATCCAATTTAGTGTCCACTCCCTTAGCATCATGAGTAGGCTCATTTTAGCCCTTGCATCATCCTTTTTACTTCTCAAGATGCTCCAACACCCCTTTTCAAAAGCTACTCTCGCATGTCAGCTTTGTGTTAAACCTTGTGTTTTTCCCGTTCACATCATTTTGTAGCATGATGTGTCTGGACACTAGTGCATCGTGCGGACGTCTGTGCGTCGCGTTGGCATCTTGCGATGTTTCAACGTTCCAATGACTATTTTCATGCATGTTTGCCACTTGTCACCTCCTTTGGTCAGTGGTAACAAATCGAGATGCCCTGAAACAGCTCAAGAAGCTTCTTTTCTCTCCTTAAGTGTTGTCTTTTCACTTCATTTGCAACTCTCTTCTACTTCAAGCTTCACTCCTAACTTCTCTTCTTCTCTATCTTGGCACTCTCCCATCTTTCTCTTGCTAGCACAACTCTCTTATTTGTTACAAAAACCTTCTACAACACTCTCAAGCTCTCATTTTATTTCTTGGCAACACACTCTTGGATTTTGCAACTCCTTTGGCTCTTGCAGCTTTATCTCCCTTATTTCATGCATGTGAGCATCTTGGGATTCCATATCCCCTATTTATTGCATTATTAATTTTGTGATACGGGTTCTCCTCCTCAAGCGGGGATTGCTTTTATCACCTCTTTTGTGATATGGGTTCTCCTCGAGCGGGGTTTTCTTTTATCACTCACACTTGGTGCGGGTTCAACTCCTGAGCGAGTTTCACTTTCACCATGTACTTTGTTCATTTCTCTCTCTCTATCTATTAGGTTGTCCATGGAGGTGGGAACACCAAATTGAGGGTTTGACTAAGACAAACCCCTAAACAACCCCAACACTTTCTCTAGATCTTACAGACGTAGGTATTGAAGATATCTACTAGCTGGAGGCTTCATTTCTTGGATTTTTGTGAGCATCTTCTTTCCTTTCTTCTCTTTATCTTTATTATTTGTGCTTTACTTCTTTTTAGTTCTATTACAATTTGTCATTTTTCCTACATTCTAGAAGTTCTAAAAAATTAGAGTAGAAGTTGTCATTTAGCTATTTTTTGAGACAAACTCGCTTTCTAGTCCATATGAGACACCAACGTACCTTTGAGATGCCAACACACTACATTGCCATTTGTATTCCGCGTTGTCATCCTTTGGCCCAGAGCTTGTCAGTTTTTCCAAAAAAATTCTGTGACTTGCTCTTTCTGATTCTAGAACTCTCATCATTGTTCCTTGAGGTAGTTTAGGGAAATTCTCCCTGTGAGACTTTTTGAATGAAGAGAACTCATGAGTAGCAAATCCCCCTTCTCTACATTTTGGTGAACCCGACATGAAGAGGGTAGTTTTTCAAAAAGCTAGGAATTTATTTACCCCTACTTGGTAGGGTCATAACTTTGACTCGACGCTCAAAATTCAGAACCGTTTGCACTATTGGAAAGGTCTCCAAGAGGACTAGTTTAGTCCCTAAAATATAGCGCCATTGGCAGCCAAATTTTAGGGACCGACGCAAGTTTGGACTCCAAATTCCACTCTGAAGACCTCCAAAAATGCAAATTACTAGAACCTAGAAAATACCGAAATAATCTGAAAATATGGATTTTTGGTTTTTTTTAGTTCTATCACCAAAATGAATTTAATATCCTCTTTTATTAGTTCAATATCTAATTATATTCAAAATGTTGATGATGTTCCATTTCATGCATGTGATGGTGACTTGGCTTTGCCTATGTCACTTGATATCTTTGATCCTTCTCACGAAAGCCCTCTTGCTTAGGAGGATATTTTTTTGCAAGAAGAAGAAATCATTGATACCTTTCTTAACATTATTCTACCTTCTATTTATTCCAATGCACTCTCTTCTAGAGATATGCATTTGTGAATGACGAATCTACCCTTCATTCCAATGCACTCTCTTCTAGAGACATTGCATATGTGAATGATGAATCTCTCTTTCATTCCAATGCACTCTCTTCTAGAGACATCACATGTGTGAATGATGAATCTCTTCTCGAGATGATGCATTAGTGAATGATGAATCTCATTCCACATTTGATCTTGTTTGGATCGATGTTGAGAATATGTCTTCAAATAGTTAGTCCACTATTTGTGATGATTTTGTAAATGTAATCTATGTATCTGTTGCCCCTCAAAGGCCTAAGCGACCAGTCATTTATGTGGCTTCAGCTAGTCCTTCTCCTAAAAGGATTTGTTCTATTGATGGTATTCCATTTGGTAGTGACTCTCCTGACCTTTCTATGGCTCCCTCTTATAGAGCGGTAGCCCATACTTATGAGAATAGACTGAATAAATAACCAAATCTTCCATCAACACCTAAACCTACAACTAAAGCACCTAGTGATTGCGATCTTGTCAAGAAACTCTATGTTACTCTAGCTAAGATATCATTGTGGGACTTGCTTGATTCTACTCTGGTTTATCAAGGTATGCTTCAGGAAGCCTTGCAAAAGATCCTCTTGCCTTATTTCGCTAGGTCGATGGATGTTAATGCATTGATAGCCCATATTCATGTGGATTTGTCAAATGTTACATTCTATCTGCAAGAACTCCTGCCTTCAGAAGTAAAGTCTAAGCAAGTAGATCCTTTGATGATTATAGTTAACATTAATAAAATTGGCATTAGACGTACTCTCGTTGATGCTGGTTTGACACTCAATGTGCGCAATATTAATTTATTTCCTAAGATTAATATTGATTAATATTCTCTTAATAATTCTTCTATTGACATTTGTGGGTTCGATAATGTCGGTTGACAAGCCCTAGGAACGATAGTCTTGCCTTTGAGGTTGGGACTAGTTACTGTACCCACCCTTGTATATGTTATGTTAGAAAATTTACCATATAACCCCCTTCTTAGTAGACCACGGATTCATGCTGTGGGTGCAGTCTCATCTACCTTACATAAATCCATTAGGTTCATTTGCAATAATTGAGTAGTCACAGTAAAGGCTGACCTTGAGGCTATGCACTTATGTGAGATGGCAGCTACTGGTTAGGCTTCTATTGTGCCTACTCTTATTCCTTCAATGTCTTCCAATGTACCGATGTTTACTCCAGTAGTACCTATTACAAAGGATACCCTTGAGATAAATGTCCCTAAAGAAGATCCTTTTGAAGTGAGAAATCTTAAGTCTGCTCCTTCTACCTCTTCTCAAGAAAATGCATTTCTTGGTGATGATTAGGGTTCTTTAGACTTTACAGAATCCTTCTGAGGAGAACATAAAGTCTACCCAATCCACTTAAACCTTCTGATAACACCATCCACACCTACTAACAAAGATGATTATTCTTCTACATTGCGGGGTAATGTGAATGCAAACTATAATGCTCTTCGTGTTGATCCTCCTTCTGAGGAAGATGATCACACTTCTATTAAAGAGGATGATGGTGGCAATCCTATCAAGAAGGATGATGGTGATCTCATAGAGGAGTATGATCCTGTTGCCGAAATAATACTCTCCATGTAGATCCTCCATTTTCTACTATCTTCATGCCTGAGCAGTCAAAATTTTCTCCACAAGAGAAAGGGTTGCTTCCTGCTCCTTATCCTTTGTTTGAGAAAGAGAATATTTTTTTGTGGCTTCTGAAAGCCCGCTTGATTACTCTTCCTCCCTCTACACGTAAGAAATTTCATGAACATGATAAACAAAAACATTATTTATGTGCATACCATCGAGTGCCTGGCCATTCCACTAGTGAATGTAAGGCCTTGAAGGATAAGATACAAAAACTTCGTGATTCAAGTTCTATCTCTCATTTATTTGTTGATGCACCTACCCTTTCTTCAAATGACAAGTTATATCGAGGTCTACCTCTATCCTATATGTTCTATTTATTTTGCATAGTTTTCCTCCCCTATATGTTAGGGGCAGTGATAACTTGTTCAAGAGATTGTGTCCCTCTAAGAATCCCCTCTCTTCTCTATATCTTTCAACTAAAGTGTCCCTTGAGTGGACCCCTTTTTCTCTTGAAGGGTTCCCGAGGGGCCCCCTTTGAAATTTTTTCTCTCAAATGAATTCATTGGCATCTAGCTTGGGGGAAATCTGACTAGACCTTGCTTTTCAAACAGTGTGACCCTTGCTTGGACCCCTTTTTCTCTTGAAGGGTTCTGAAGGGACCCCTTTGAAATTTTTCTAGCTTGTCGACGGTCTATGTGATTTTCCATTTACTTGCCTGCGTGGCCACTTTTTGACATGTTC
The DNA here is from genome assembly GCA_007258455.2 of Sequoia sempervirens. Lineage (NCBI taxonomy): Eukaryota > Viridiplantae > Streptophyta > Pinopsida > Cupressales > Cupressaceae > Sequoia > Sequoia sempervirens. The sequence goes on along the minus strand of VDFB02292527.1, from coordinate 8,978,473 downwards.
TATCTGCGGGTAAACATGTCGCCACCTCTTGACTCTTAGAGTCCGCTTCCTTCAGTTTCCTCCATGTGAGAGATCTTGGGGGTTACCTCCCTGTAGGTTTGCAAATCTATAGGGTTCTTTCCTTTGAGCTTCCTCCATGTGAGAGATCTTGTGGGTCTCTCCCTTGTAGGTCTATGGGCCTATGAGGCACTTACACTTCTGAGCTTCATTCATGTGAGAGAACTTGGGGTTCGCTCCATTGCAGGTTTGCGAGTCTATAAGGCACTTTTCTAGGTTTCCTTCATGTGAGAGATCTTGGAGGACACCCTCCTTGTAGGTCTACGGGTCTATAAGGAACTTTTCTAGGTTTCCTTCATGTGAGAGATCTTGGAGGACACCTTCCTTGCAAGTCTATGGGCCTATGAGGTGCTTACATTCTTAAATTCTCTTTCTTCTCAACTTGTGTATACTGGATCGAAGATCTACATCTTCTTCATCTTGCGTATATTCCCTTCCTCTCTTCATTTTAGGATTTTTCTGTGTTAGTGTTTTCTTTTGGGGACAACACATGGTACTGAGACAACCTTCTACATTGAGGTCTCTTTACTTTGTTGACTCAAATCCTTTAGCTTTTACGTTCTAACATTATTTTCTGGTGAAGGTTTTTCTTGTCTAATGCATTTTTTTTGAAGGTCTTCAACCTGGGAGAATTCTTATGTAGTTCAAAGAGTTATCTACTTCCTCTACAATATCCTTTTGGCCTATGATGTTATTTATGTTTAGTAGATTTCCTTTAGCATGCATATTAATGTAGATTCATATGCCTGCTAAAGTGGGGGAAAAATGTATAGTCCTAAAATTGTACCCCTCGCAATTTCACATACATTCTTGAATCTGCTTTAGTGTCCACTCCCTTCGCATCTTGAGTAGGCTAATTTAGCCCTTACATCAACCTTTTTCCCTCTTAGGATGCTCCAGTACCCCTTCCCAACAACAACCATCATGCATTAGCTTTGTGTTAAACCTTGTGCTTTTCCCATTCACATTGTTTTGTAGCATGATGTGTCCAGACACTAGCACGTCGCGTGGATGTCTGCACACCGTTCTAGCATCCTACTACATTTCAACATTCAAATGACCATTTTCGTGTATGTTTTCCACTTGTCACCTCCTTTGGTCGGTGGTAACAGCTCGAGATGCCCTGAAACAACTCAAGAAGCTTCTTTTCTCTCCTTAAATGTTGTCTTTTCACTTTATTTTCAACTCTCTTATGCTTCTAGCTTCACTCCTAACTTTTCCTCTTCTTCTCCATCATGGTACTCTCCCATCTTGCTCTTGCTGGCACAACTCTCTTGTTTGTTATAGCATCCTTCTACAATACTCTCAATCTCTCATTGTACTTCTTAGCAACACACTCTTGGCTTTTGCAGCTATCTTGCTCTCCCTCTTTGCAGCTCCTTTGGCTCTTGCATCTTTATCTCCCTTATTTCATGCTTGTAAGCATACTGGGATTACATATCCCCTATCTATTGCATTCTTTACTTCGTGATACAGTTTCTCCTCCTTGAGTGGGGATTGCTTTTATCACCTCTTTTATAACACGAGTTCTCCCCCTTGAGCGGGGTTTTGTTTCATCACTCACACTTGGTGGTGCAGGTTCTACTCTTGAGCAAGTTTCACTTTCACCACATGCTTTTTTCATTTCTCTCTCTCTATCTATTTGGTTGTCTATGGAGGTGGGAGCACCAAAACTGGGGTTTGACTGTGGAAAACCCCTATATAGTCTCAACACTTTCTCCAGAACTTATAGACCTAGGTATTGAAGATATCCACTAGCTAGAGGCTTCATTACTTGGATTGTTGTGAGCATCTTCTTTCCTTTCTTCTCTTTATCTTTATTATTTGTGATTTACTTCTTTTCAGTTCTATTACATTCTGTCATTTTTCCCACATTCTGGAAGTTCTAAGCAATTAGAGTAGAATTTGTGATTTAGCTATTTTATGAGATAAACTCGCTTTCTGGTCCATACGAGACACCAGTGCACCTTTGAGATGCTAGTGCACCGCACTACCATCTGTATACCACATTGTCATCCTTTGGCCGAGAGCTTGTCAGTTTGTCCAAAAAATATTTGTGACTTGCTCTTTCTGATTATAGAACTCTCGTCGTTGTTCCTTGAGGTAGTTTAGGGTAGTTCACCTCGTGACACTCTCTGAATGAAGAGAACTCATGAGCATAAAATCCCCCTTCTCTACACATAATATTAGACATATATATGTTCATCCGATTGATTAGAATAATAATTAAATATAACTTTCACTAAACACATCTAAACTATTCCATCCTATTGGTGGATTTATCTTTGAGATTTCTTCCTTTGACCTTACCACCTTTGGAGGGAAGTCATAATCTTGGTCAATCAACTTGTAGTGTAGTTCAAGATCCTTCCATAGAGTCTCTAGTGAATACTTTGTATTGTCTCTTTTGGAATTCTAGGAATCTCCTCAAAAAAGGTTTATTGCCTTTTCTATTGAAGGGCCAATGTCTTGTGTATTTAACTTAAACATTTTTGATGTCAACCTATCCATCTTCTTGAATCTTATGGAATTTATCTTTGGAAATCATCAGGGTAATGGTAACCTGCATAGAGATGAAATGATATATGAGTCTTCTAGAAGACTAGTAGTACCCTCCTTTCATTCTAGAACCAATCCTCTTTCCTAGCCTTCCATAAAAAATTTAGTGGGTAAAACAAGGAAAAAACTATTTTTTTTGCTAAAGTCATTCACAAAACGAAATAAAATTTCTTTCCATTTCAAACTACCCTTGTCCCCCCATCCCCCTAGGTTAGCACAAAATAAATTACAAAATTCTTTAGCATAAAAATAATAAAAATAATACTTGTACAATACTTTCAAAAGTCCTACATATAGAGAAAAGGTTTAAACTAGAAGATGGCATATAACAAGGTAATCTTTACAACAATAATAGCCATTTGAAACCAACTCTTTTAGGTTCTATGACATTAGACCATAGGTATTTACATTTTTTGTCCACTATTTATCAAAAAACTCAAGATTCTAACATTTATTTAGATGCTTGGTCATATGTGAGGCTTTATCATAGAGCAATATATCAATTTGGGCTTCACTTAATGCATTTAAGTACAATCACACCATTTGCATTTAACAATTGTATCATTACTGCTATCTAGCTGTATAGAAAATTAGAAAATATTGCATGGTTCCCTTAGGATAGAACATGTTCTCTAATGATATTGAGGTACATCAAATTATATAATAGGAGAAGCCCAAGATTTCAATTTGTTTTTCCATATGATATTGTATAGTTGTAAAATTGCACCCCTTGCAATTTCACATACATTCTTGCATCTGCTTTAGTGTCCACTCCACTAGCATCTTGTGTAGGTTCATTTTAGCCCCTACATTAGCCTTTTCCCCTCTCAAGATGCTCCAACACCCCTTTTTAGTAGCTACCTTTGTGCACTAGTTGTTTATTAAACCTTGTGCCTTTCTTGTTAGTGTTGTTTTGTAGCATGATGTGTCTGGACACTAGCACGACGTACAGATGTTTGTGCGGCGCGCTAGTGTCTTGCGACATTTCAATGTTCAAACGACCATTTTTGTGCATGTTTTCCACTTGTCACCTCCTTTGGTCGATGGTAATAGCTTAATATGCCTCGAAACAACTCATGAAACTTATTTTCCTTCCTTAAATGCCATCTTTTTACTTCATTTGCAACTCTCTTCTACTTCTAGCTTCACTCCTAATTTTTCTTCTTCTTCTCCCCTCTTGCTCTTGCTTGCACAACTCTCTTATTTGTTACAATAGCTTCAAGCACTTTCAAGCTCTCTTAACAACACTCTTTGTAGCTTTCTTGGCTCTCACATCTATCCCATATCTATTGCATCTACACTTCGTGATATGGGTTCTCCTCCTCAAGCAGGGATTGCTTTTATCACCTCTTTTGTGATATAGGTTCTCCTCCTCGAGTGGGGTTTGCTTTTATCACTCATACTTGGTGGTGTGGGTTCTACTCCTGAGTGGGTTTTGCTTTCACCACGTGCTTTGTTCATTTCTCTCTCTCTCTATCTTTTGGTTGTTCGTGGAGGTGGGAGCACCAAAATAGGGGTTTGACTGAGGCAAACCCCTATACATCCCCAACATTCTCTCTAGATATTATGCATGTAGGTATTGAAGACATTCACGTGTTGAAGGCTTCATCACTTTCATTGTTGTGAGAATTTCCTTTCTTCTCCTTATCTTTATCATTCCTATTTCCCTTTATTCCAACTCTATTACATTCTATTAGTTTATTGCATTCTGTAAGTTCTAAGCAATTAGATTGCTAGTAGAAACTTTTCCATTTTCTATGAAATTCTCACTTTCCATTCTGTACGAGATGCTAGTGGGCCTCTGGGATTCCAACGTGTCTTGCTATCGTCCGCATTCTACATTGTCGTCCTTTGGTTGAGAGCCTGTTAGTTTGTCCAGAAAACCTTTGTGACATGCTCTTTCTGATTCTAGAACTCTTGTCGCTGTTCCTTGAGGTAGTTTAGGGTAGTTCACTCGGTGAGGCTCTCTGAATGAAGATAAATTTTGTGAGTATAAAATCCCCCTTCTCTACATTTTGGTGAACCTGACGTGAAGAGGGTATTTTTCAAAAACTAGGAATTTGTTTACCCCTACTTGGTGGGGTCATAACTTTTGACTCAGTGCTTAGAATTTAGAACCGTTTACATCGAAATTGGAAAGGTCTCCAAAAGGAATAGTTCAGTCCCTAAAATAATATGACTTCGATGATCCAATTTTAGGTACCGACGCAAGTTTGGACCCCAAATTCTGCTCTGAAGACCTCTTAAAATGCAAATTAGTAGAACTTAGAAAATACTAAAAAAATCTAAAATCTAGATTTTTGGTTTTTCTTAGTTCTGTCATTAAATGGATTTAATATCATCTTTTATTAGTTCAGTATCTAATTTTATTCAAAATATTAATGATGTTCCATTTCATTCATGTGATAGTGACTTGGCTTTACCCATGTCACTCTATGTCTTTGATCCTTCTCATGAGATTCCTCCTGCTTCAGAGGATATTTTGTTGCAAGAAGAGGAAATCATTGATACTTTTCTTAATGTTACTTTACCTTCTATTAATTCCAATGCACTCTCTTTTGGGGATGATGCATTTGTGAATAATGAATCTCCCATTCCTTATAATGCACTTTCTTCTAGAGATGTTGCATTTGTGGATGACGAATCTATTCTGTTTTCTAATGCACTCTCCTCTAGAGATGATGCATTGATGAATGTTGAATCACCTTCCACACTTGATCCTATTTGGATTGATGTTGAGAACATGTCTTCAAATAATTGTTCTACTAGTTGTGATGATTTTGTAAATGTAATCTATGTCTTTGCTACCCCTCAAAGGCCTAGGAGACCGATCATTTACGTAACTTCAACTAGTTCTTCTCCTAAAAGGGTTTTTTCTATTGATGGTGTTCCATTTGTTAGTGACTCTCCTAATATTTCTAAGGCTCCCTATTATAGAGCGGTAGCCCATACTTATGAGAATAAAATGAATAAACAACCAAGCCTTCTTGAAGTACCTAAACCTACAACTAAAGCACCTAGTGATTATGATCTTGTCGAGCAACCTCATGTTACTCTGGATAAGATCTCACTATGGGAAGTTTGCTTCAGTTTGATCTAGTTTATCAAGGTATGCTTTAGGAAGCCTTGCAAAAGATCCTCTTTCCTTCTTCTACTAGTCTGGAAAATGCTAATGTGTTGATAGTTCATACTCATGCAGATTCGCTGAATATTAAATTATATCCACATGAACTCCCACCTCCGGAAGTACAAAAGCAAGAAGATCCTCTAATGATTATAGTTAATATTCATAAAATTGGCATTAGATGTACTCTCGTTGATGTTGGTTTGGAACTCAATGTATGTAGCATTGATGTATTTCCTAAGATTAATATTGATCCATCTTCTATTAATGCTTCTTCTATTGACATTCATGGGTTTGATAATGTTGGTTGACAAGCCCTAGGCATGATAGTCTTTGAGGTTGGGACCCATTATCATACCTACCTTTGTATATGTTATGCCAAAAAAGTTATCGTATAACCTTCTTCTTGGTAGACCTTGGATTCATGCTATGGGTGCAGTCCTGTCTACCTTACATAAATCTATCAAGTTCATTTGTAACAATAAATTACTCACAATTAAAGCTAACCTTGATGTCATGCACTTATGTGAGATGGCAGTTGCCAGTTAGGTTTTGATTGTGCCTACTCTTATCCCTTCAATGTCTTCCAATGTGTCAATGTTTACTCCAACAATACCTACTACAAAGGACACTCTTGAGATAGATGTTCATAAGGAAGATCCTTCTGAAGCGAGAAATCTTATGTCTACTCCTTCTACCTCTTCTCAAGAGAATGCATGTCTTGGTGATGATTGGGGTTCTCTAGACTTTATAGATTCCTTTATTATGGAATATAAAGTTGACCTGATCCATTTATACCTTTCAAAAACATCATCCACACCTGTTATCAAAGATGATTACTCTTCTATATCGCGGGATAAGGTGAATGCAAATTGTAATGTTCTTTGTGTTAATCCTCCTTCTGAGGAAGATGATCACACTTATGTTAAGGAGGTTAATGTTGGTAGTTCTATCAAAGAGGATGATGGTGATCCCATAGAGGAGTATGAACCTCATTGTCAGAATAATAATCTCCGTGTAGATCCTCCATTGTCTACTATCTTCACGCCTTCTTCTTGTGAGCAGTCAAGCTTTTTTCCACAAGAGAAAAGGGTTGCTTCTTGCTCCTCATTCTTTATCTGAACAAGAGTGTGTTTTGTTGTGGCTTCTAAAAGCTCGCTTAATTACTCTTCCAAGTCTCCTACATGTAAGAAATTTCACAAGTGTGACAAGGAAAAACATTCTTTCTGTGCATACCATTGAGTGCCTGGCCATTCCACTAGTGAATGTAACGCATTGAAGGGCAAGATACAACAACTTCATGATTTAGGTGCCATTTCTCATTTGTTTGTTGATGCACCTGCCTCTTTTTCAAATGACAAGTGATATCGAGGTCTACCTCTATCCTGCATCTTCTAAGTATCTTGAATGGTTCTCCTCCCCTATATGTTGGGGGTAGTGATAACTCATTTTGGAGATGTGTGTCCTTCTTAAAGGACCTCCTCTCTTCTGTCTATCTTTCAATTGCAGCATCCCTTGAGTGGATCCCTCTTTCTTTGGAAGGGTTCTCGAGGGAGCCCCTTTGAAAGTCTTTATCTCAAATGAATTCTTTGTGTGTAGCTTGGGGGCAGCCTGACTAGACCTCACTTTTTAGACAGCGCATCCCTTGAGTGGACCCCTCTTCTTTTGAAGGGTTCTTGAGGGACCCTTTTTAAATCCTTCCAATTTTTTGGTGGTCTGCGTGACTATCCGCTTGCTTGCCTATGTGGCCACTTTTTGACATGTTCTATCTATGGGTAAACATGTCACTTTCCAGGTGCGCCTGTGAAGCCACTTTGCAACTCTGTAGATTCCCCTTCCTTTGGTTTCCTCCATGTGAGAGATCTTGGGGGATACCTCCTTGCAGGTATGAGGGTCTGTAGGGCACTTCCTTTGAGCTTCATCCATGCGAGAGATCTTGGGGGTTGCTCCCCTGTAGGTCTATGGGTCTGCAAAGCACTTTTTGGTTTCCTTCATGTGAGAGATCTTGGAGGACACCTTCCATGTAGGTCTGCAGGTCTATAGGGTGCTTTCTTTGGGTTTCCTTCATGTGAGAGATCTTGGAGGACACCTTCCTTGCAATTGGGTGGGTTTGTAAGGTGCTTTTCTTGGTTTCCTTCATGTGAGAGATCTTGGTGGATACCATCCTTGCAGGTTTTCGGGCCTACAAGGCGCTTACATTCTTAAATTCTCTTTCTTCTCAACTTGTATATATCAGATCAAAGATCCGAATCTTCTTCATCCTAAGTATATGCCCTCCCCCTCTTCATTTTAGAATTATTTTATGTGTTATTATTCTTAATTTGGGGATGATACATAGTACTAAGACAACCTTTTACATCAAGGTCTCTTTCACTTTGCTGACTCAAATCCTTTAGTTGTTTATGGTCTAACATTGTTGTATGGTGCAGGTTTTTGGACTAATGCATTTGTTTTGCAGGTCTTTAGCCTGGGGGTATGCTTTTGTGGTTCGAAGAGTTGTCTGCTTCCTCTACAGTATCCAAGTTTGGCATAATGATGTTATTTATGTTTATTAGATTTCCTTTAGCATGCATATTAGTGTAGAATCATATTCCCACTAAAGTGGGGGAAAAATTTATAGTCTTAAAATTGTACCCCTTGCAATTTCACATATATTCTTGCATATGCTTTAGTGTCCACTCCACTAGCATCTTTTGTAGGTTCATTTTAGCCCCTGCATCAGCCTTTTTCCCTCTTAAGATGCTCCAACACCCCTTTTTAATAGCTACCTTTTTGCACCAGTTGTGCATTAAACCTTGTGCCTTTCCCATTCATGTTGTTTTTTAGTGTGATGGGTTTGGACACTAGCGCGACGTGCAGATGTCTATGCACTGCGCTAGTGTCTTACGATGTTTCAACATTCAAACAACCATTTTTGTTCATTTTTCCACTTGTGACCTCCTTAAATGGTCAGTGGTAGCAGCTTGAGATGCCTCAAAATGGCTCAAGAATCTTCTTTTCCTTCCTTAAATGCTATCTTTTTACTTCATTTGTCACTCTCTTCTACTTCTAGCTTAACTCCTAACTTCTCTTCTTCTTCTCCCCTCTTTCTCTTTCTTGCACAACTATCTTATTTGTTACAATAGCTTCAAGGACTTTCAAGCTCTCTTAACAACACTCTTTGTAGCTTTCTTGGCTCTCACATTTATCTCCCTTTCCTTATGCTTGTGATCATCTTGGTATTCCATATCCCCTATCTATTGCATCTACACTTCATGATACGGGTTCTCCTCCTCAAGCAGGGATTTCTTTTAACACCTCTTTTGTGATATAGATTCTCCTCCTCGAGTGGGGTTTGATTTTATCACTCTTACTTGGTGGTGTGGGTTCTACTCCTGAGAGGGTTTTTCTTTCACTACACACTTTTTTCATTTCTCTCTCTCTATCTTTTGGCTATCTGTGGAGGTGGGAACACCAAAATGGGTGTTTGATTGAGGCAAACCCTTATATAGCCCCAACATTTTCTCTAGATATTACGCATGTAGGTATTGAAGACATTCACATGCTAAAGGCTTCATCACTTGCATTGTTGTGAGAATTTCCTTTCTTCTCCTTATCTTTATCATTCCTATTTCACTTTATTCTAGCTCTATTACATTCTATTACGTTATTGCATTTTGTAAGTTCTCAACAATCAGATTGAGGCATTTTTTTAGACAGTTCATTGCCTTCTCCATGGTATTATTGCTTACTATTATGCTTTTATATAATTTTTCCAAGCATCCATAGTTTGTTGGAAATCACCTATTTTAGGCTTTTAGCCATAGTAGAAAGGAAGTAAGTAGTTTGATAAAATGCTAAGTTGGTACACATGTATGGAAAATGTGGTATCATAGAAAAGGTGGTGAGTTGTTTGAAGAAATGCATCAAAGAAATGTGGTCTGATGGTGATGGAATGGCATTCCATCACCATGAGACCACATTTCTTTGAGGCATATTTTCAAACTACTAATTTCCTTGTCTATTCTATTGCTTACTATTATGCTTTGATAGATTTTTTCCAAGCATCCATAGTTTGTTGGAAAGCAGTGCCTTTTTTAAGCTTTTAGCCATAATAGTGAGGAAATGAATTGTTTGATAAAATGATTTGGTAGACATGTATGGAAAATTTGGTAGCATAGAAAAGGAAATGACCTATTTGAAAAAGTGCCTCAAAGAAATTGGGTCTCATGGTGATGGACATCACCATGAGACCACATTTCTTTGAGACATTTTTTCAAAAAACTCATTGCCTTAGCTATGCTATTGCTTACTATTATTATTTCATATATTCCTTCCAAGCATCCATAGCATAGACAAGTTAGTGAACTATTTGAAAAGATGCCTCAGTAAAAAGTGGTCTCATGGAATGCCATGGCAAGCAAATGCAATTGGAAGCTACTCCTAGACTTATTACTTATGCTATGTGAAGTAATTGCATCACTGCTTATGTTGACTTTCTAAACAATGATATTGTAGTTGAAATTTTGTCATCTTTCAACATCTAGTTATTAGTTATGGAATGTGAAGTAATGCTTTTAGTTTGAATGATCTGAAATGCAACGTAATCAACGATATGAATATAAACTACACAAATCTATTAAGTACAATTCATTAGTTAAACTCTTTATTCTATTATCTGCATGTAGGTTTGACTAAATCCATTGGCACCGGGAGGTGTTCCCATGAAACCTCCAATATTAGCCTATTCAACATCCAAAATCACATATTAAAATACCATTTGTAAAACAATGCTATTAATATGTAAGAAATTTATAATTGTTTACTAGTTACAGACCCCACCGATAGGTGTAGTGCAAAAATAAGTAGGTGTAGGGCCAATGTATCCAGTATCAACACTGTGACCCTGAAATTTTATTAAAATCATAAAACTAAATTAGTAAATCTTGCATTTGAAAATTAAAATTTAATAAATTAAATTCAATGAATATGCTAACTTTTACCTGAGTATCAATGCCATACGCATCATGCAAAATGTCAGCTGCCCTCTCCATCTCCATAGTTGTAGATGGATCTTGTGCAACAACCTCCTGAGTGTGGGTGGGGTCATATGAACAAGTCACCCCACAAGATTGACACACATGGGATTGAAGCCCACCACTCGAAGACTCCCTTGGATGGCACTATAGAAGAGGGTTGGCATACTGGATGACACTTTGAGTCAAAGAGTTAATGGTGTACAGAGTCTCTACATCGACACTCTCCTTCACAATGAAAGGGATGACAATGTGCTCATGAGGAGGCCTAGTGAGAGGTCATCTCCCTTGCCATGTAGGATCCTGTTGTGCACCAGGTCTATCTGGAGCCGACCCCCCACCTCTCCCTTGGAAGTCCCTCATATCAAAATAATTTGGGATTTTGTTCAAGATGAACTCAGCGTATAGTTTCCTAAGGAAATACTGTAGGACTTCACAATTGTTGCATCATGGTGGTCATCAAAACCCATGCAACACCTATCCCAAAAATATTTCCTAATCTCTTGGTGGTGGCACCAATGAAAAGGAAACCTGTTCGCATTGAGGGAGAGATTTCCATTTGACCATGGGTCAATGAATAATGTGCACAAATCACCTTTTGTAATTTTTAAATCTTTTAGTTCTTTATATGATAATTTATCTTGGTAAAAAGCCCTAGCCGCCTGCCTCCTATCTTGCCAACCAATTAATTTTTTGCTAATTGAATCTACATGTTTTAACATTTCTTGCAATGGATTTCCCAGGGTCATTCTTTCTACAGTTGAACCGTTTGAATCATTCAATGTCTTGATTAAATCCTCAATTTTTTTTTAATTGTTCTCAATTTCCCTCATTAAGTTTTGCTAAGTGCTAGGAGGATGTTGAGGGATTGGTGGAGGAGATTGAGGTTGTGTTTGATTAACTTAAGGATTTTGTTGTTGTTCTTGTTCAATATTTTGTTCCTCTTGTTGCTGTTGTGCTTTTTGAGGATTTTGAGAAGGGTTTGAAGGTTGATTAACATCTCCTACAAATTCAAAAAATAAATATCAAAAACAACCTAAAACTAACAAAAAAAAAACAATCCTTACCTCTCACACCTCCTCGTCGATGTGGCAACATCCTCACAATGAAACAACAACCGTTGATGAAGAATTTTGGAAAATACCTCCTCCCATAACGTAAGCGCAGAAAATTGGGGTTTTGGCCTCAAGCAAGTGAAAAACCACAGTCAAATGAAATAATGAATTCAATTTGTTTGCTTTTTCTCTTATGAGGTCATAACGCGAGCATGTTATAACACACCTGCGTTATGGGCTTGTGGTGGTCGAGCCTCAGGCTCGGCACGCCAAGTGAAAAAACATAGTCAAATGCAAGAATGATTTTTTTTTTTTTGCTTTTATGAGGTCATTGTTGGATATTGCTAATATGTGGTTGTCATTGATGTCAACACTATTGGAATTAATGTCTTTAAGGTTGTATATGTTGAGGATATTGAGAAAATTGTAATAAAATAAGTTATAGATGGGCATGTGCAGGATCATGGTATGCCAAAAAGTGGCAATGGAGAAAAAAATACGTGTTTCTACAACTCAAAAATGTGAAAATGCCTAGTTGACTTTATGTGGCTCGGGTGACTACCAAAGCAAAGCTCAAACCTAGATTTGAAAATCGGATATCCGATTTTATAGACATATATATATCTATTTCGGGCTGACTAAAACTCATTTTCATTCGACATTTGCTTAACCGCGGTGGGCGCATAGTGGAAAGTTGATTCCGCAAATCAGATATCCGATTTGGTACAAATCCATCTGCAAAAGGTTAGATTCTTGATTTTTTATTTGCTCTAATCAAATTTTCAATTAGATTTGTTTAATTTTAGTTGATTTTTTTCAAAATAGGATTTTTTGATAGATTTTTTATGAAAAAATTGAGTTTAGCATGGATTTTAATGAAAATTGAATGTTTGCAATGGATTTTCACTTTAAAATAGTGTTTTTTATGTATTTGGATTAAAAATTAGAGAATTTTATAGATTTTTGTTAAAAACTAGGGTTTTTGTTGGATTTTTTGAAAAAACTAGGGTATTTTTATACTATTTTCATTTATATTGTCTGATTTTAATTAGATTGATTTGATTTTATATTTAATCAGGCATTATGGCTACATGTATATAAAATTAAAATTTTGTGCATTTCTAAAAGTATTCCTATTGGCAGACCTAAACATCTTCAATTAGGATCCTCAGATACTATATCTCATTTTTAGATTTTAAATTTAACAAAAATCAACCTCATCAGTCTAGGTTGCCAATTCCCTGTCCAATCAGTTTTGACAAAGATTTGGATCATAGTTCTATCTCTATGATTCTTATGTTGTTTTGGGTTTTGTGTATGCAAATTATTTTAGTTTTTGTGACTATTTTGTGTTTTCCCTTCATTGTATGAGCATTAAATTGTTTTGAATCTTGTAGAAAATTTATGAGCTTCATGACCTTGTGTCACTTCACTAATACCCACGTGAGATGTAGTTGTACACTTATGGCTTCCTATGTTGCAATCATAGCCAATGTTGAGCTTGATTCTTATAACTCTTTCACTCAACGTATTATGTCTACCCAATCCATCTTATATTCCCTCCCTAGTCCTACATTACCCATGTCTTTTTTGTAACCTAACATTTATGTGGACTTGGCATATGTTATTTCTAAGGTCCCTAATGATAATCTAGAATAATTGGATAAAGACCTACAATGAATTCAACAATTCTTAAGCATTGAACCTTTGGATGGAGAAGAAATCCCTCTTTTGGATAGCATTGGGAAGTTGGTAAATGATTAGGAAGGGATAGAAGTATTACGTAGCCTAGCTAATATAGTAGATTCTAATATTCCTTCGGTAGCTAGTTTCACGAAATTTTTGACTAATGCTCAAAATCCTTTTGGAAAATAAGTTTCCTCTCCCACAATAATGCCTTCTATTCCCAACTTTACACCTCCAGTCATAGCATCAATGATGGAATATAACAATGGTTTAAACTCAAGCTTAGGAATTTCTAGTGGAAATTATAATAGTTTTGTCCCTTCACCTATAACACCTTCATATTCATCACCCCTCCTAAACATGAAATATAATATCCCACCATTCCTCCATACTAGTTCACTATACTTGAAAAACTCTCACAACATGTGGTCCAATGATTTTGTGATAAATCAACTTTTTTATTTAAAGCATGAGATTATTACAACAACAAATTTCAAACTTAAACCAAAATCAAACCAATAGTAAACATCCAAAATACCTTACACATAGTTCATTAATGTACACTATTTTAAATACACCTATACTACAAAACATTGAAATACCTCACTTTGGAAAGTACAATGGTAAAAAATATCCTAATAACCATTTGCATAGTTTTACTACCTTATGTAGACTTTTATTTTGAAGATTCAACGTATAGGAAACTCTCTTTCTAGATCATTGAAAGATATATTCTGTACACTTTGTTCCATTGTCAAACAATCAATTACCTCCTTTACACAACCTATTAGTGATTTCCAAATTTCAAGGAACACCAGCCTCAAGTTACGCAATTTAGTTCATTGTAATCAAGGACCTAAAGAGAAAATAAAAAAAATCCCTTTTATGAAAATGATACTAACTTTATTTGAAATTCTCCATAGTCTTCAAGATGTTGACATTCAAAGGGTGTTTATAGGTAACTTACAACCTAATATTCAAGGATAAGAAATTGCCAAATGAATTTTATCCATCCTTAACACATGTTTCTTGCATAACTCCTTCATGATTATCTAATATCGATTAGTTGGTATGAAGGCACCCCTTCATAGGCTCCTTTCTATTGGTCAATCATATGTTTCATGCCCAAAACAACTATCATCAATCATTTAAAAATGTCTGTGCACCATTACTTGATAAACATTCATGTCAAATTGCTCATAATATTGAGACAGAAGTAACTACTGTAAACATAACTCTAGATATAAATTTAGGCCATGAGATAAGAAATTTTCATAGTTGTTTGATTCTCTCCATGTGATCACATGTTGCAATTGTTAAACAAGAATATGATTCAACT
>VDFB02292527.1:8935374-8963538 GCA_007258455.2 Sequoia sempervirens | reverse complement strand
AATAAACAAGATTAAAATATATAATTAAATGCATTTTAGTATAAATAAAAAAAGTTAAAATATGTGAATGTTTAAAATATATAATTGCATGTATTTTACTATAAATAAAAAAGGTTAAAATATGTGAATGTGTATATTTTACTATAAATAAAAAGAACTAAAAATTTATGTAAATATATTTTACTACAAAGATCTTCATATTTTAACATTAAAATTATAAATCTAGCTCTCTAATTCATTATGAAAAAAACCACATTAAAACTAAAAATATTCACTCCTAAAATATCATATATCCAAAAACAAATATCTTTCCATCTCTACTGAATCAAACTTTCATCTCAAAAAAAGCATTATCTTATTATTCCATTTTCTATGTCACAACATTTACAATAAACCCTATTACTCAAAGAAGACTAGAAAATGGAGCATTCAGCAATCAAAGACTATGTGGAGAATTTCTGCAACACTTTGGATCAGATCTAGCAGTCATTGGCCGAGCTGAAGCATCTGAGGCGCGAGACTTTCAAGTTTCAGATGAGTAATGTGCAGATGTGGAACGAACGAGGACAACTGTCTTAGTGGCTTCTAGGGTGCTCGTAATGGGAAGGTTAAAGTGCTTGTCTAGGGGCGGGCGCAAAATTCTTCCAAGTTGATCAGCAATGCGCTTGCTTTGGTCAATAGGCTTGCTTCCACTGCAGGATATTGAAAGATTTTCTAACTTTGTCTATTTTAGGGCTCTCTTTTTCTATGTGTGCGTGTTGGAAGTCTTTGTTTAAGGCTTAAAGGAAGATTTATATTGTAAACTTGTGTAATGGTTTGTTGTTTTTAGTACAGGTGAGGAAATGGAAGGAGTCGAGATTTGTAGTGTGGCCTGTAAATTTGATCTGGCTGAGTGTGCATGACTGCTTTCTGATTTTCACTTCCCTCCAGCAAAAGAGTCTGTGTCCACGAAAAATGAAAAATGGCGGATGCATCCAAAGGAGCCAAGCAAAGCTTTTTTCAAAGATCTCTGTGAAGAACAATCAAGAATTTCTATGATTTCTAATGCCATATCAAAAGGAAACACAAAGATATCTTACTTGTTGACCGTTTTCACTTTCCTCCAACAAAAAAATTTGGTAATCTCATCACAGAATGCATCGATATTCCTGAAAACGAAAAAGGAGAAAGGGACATTTTCTATGAATTTCACAGGTTTTAAAAACATGAACGTATTCTTAGGGCAGGTCCCATGTAGCTGCTTAGCTTATTTTGGCTAGCAGCCACTGCTTAACTTATTTAGGAGTTATTTGTGGAGTTGATGACCCCATGAATGCTTAATTTTTGTGCTTATTTTCAAGCAACCACCTTAAATTTGTATTAATAATAATTCAAGTACAATAAAAAATTAGAAAAAGAAAAATGAAAGCAAATATTAAAAAATAAGGAAAGAAATTTGTGAAGCCACGTGGATTTTTAGCAATATGTAGTTGTTGCTTATTTCTAGCTCCCCCTCTCCCCTTTTTTCCATAGCTTATTTTCAATTCCTAAACAGTAGTTCCATAGCTTATGTAGACACGTGAAATTGACATCATGCATTTAATTAGTTCCTATTCGCCCATCAATTAAATAAATCAAGTTTAATTGATTTAATCTCTAAGGATCATCCATTTAAATTAAATAAATTAACTTTATTTAATTTGATCCTATCATTACCCCCCTTAGCTAAATAAATCAAATATTTATTTAACTAAATCTTTATCACCTTTCATCTCCTTTAGATTTGATTTAAATCCCTAAATCTAAGTCAAATGGGTCAAAAACATCTAACATCATCTTAATTAATCTAAACCATGATTAAATGCTAATCCTAATCACTTGTATTCTCTAGATTTTGCCACTTGCACATGAAAATGCATTTAATTGATTTATCAAAATCTTTATTTACTTTCAACTTGGCATAAAGGGAGAATATTCTCCAAGTTTGAATCTCCCCCCAATTTGGCATGTACATCCAACATAGCAATTAATAAGCTCTTACATGTCCCTTTGCCAAGGTCAAACTTAGCATTTAACTCATCGTGTCATCAAATTCAAATTTGAATCTTCCCCCTCTTTGGCACATTGACCAAAATGTGCTCATTCCTCAACCTATCACAAGTTGACAAGTGGCCTATTCTCATTGGTTGGTTTTTAGTCCCACATCCTCCATGTTTGGCATCCTTCTATCATTATATTCTATAAATAGAGAGCTTCTCTATTGTTCTAATCCTCCACAATCTTTAGATCTTTCTTCATATCATTATCATTTGAATCTATATAATCTTCATAGCATTCTCATATCAATTTCATCATTGAGCTTATCAAAAAGGGGTTGGGAAAAGGGCTATTTTCCACATCAAAATAGCACCAATCTCCCCATAAGATCAAGTGCTTGCTTTGTTTTAGAATAGGAATAGTAGTTATCTTTGTTTGTATTTGCTCATTTATTTCATCTTTTTCCTTGTTCTTTAACAATGCAAATCGATTTTATGGGGGATTCTTATTCTAACCTTGCATTTTTGGCTTAACAATGTGATTTGTTTGCTTTGTTCGTGCAAGTTTGGAAAAGGGATTCACATAATGGCGCTAGAAGGAGGGCACAAAATGGATATTTCTAATGTGTTGTAGCTGTAGATTTTGAGTTTATCCAGTACCTTTAATTCAAAGAATCTTGAAATTGTTCTGATTTTTTTATTATCAAGTTTCACATTCACTTGAGTGCTTTTAAAAATATTATTAGTAACTATGGCCTTGTGTTAATAGTTAGAGTTTTACTTATTTTGTGCATTAATTTGTAATTTTCCTCAAAGGCATCGCTAATGTCTATTCGTTGCTTGTGCAACAAACAATGTCATGCTTTGTGTCATAATCCATTTCTATCTTTCCTAATGCATAGTCGCACCATTTTCTTGTCTCCTTATTTAGCAAATGTTAATTACTGAGATCTGTATCTGTCTCTTTGGATTTTTGCAAAGCTGAGTGGTCGGTTACAATCATTTCATTTATCTTACACCAAAATTGTTTGTGTGCTGACTGTGGTTCATATGTGTTATTCTGAAACTAAATTAGAATGTGGTTAATATCATATTGTAGAGCATCTGATTACATAGAACTGAATTAGAGAATGGAATGGTAAGCTTGAAAATGGGGAATCAAATGTAGTGTAGTTGGCTTGGTTCATTGCCATTTATTATCAATGCATGGTCTACTCAGCTTTGTCTCCTGGTTACTTTGTTTCCATAAAGTTTTATCTGCTCTATGTGCTTCTCTTTGGTGCAGTCGTTATCCCACACAACCAAACCGATAATCCACTCTTGTCCAGTGAGTCATAGAAGGAATACAAATATACACCTTTCAGCCGGCTAAAATACACCTTGAGAATTGCAATGCAAGAGTAAGAGAGCATCTCTTGTCTCTTGGACATGCATTGTATTCTATAAATGCTCACAATGTCGCCCCACGACAGCTGCACAAACAATTTTCCTTTGCTCGTCTGCTAGGAATTTAGGTAGAAGTAACCAAAGTTCACTATTTTCACCACGCACTTTAATCCCTCTATAATCGCTGTTGGCTGCATCAAATACACCGTCTGTAATCCTTTCGACTGCCTCCATCTGAAATAGATCACTGCCATGGTTACGACCAATGCTGATACCACCACCACCATTGTGGTCGACGCGTTTCTCTGCTCCTATCCAACCATAGTTATCATCTTGGTCGACATCTCCTTGGCATCTTGGTAGCTGTTTGTCATTTTGTTGTTTGGCCAGAGATTTGTGCTATTTGGTTATATAGTGTGATGTGTAGATGTCATTCTCTCTTATTTAATGGCGTGGATCTTAGATTCATCTCCGTGTAAACCAACAAAAGCTTTCATTTTTTTTAATGGAAAGCATGAGGAGCGCGTGAAGGAACACTGACCCCCCACACAGGGACTGAAGCTTTCATTTTTTGTTCTTAGGGGAATCGCCCTTGCCTATAGCAAGCATATTGAGCCGTCTCAAACTCATATGCTTGAGGATTGGTCACAAAGTCCATATTCATATTGAAACTATTAGTGAAAGTGTATACTGCGCTGCCATATTGGCTATTCAGTTCATTGATTATACACGGTAGTCTAGCATTAAAAAGTGCAACAGCTCTCTAAAGAATGTGATAACATTCACTAGCCAACGTTCTTAGTGCAAGCTACAAAGGAACACAACCCAAAGGACCCGTTGCTGTCACCACTTCTCACGCATGCTTGCAACATCGAGCTGCAATACTCTACACCTGACCATCGATTTTGCTTACTACCATTTTGACTTGTTTTGAATTTTTGCTTCTTTAATACGATAAATTAATTCAATGCCCAGGTCACAACCATCAGAAGTCTCTTGGTAAAAGTTTACAAGAATATCCTTTTTTATATTAGGTAGGGCCACTAGAACATACTCGCAACCCCATGACCATATTGCTACCCTGATCCAGCGTCGCCCAGGAAATTATCTTTCGACAGATCACTTGAATGACTGGGACTCAACATAAATTCAAAATCACACAAATCATAGCTTTGGGCACCCTTTTAAAAGCCTTTTCAATAAATTTGTTCCATGCATTTGGACTAATATTGTATGTCATTGTCAGAGATAGTAGGTAAATTGTGCGCAGAAGCATTCATGGTATTGTCTTTTATTTCAATCAGTGTGCCTTGAATTCCCACATGAGCTTGGTGCTTGGATTCCCACACAAGAGTTGGATGCAGGACATAAAATCTTGAAGCAGGCCGTGTTGCCTTTTCCAGATACGCTGGGAGAATTCAACGCAGATTTGGTGACCAAGATCTCAGTGCATCTTGCTACACATAACTTTAGTGACCATCAAGTTTGCATTCATATTTTTTATGCTCTATGTTCTTTGCAAATGAGAACAAGATTGCCTGACAAGTCTAATTAATGCTATAGGCTATAAATTAGCTAGATAGGGTCACTCGAGAGCTAGACTTTCTAAAATATATATGATGAAGGAAAAGTAAAGATGCTTCCAGCTCGTAATTATGGTAATAGTCACATTTTCACTGACATCTTTAGCTCTTTCCTGGTTCCTTCAATATGCCACATTGCTTGCCATAGACGCTACCATGATGGAAATCATTAAACATAGTCACCAAACCATTCTCTAGTTGGGTTAAAAGCGAGGGAAATGAGAAAATCTTCTTATATTTTGAGCTGACAAGAAAGTTTGAAAATTAGTGTTGCAATAGGGTGGTTATTAGGATGTAGTTCATTTACTATTAAATGTTATACGTAATGTATTCAAGTGTTCAGGAAGATTTTATTCTAGCGGATTGTTAAAAGCAAAAATAATTGCAATGGCACTTGAGTTAGCATATGATTTGAGAACTATAGAATTAGCTTGCACTATTGAATTAATGAATTGTCACTTCTCAACCATTTGTTTTAAGTGATCTATTTTTAGATGTTTTTTGAATATATCAATTAATGATTTACAGATTTGAACATGTTGATAAATGATTTGTAGGGATTTCTTGAAGATGAGGGAGTAACAAGGTAGACAAATCTAGAAGAACATAACAAGCAGATTTAATTTTGTAAAGTGGGCATTGAGCTTAGCATTTTTAAATGCTTATTGAAATATCCTAGAGCATTCATTTGTTGCTTTTATTTTAGGCCAAACTAGATCAACTTGAGTTTAAAATCAATCATTGTTTTGAATTTTTTTCAAAGTTGGGCTAAAACTAAACCCTAGAAACTCACTATCTTTTGGATTTGGTTAAAATTGAACAATCAACTTCACACTTCATCTTGGTGCATTAAAAAGAATCAAAATCATTGCTTTAAGGCTTAAAATGAACATGTGTTTTTTGTGTTTCGTAATTACTTATACAAAATAATCTCATCTAAAAAGGCGTAT
Organism: Sequoia sempervirens; assembly: GCA_007258455.2. Lineage (NCBI taxonomy): Eukaryota > Viridiplantae > Streptophyta > Pinopsida > Cupressales > Cupressaceae > Sequoia > Sequoia sempervirens. Next base: position 8,957,604 of record VDFB02292527.1, on the reverse strand, counting down.
GCACTTCTCTTGCGCTTCATAGCAATCTTGAGAATCAAAAGTCTTTTTGATGACATTAAGTTGCATAAAAGATTGCCTTCACACTTCATTTTGGGTTTAAAATTGAACAAAACATTGTGCGAGTGTGAGTAGAGCATTATTGCGTACATTCTCTCTCTTTGTGTTGCAAATAAAGATTGATCAAGTTACGGATATTGTCTTTACTCGCTTTTGTTATCTTAGAGGACTTGCCTTGGGGAAAAAGTACTCACCCAAGGGAACGACTCAACCGGTAACACTCTAAGGCCAAGAGTATTTCCAACTGGGATATAAATGTGGGTATTGAAGTAAATGCCAGTATCACGCGGTTGGCTCCGACGAGATGGATCTGAAAAGGGACTCTCGCCGTATGGGTCAATCTCCACCAACAGAAAGTATGAGCTAAAACCCTTATTTGTAGCAACCAACCAATCCATCCAACGAGTTTATCAAAGTGGTGCATTGGAACTTAGATTCCAAGAAGTTACTTGCCATGTCCGATCTTGGTTAAAATATAGAGGTTAAGACTTCATTCTTAACATACCTTTATATTTTTTCCTTGATTGCATGTAAAATCATCTCTTCAACTACGAAGGGCATGAGACAAGCCCACCAAGAAAAACGTACCAATCGAGCTAGGATGTTATATTGCTTGTGAGTTAGTTTGAAAACATAGTGCTTTGATCGAAAAAATTGGAAAACAAACATTCAACATGTGCATCAAATCTCAAACCCTTTAGGAGAAGCAAATATCCTTGAACGAATTCACATGCTATTGCTTGCCCTTGGGATTTTATCCTTAGAGGCTTCTAAGCATTTGGATTTCATCTCAATTTGCTCCTACTAAGGTCAACAATAGGTAACTCTTGCCTCAAATTTCCTTGGTTTCCGAATAATACACTTTGCGGGATAAGGGGAAAGTTGAGACATTAGACATCTAGATTCAAAATCTAATCAAGAGTGTGTTTGTGGTAAGAAGAATCCATTAAGCAAAGATTAATTCAATTGGACCCCACATATGTGCTTGGCATATTTTGGTTGTATGGTTTTCATGCAAACATTGATCTTTTGATTTTGAATTACTTTTAGAGAAATGCATGTTCTTCACTATCTTGGTCTCAGAAACAAGTCCTTCCTAGGTTCATTTAGGATCAAATCAAACATTTCACCCATCCCAAACATTTATCAAAATCTATCCCACCAAACAACTTTAGAGCTTTGGAAACATCATTCTAGACTTGGGTAGATCATCAAAATCTAAACCGCCTTGTTTAGTTAGGTGTATGGGAATGCATCCTTTCTCATACATTTAATTGAATTAGCAATCCTTTTGAACAAGTTCATCCTAAGATCACATCTAACATCTTAGGGTTTACAAGTTCACTATCCAAATCAAACAGTCAAAATCAAGCCCTAAGTCTAGCATTGATATAAAGTCCCTAAACATTCAACACTCATATCATTCACCCCTTTCATCATTCATCTCACCATTGGTCCTAAACACCTTAGAGGTCAACAAGGTCAAAACACAAGAGGAACATGGAATATAAACTTGATCCATACATCATGAGTAATCCAAATATATTGAACTTTCAAAGCCTTATAATGCCAATTGATTATCAACACTCACATTTATACAATCCATACATGGGATCGTTCTCTCCTACAAACATCAATAGTACAAATGTGAGTATGCCTATTCAAAAGATTGGAACACCTTTCCCGATGGTATATCTAAATCCAAAACTACAAATCTATCAATCGAACAATCAATGCATGAGCCTTCAAACGAACAATGTCATCTCATCAAATCCCAACATGCCAAATGTGAATGTACCAAGTACAACTTTACCAAACATGAATCCAGAAAACTTTGGGATAAATATGTTTGTGAATCATACAAATGTTGTTCAAATTCCAAACAAGATGTTAACAACTCCATGTATTAATCCAAGTCAAGGTAACACCATCCAAAATTAGAGTTACCTAAATCAAGAAAATGCGATTCCCAACACCAATAATGTTCAATTTCAACCTATAATTCCAAATCTGAACATCATCCCAAATCAAAAATTTGTCCAAAATTAATTTTTCCATGATCCCATTCAAAAACCACAAGTATGCATCCCAAATTTGCTTGAACAAAAACCAAATCAACTATATCAAGGGAGTCAAGATCGAAATCAAGATCAAATTTAGCGAGATCAAATTGCTACACTTACCAAAATAGTTGAGTCATTGCGCCAAGAGACATCTCCACCACCATCACCCATATCAACATCATTCCTTAGTTTAGGGCTTCCCCCTTTACCTAGCACCAATCACTCCATCCAAATCAATCCACCTAACACCAATCAACCCATTACATCAAATCCTTTGAATATACCATCGACATCGCACCAACAAATGGTATCTAATCAAATGACAACATCAATCCTGACAAATCAAAATATGGTCTCCCAAGGATCTATCATCTCAGTCATTCCGACCATTCCTATCACCTTGATCACTCCAACCACCACTATCACGCCCATCACATCTCAACCCCTCACTACCATGATCGCTCCAAGCATATCTTGACCACTTGTAACTACATCCAACACGATTCCAAATCCACCATCACTACCACCAAAACCAAACACAACAAGACAATATAACATTGCGCTAAAAGCTCACCAGGCCTACCAAAAGGCCATCCAACAATATCTAGCCATGCAACAAGAAAAACAAGCTCAACAAGTGCAACAAGCCTCTTAAGCTTCCCAAGCTTCTCAAGCTACCCAACAAACACAAGCACAAACACAAAAAATGATAACTATTGGGGATAGCGATAAACATTCAACCACTGGTGATAGCATTGACAATCTCCCCACCACAATTGCTGAAAGCAATGATCAAGATCTATCCATCAAAGAGCACATTGAAGATGTTTCTATCTCGTCCGAAGATCAAATCAACATATGTCAAGAGTCACTTTTCAATCATGATCAAAATCCACCAACTAACAATGATCCAATTCAAGAAATGTCAACATCATTTGACCCTTTGGTTGAAGACATTGGAAATCCCTCCACCATAATTGTTGAAAACAATGATCAAGATCTCTCTATCGATGAGCACCTTGAATATGTTTCCACCCCATCCTATGATCAACTCACCATACATCAAGAGCCACTTTTTAGTGATCTATTTCAAGGAGTGTTAGGATTATTTGATCCTATTGACATAATGCACGATCCGTTGACCTATGATCATGTTGAAAATGTCTCTACATCTTCTTATGAGTTAGAGGACATATCTCAAGAATTCATTCCAAAGCATGATCAACATCTTTCACCAAAGTCTAGCAGTGGTCCTTTCTAAGACATGTTGATCCCCTTTGACCTCATGGTTATAGATACTGAAGGAATCCTCAACTTGACACTTGATCCAAGTCCACTCAAAGATCAAGAGGATATTGAGCCATTCCCCATGCCTAATGATGACATCCAAGAACCCTTTGTAAGCAATCCATCCTTTGAAACTAACCTATGTCAAGAACTTGATCCAAAGCATGACGAAAGCAAATCTGAAATCATTCAGGATCAAGAATTTGTATCTCCAAGATACTACAATAATCTAATGGACACTCTCCTATCTATACAAGATGTCACAAATGATGTTCACATAGCACATACTCCTCCATCTACCCATGAGATGCATTCTTTGGATGGACACATTGATGATCCTCATTCAGAACATGATCCCTTTACTCTTGACATTATTACACAAAAAGATCAGGTTATTGATTCCTACAGTCAAACAAAGTTGTCAACATTAGGATTAGATATATCCAAAATCTAGACTGAAGACATCATGTATGAAGACATCCAACATTATCCACTCAGGGAAGTAGGTCAGACAAAACAAGATATTTCGAAGTTAGCAGAGCAACAAATTGAAATAACATCATCTGCGGTGGTCATTTATCAGAGAATGCACTCTAAACAGGAACTCTCGAAACAAGCAGAATCAAAACATGAAGGTACTACTGCCACAATACTGGGGGCAACTTTGTCTCAAGCAAACATCAACGTAGGAAGCATAAAGAATCCTTATGATGAAACCGATGCCAATACTACAACCAACCACATCATGAATCTTCATCCACCCATCATCCCATCCATGAATTGGGACCAACGTCAAAAGAAAGATTTGAATCAAAGCACAAAGAATGTTATCAAATCAAAAGAAGCTAAGAAGCATAATGGACAAATCAAATACACATGGATACCAAAACATACAAAGAAAGATTATCCCTCTCAAACTCCATCAGTCAATGAAACTATGGGGTAACATAAAAAAGGGAAAAGTATCCATCAAAGATGTCCGCAAAAGAAAAAACATGATTTTAAAGCAACGTACAAAGTGTATCAAGTAGTCAGTCCTAATTCCATGCACACTTCTGTATCCACCCATCATTGCTCATCTTCCCAAGTTTGGAGAGTCAAAGGTTCCAAACTGTCAACCAATCCATCTCCTATCCCTAAATACATTCCATCCATGCCTCCACGCATGATATCCAATTTTTAAATTGACCATGTATTGGCAACGACCCTTCATCATAAGGATTCTGAAGGCACTCTATCGCGATGTATGCACAAAGACAGAGTTAACCTCGATATCAATGAAGCAGATCAAGAATCCCAAAAGTGGCATTCAAGTGCACATATCTTAGCAAAGTAGCTTCTTCAAGCAGGATATCGATGACACATTATGACAGGGACATCTACATCAACAACACCTTGTGATTCAGCGTGAGCTTAAAATCTTTCGAAAAAAAAATAAAATAAAAAAAATATGAAAATCCAAAAAAATCAAAAAAAGGATTGAAAACAGTAAAGAGAAAAAATCGTCCTCTAGTGAAAAGCACTATGGTGGTGCTTTGGGAAAGACCATGATGAAAACCTAGAAAACAGGCATCATGTGTAGAATCGAGCATTTGTGTGTGCTATTTCACGTAAAAGCATCTCATCCCATCCATAATAAATCCAACATTCCATCCATCTTATCCATAATAAATCCATTCATCCATGAACCATTTATCCAATCCATTTTCATCCATTTGCATCCATCATCCGAGTTAGCTTGATCCTAATGAAGTTCGGTGCACACTTTATGCTTGCTTATGTTAAACATCTTGACATGAGCCATTTTCATCGATGCTATCCTATCCAACACCATGAAGCATTATCCAATAAAGCATTCCTCCATTCAAACACCTTATCTTATCGCAAGATAATCCTTGAAATCCTTTGCGTGCATACCATATCCATCCATCCATAAACCTATCCAAGCATCCACTCATCACATTCCGTACATTTCTAGACACTGGGGGAAGATATGTACATATTGCTTCGAGAATAAATCTTGATCTATATCCTCCAACTTATGTGGTGATCCGAACATTGGAAAATGTGAAATCAAATTGGTCAAACCACCTATGAGCAAAATTCCAAATTACTAGCCCATGGCATATTTTGACGAGAAGACATTCCTTATCAGTCTTCATCTTTCATCGAACATCAATTCAAGTAATCACTATCAGTTGCATCTAAGTTGCACTTCAAATGTCACATCAAATAATTCAAAACAATTTTGTTCCAAATCAACCTTGAAAATCCTAATCAATCGAATCCAATCAACCCATCATCATCTCGAGATATCATTCCCAATCATTGTGTTACTTAACATCATCCTTTCATTTTTGTGCATCCTCAACAATGTTATCATCATCAATCCTGATCAATCAATCCTTGCATTGTTGTGCATCCTCAACAATGTTATCGTCATCAATCCTGATCAATCAAATCCTCGCATTGTTGTGTATATCATCATCATCAATCCATCGATTCAATCAATCAACCTTAGCTTGGTCTTCAACAAAATCCCAAATAGAGAACTGATATCGTTGCACATGGCCATATCCAAATCGTCAAAATCATGTGAAAAATCCAAAAACATTAGAAAAACAAAAAAATCCAAAAAACACTCAAAAAATCAGAAAAATATCAAAAAACATGGAATCCGAACTACGTTGTCTCTAAGCTTAAACGTAGGCAAGTCTAATATTTGATCAACCCCCGAGACATCAAAATCCAAAAACATCCAAAATCACATCAAATCCAAAAACATCAAAAACATCAAAATCCAAAAACATTCGAAAAAGACAAAAAAATCCAAAGACATCCAAAATCACATCAAAATCCAAAAACATTCAAAAAACACAAAATCCAATTTTTTTTTATAAAATCTCAAAACCCCAAAACATTCGAAAAAATAAAAAATCAAAACATTTGTAAAATCCTGAAAATACCAAAAACAGCCTCAAAACATTCCAAAAATGTCAAAAACATCCAAATATTTGAAAAAATTCATCTGTCTCATCTCACTTTCACTCGAAATAATCAATCATCCATAATAAACTGATTTCCACCTTCATCTTTGGCACAACAAACAGAAACAATCACAACAATCAGCAAAAGCAAGCTTCAATCGTAAAATCAAAAGCAAACAACAAACATTTAAAACAAAATCAAAATCTTGATCATATTCAAACATGTCAATCAACCTTATATCAACAGCCTATTAATCAACTTATCAAACCATCATCATCCTATATAATGCATGTCCTAAGATATATCGTTCCAAAAATGGGCATCCTTTTGGATATCACCTTGGATTCTTATCATATCAAAACACATCCCTTTGGCTGAAGGTATGAAGAAAATTGGCTTGTTTGTGTACTTTATCTTTTCTTTTGATTTATCTTATTGCACTCATTCCAATGACCTCTCGATGATGTGTAATCAAAGCGATTTAGAGAGAAAGGAATGGGGCAACGATCATTATCTTTTGTTTGCTGTGCTTGTTGGACATTCTTGTAATATAACTTGGCGAATACTTGCTTTGTTAGGCACGTCCTAGCAAGGTTTCCGTATGTCAAGTGTGAACAAGAATACTGCTATTTGTTTGTCGAGTCAAATTCCATCGCACTAGGTGCAACGCCATTCTGGTTCTTTATACCTTGATGCATCGTGCTTATGTGTGTTATCAAACATAAGGTAAGTAGCCCTTTTAAAATCCCAATCCTTGATAAGCAAATCATCATCATCTATCATCATCATCATCTCTAATAAAGTCTTGTCAGATCATGGAAGTTTGTTGGATCCTCTTGTCATCACCTGATTTCTTCTTTTCTGCACTAACATCACCTCTTGAATAGTTAATCATCATCACCCATGCATCCATCCTGCATCCACAAACCATCAGCATTCTGCACATCATCTCACATGCATTTTCATCATCATAATATAGATTTGTTAGTCTAAGCATCTCATAAATCATACATTTGCATTAAACATCTATTACATAATCATATAGGCATTATCACATCATCATCTCATTTGTATCATCATCACAATCATCCATACCATCCATTTTGAACCTCTTTATCATGAGATCGACCCTCAAATCGAATCTTTTCACTCGATCTCTCGAGGGGGAAATGTAGGGTGAAGCCACAATAGTGGTTTACAATTGAAGTGAGGAAGGAAAAATCACAAAAAATGAATGCATGGCAAAAAACTTGATTTTAGGGGTTCGTACGAACCTATTGGTTCGACCGAACCCATTAGGGGTTCGCTAGAACTTGGGTTCGGCCGAACCCTTTTAATGCTTTCCTGCCAAAAAAGGAAACAAAACCCCTTATAAAAGGGGGGTTTGAATGGACCAGGGTTCGAATGAACCCTGGTTCGAGCGAACCCCTAGGGGTTCATTCGAACCCCCTTTATTCCTCATCCCCCCCTGAGACACCAAAAAACCCTGAATTTTGGCACTTCGAAGCTCGGGTTGAGGATGAAAATGGATGAATCTTTAAAAACCCAATTGGAATCAGGTAGTCCTCGGAACAAGCTATCCAATGAATATAATTTTAATATGTTTTGGTTTTATTATGTATTTATTTTTTCAGTTTTATTAAACATAGGTTTTTCATCGAAAATGAAGATCTATGTTCTACACATATGGAAAAATAGCAGATTATCAATTTTTTTTTTGAAAAATATGAGTGCATCAGATATTGAAGTCCTTGATCCAACCAAAAAATAAAAATTTTGATATATACAAAAAAAGTTATGCATTATATGGTGCGCTATGTCGAATTGTAATTGGTTTGACTTCAAAACTTGATTAAAGAAAAATATTCAATAAAAATTGTCTAACCAAGTGGAAGCACTAGATATTAGAGTCACAAATCTAAATTCAAAAGAATTATAATTTTATCCTTCATGGAAAAAAAGTTATGCATTATACGGTGCCACTTTTTAAAAATGCCGTTTTTGAAAAAATCAGTTTGGGAGATGGAAAAAGAAGTGCAATCTGATTCCAAAAATTTTGAAAAAATATTTTTAGAATCTACAGACAAAATTTGATGAGACTCTAGTTTGCATCATCTTCAAATTCTTCATGGTTTAGCGCTATAGGTGTCGAATGTGAAGATTTAGTTAAAAATAATAATTTAGGTCGGTTGGCCAAAAATTGTAAACCACTATTGTGGAATCACCACACGTTGTACTTTCCAGGGGCATCTGCAAAAATCATAATTTTTGAATTTTTATTGTGGCAAGTTTATTCTTTGAACCAATGCAACAAGTACATTGCTTCAAAGAGGGGCAAAAAATATAGACACATGAAATTGACATCATGCATTTAATTAGTTCATATTCGCCCATCAATTAAATAAACCAAGTTTAATTGATTTAATCTCTAAGGATCGTCCATTTAAATTAAATAAATTAACTTTATTTAATTTGATCCTATCATTATCCCCCTTAGCTAAATAAATCAAATATTTATTTAACTAAATCTTTATCACCTTTCATCTCTCTTTGATTTGATTTAAGTCCCTAAATCTAAGTCAAATGGGTCAAAAACATCTAACATCATCTTAATTAATCTAAACCATGATTAAATGCTAATCCTAATCACTTGTATTCTCTAGATTTTGCCACTTGCACATGAAAATGCATTTAATTGATTTATCAAAATCTTTATTTACTTTCAACTTGGCATAAAGGGATAATATTCTCCAAGTTTGAATTTCCCCCCAATTTGGCATGTACATCCAACATAGCAATTAATAAGCTCTTACATGTCCCTTTGCCAAGGTCAAACTTAGCATTTAACTCATCTTGTCATCAAATTCAAATTTGAATCTCCCCCTCTTTGGCACATTGACCAAAATGTGCTCATTCCTCAACCTATCACAAGTTGACAAGTGGCCTATTCTCATTGGTTGGTTTTTAGTCCCACATCCTCCATGTTTGGCATCCTTCTATCATTATATTCTATAAATAGAGAGCTTCTCTATTGTTCTAATCCTCCACAATCTTTAGATCTTTCTTCATATCATTATCATTTGAATCCATATAATCTTCATAGCATTCTCATATCAATTTCATCATTGAGCTTATCAAAAAGGGGTTGGGAAAGGACTATTTTCTACATCAAAATGGCACCAATCCCTCCATAAGATCAAGTGCTTGCTTTGTTTTAGAATAGGAATAGTTATCTTTGTTTGTATTTGCTCATTTATTTCATCTTTTTCCTTGTTCTTTAACAATGCAAATCGATTTTATGGGGGATTCTTATTCTAACCTTGCATTTTTGGCTTAACAATGTGATTTGTTTGCTTTGTTCGTGCAATTTTGGAAAAGGGATTCACAACTTATTTTCAATTCCTAAACAGTAGCTCCTCCATTAAAATAGGAAAAGATTCCAATTTACCCTTTCCCGATAATAAAATTTATGCATGGGAACACTCCCGCTGTTTAAATTTAAGCAGAAAATGGAATTAATCAGCCGCATGGGGACATGAGGTTAAGATGGTTATTAAAATTCATGTGGAATGCATGTAAAGTTTTCACCAGCAGTTATCTAGTGTTGAACTGACATGTATTCGATAGTTAACTGGTGTCTATTCATAGGAAATTGGCATGCATTCGGTAGTTAATTGGTGATAGTAAACTAGTGTGGATAATGGAAGTGTTCCGTAACCATTTGGTCATCTTGAGGCCTTCCGACATTGCTGTCTTGAAGGTTGTGGCATGATGCATGGTGGATGGGAGCAAGCCATGCATCAACAGGTGCATTCTCGGGGCTATATAGCCACAACTAGCATGGATTGCTATGAAAATTGTTTATTTTAATTTTTGTGTCGAAAATAAATATTAATCCACCATTATGATTCTTGTCATAGCACTCAATTAATTTTCAATTATTTTATTATTTTAAAAGCACTTGTTTTATCGAATCTCATGAAGAATGTAAAAATGAGTGAAAATCAGATTGAAGATAATTTATTTTAAAAATATATTTAAAAAAAAAAATTACATCTGAACTTTACAAAAGCCAAATATTGTAGTCCAAAACAATTCTACCTTTTCATTTGCTAACAGGTACAATTATTAATCTGCCAGTTAAACAAAATGGAATGCCATAGTCCCTGGCCTTACTACAGGTACTAAAAAAACTAATTAGCCGATAGGCTATTATATGTGGGGGAACCCCACCGGGATTTCCAGCAGTCAGACGCCGAAAACCCCGCCGGAGACCCCTCACGTATTTACTTCTACAGTTTGATTTAATTCGTTCGTGGTTTCCCCATCTGCCGCCGACTGCCCGTCCTTACATCGTCAGACGTCTTGACTCCATCAGCGGTACATCGGCATTTATACTCGGCAGCAACCTTGCATTTGTCATCGGCCTGTTGAAGATTTCCGTCTGATTGACCATGCCTACTCGGGCAATGGCTATACAGGCAACAAAATCCACCGCCCGAATCTGTAACACCCGTGGGCCGTCAGGTTGTCAGACAAATATGGTATCTTGATTTTCTCGCGTTAAACTCTGTGCGTCCTTATTTTTATTTTTCTCAAGGTAAGGCTATTCCTGGGTTCAGTATAGAGTATCAGATCTGTGGTTAAGCGTTAAGCTTGAATACTGGTGCAACAGTTAAAGATTGGGTTGCAATTTATTAAAAGCCCTATCACTCAGCAGTATGTCAGTTTAATCCAGCGTAACTTTCGGCATTTAATTTTTTTTTAGCTTGCAAAGTACCTGCTAAGAGCCATAAATGAGGTTAATAAATATCTCCAGCCGCACTATCTGATCTCTGGTAAACTAGTTCTGCAAGTAAGATACAATTGAATTTTTGTCATGGCTGCTATTTTAAAAAAAAATTTACTGAAGAGCCAACATAATTTTTGGACGCCTCCTTTTAACGACAATCATTATAACTATCTACCTAATAGCTGGAGATGTCATGATAAGAGATTATCTTATTCCACCAGATTTGTTTAAAAAGGGTGTTAGACAATTTAAAGACCTTTGGGACTTTGATCTACTTGAGTGGGCTTCTTGGAACAAAATCAAAGAGCAGTATAGGCTGAATTCTTGTTATGAACAGTTTTTCATTTTTATTAAGTCTTTGGTGCCAGTGGATCTCACTATGAAATTATGTACTTCTAGGGACTGCTATTTTTTTAGAGATTGGAAATGGTTATCATTCAGCCATTTCAACCATTTCCCTTTAAAAAGTATATATTTGAAGATGATTCCTAGTTGGAATATTGCTAAGCGTTTGAATCAAAAGTGGAAATGCAGATTTAATTCTACAATTTGGTTTAATTTAAGTGCTCAAATATGGCGCTCCAAAGCTGATTTTGACTCGCAGATGTTGGCTTGGAAGATATTGCACTGCAAGTTACCTGTGGGGGATAGGTTGAAGCGTATTATGATCCAACCAGCAAGCTGTCCCTTTTGTAAAAGTGTGGAAAACTTGAAACACATTTTTTGGGATTGTATATATGTTAAAAGGCTTTGGTTTAATATTTTCCGGGACTTCTCAGCTATTTTTAATCATGATTTGACTTGGAAGGAAGCTGTTTTTGGTTTTGGTATGCAAAAAGATGTTATCGCTGATTCAATCCGTCATGTTATTTTGAAGAATATATGGAAAAATAGATGTGTAGCTATGTTTTCTAGTAATTACTATCAGGTGGTTGGTACTCTTCAGCTTTATTCTGATATATGTCTCCAGGTGGCTGTTCTTTTTTCGCAGACCCAGGTTATATGTAAGAAGAATGAGAAGGCCAAACAGCAGCTACAGCAGATCAAAGACCAAATAGTGAAGTTCCAGCTAGACAATGAAGTCAATCATTGTAAAATGTTATTCAGCTCTTGTAATATGTCTCTTGTTTGTAATGGCTAATTTTTTGACAGCCTTTGTAACGTTATGTTGTTCCTAGTTTTTGTTGTTCATGGTTTGTTTAGGCTGAAGTTTTTCTGCTACCTCAGGTAGCTTTTTCTTGTAAAATTCTTTTCGCTTTGTTCAATACAAAAAAAAAAATAGCTGGAGATGTCCATACTGTGTTGATTCCGCCTAGCACAAAGGAGGTATAGTGCCAGCAATTGTTTAATGTAAATAATAAAATGTTAAGTTATTAAATAAATTGTGCCTGTAGTAGTTCTACAATTTATATAATTATATTTTAATTTTGTTTTTAATTAAATATTTATTTATTTATTTTTTATTTTCAATATTTAGTCATAATTTTAAAATTATAAAAATACTTAAAATATTAATAAAAATTAATAAAAATTTAAAATTTTATTTTAATGTAAAATACATAAAATATTTAGTATAGAAAATATTAAATTTTTAAAAAAGTTTCTATTAAATTAATTTAAATATTAAAATTTTCATATCTTTAATATAAATTATTACTATAAATTTTGATAAAAATAAGTTTTCATTTTAATTGTAAAATTAAAACATTTAAAAATAATTATTTATTTTAATGTAAAATACATAAGATAGGGAATTTAATTTTGTTTTTTGTATTTACAAGATTTTAATATTTTATATTAAATTTAAACATTTTTATTTTCTATCTTATTTTAAAAAATTAAACAAACATTATATTCAAAAAAATTATATTCATTTTATATTAAAAAAGTTTAAAATTTAAAGATTTACATAAAATGTTATACATTAAATATTTAAAATTTTGTTCTAAATATTTGAACATTATAATTGTCTTCAATAATAAAATTTAAATACATATGATAGGGAAGAGTATAAAAATTTAAATGAAATTTATGTAAAAAAAAGATTATATTTTAATTTTGTTTTTTGTATTTAGAAGATTCTAATATTTTATATTAAATTTAAATATTTTTATTTTCTATCTTATTTTAAAAAATTAAGTAAACATTATATTCAAAAAAAATATATTTATTTTATAAATTAAAAAAGTTTAAAATTTAAAGATTTACATAAAATCTTATACATTAAATATTTAAAATTTTGTTCTAAAAATTTGAACATTATAATTGTCTTGAATAATCAAATTTAAAAATTATAAATAAAAACTTATTTTTATCAAAATTTCTAGTAATAATTTATATTAAACATATGAAAATTTTAATATTTAAATTAATTAGCCGATAGGCTATTTTATGTGGAGGAACCCCACTGGAATTTCCTACAGTTAGTGCCGGCAGGACCCCACAAACTATTCCGGGAACTCGGTGGGAACCCACGGACTATTCCGGAAAGACTGGACATTCTTGAAGTAAACGTACCTGTCACGTCGTTTTAAAGTGCGATGGCAAAGACAAGGCACGTGAACTGTTTGAAGAAAGCATAGATAAGCGGTCAGAGATGCTAACTTGATTTTGCCTGGGAAGTTGCCTTAGCACGACCATAGGCTATGGGTGCAGGACTCGGCGTTGATGTTGAAGAAGTTGTGTTAGCTGAGTCAGAAAATGAATACACCTCGTATCTCACAGTGCAGCTACCTGACATAGCCTGAACTCCTTGATTTGTAGAACAACACTTTTTTAGCTCTTGCCTTGCTGTAGACAAACAGGATTTACAATCCTCCATTGATAAATCTCTCAAACACTGAACTAGAGCGTACACCTTGTGTGAAGTTGAGTAGTTGGCTGATCCCATTGCAGATCCGTTATTTGCAGGGCCGAGAGCTTGACGAGACAAATTGGAGAGAAGACTAGAGGTCGTGGACACGAAACCCTGCACATTGTTTTTGACAAGCTGGTCGTTCTTAATCGCATGGAAGTTGGTATCTAGAGTTGAAATGAAATCAGATTTATCAAAGTGCAAGAAGCAATCATCCATCCACACTTCCCCGCCTATGGCATTCTCGCAAAGTTCTGGAAGCTTGCTTTTTTCTGCACTTGAACACTCTGAGCATTTCGCAATTGATACATGACCGATACACTGGAGTAGGCCATAGACTTTATTGGGAGATTGGCCACAGGAAGACGTGCTAAACCCTGAATTTTGAGGAAAATTACGAGACAGATCATCCATTAATAGATTCAAGTTTGTGAAATATGTACTCCCCTCTGTGTAATTTGAATCAGTAATGCAAGTAGACCATCAGTATTCGCATTCTTGCAAAGTTCTGGAAGCTTGCTTTTTTCTACACTTGAACACTCTGAGCATTTCACAACTGATACATGACCTATACACTAGAGCAGGCCATAGACTTTATTGGGAGATTGGCCACGAGAAGACATGCTAAAACCTGAATTTTGAGGAAAATTACGAGACAGATCATCGATTAATAGATTCAAGTTTGTGAAATATGTACTCCCCTCTGTGTAATTTGAATTAGTAATGCAAGTAGACCATCGGTATTCGCATATAGCTGAAGGGAAAATCATTAGAAAGAGCAAAATAAGAAACATGGTACCTCGTAAAAACTGGGAAAAGAAGAGTTGAACCTCTATAAGAATTTTAATTTTCATGAGGTGAAAAATAATTTATGGAACAATAAGTTGTATTTATGATCTTTTAAATTAATTATTAATTAAACTTCTTAATAAGTAAAAAATAAAAAGTGTGTAAAATAAACATTTATCTTTTATAAAGTTAAAATGTAAACTTTTAAATAAAAAATATTTTTGGGGATAAAATAATTATATGCCTAACTGAATATTGATTGTGCTGAAGATTCTTCCTGTTACCCATCAGAAGTCTGCAAGAGAAGCGGCTATAATAATGCAACCAATAGAACAACAGGAAATTCAGCTCAATTTCAAATTTTCATTTTGAATCAAAAAAGCCCCCCTGCCCCCCCGCCGCCTCGCCAAGTGTTCTGCTTGGCAATGTTGCAAAGCCAAGACTTTGAAAATATTAGCTGATATATATAGAGAGATAAATATAGGGAGGGAGAAATAGGGAGTGTGTGTGAGAGTGAGGGAGAGATATTGAGAGGGGTAAGGAGATAGAGATAGGGAGAGGTAGAAAGGAAGATAGAGATAGAGATGATGGATATGGAGAGAGAGGGAGAGAGAAATAGAGATATAAAGAGGGGGAGACAAAGAGAGTGAGATCTATGGAGGGATAGAAAGATTTAGGAAGTTATATAGAGAGGGAGAGAGAGGGAGATATATATAGAGAGAGGTACAAATGTATTAAATTAGGATATATGCGTATATTAGAGAGAGATGGATATATATATATATATAGAGAGAGAGAAATGGATATGATTAGGATTAAATTAGGTTAGGGTTCAATAAAAATTCTAAGATAAACCTTGGAGGGTTTAGGTGATTAAAGATAGATTAAGATGACAATTAGGGTTAGGGTTAAGGATTAATTAGGATTAAGATTGAATTAGGGATAGGGTTAGGGTTAGGGATCAGTTAGGATTAAGCTTCAATTAGGATTCAATTAAAGGCCAATTAGGGTTATAACTAGGATTAAAGTTAGGTCAAGGTTTAGTTAGGGTTAGGGTTCTAAAATAAAGCTTGGGTTTAGCATTGGGACCTTAGGGTTCAATTAGGGTTTGGATTGTGGTTTGGGTTCAATTAGGGTTAAGATTCAACATGTTAGGCTTAGAGTTAGGGTTTAAGCTTAATTAAGGTTGAATTTTAATAGGGTTAGGGTTAGGGTTTTAATATAAATCCTAGGGTTAAAGGGTTTGCATTCAATTAGCATTAGAGCTAGGGTTAGATTTATATTAGGGTTAGAGTTAGAAGTTACAAATCAAGATTAGTGTTAGGGTTTGTGTAAGGGTTAGGGTCAGTTTTAGATGATTAATTAGTGTGAGGGTTAGGATTTAATTAGGACTAAGAGTCAATTAGGGTGGTTAGGGTTCAATTGATGTTCAATTAGGGTAAGGGATCTAGGATAAAGTTTGGGTAAGGCTTAGGATTGGGGTTAGAATTCAATTTGTATTAGGGTTAGGGTTACAATTATGGTAAGGGTTAAGATTCAATTAGGAATTAATTAGGGATACGGTTAGGGCAGGAAAACAAGAGAGAACAAAGGAGAGAAACAAAAATATTGAAGTTGATAGAGATCTACAAATTCCAAGGGATAGAAAGGAGAGGGACAGAGAGAATGATCGAGAAAGGGAGAAGGAGAAAGATAGAGATAGGGAAGGGAGAGAGAAGGATAAGGATAAACACAAATACAAGGACATGGATAGAGAAAGGGAAAAGGATAGAGAAAAGGAGAAAGATAGGGACAAGGAAGGGAGAGAGAAGGAAAGGGATAGATGTGAGACAGGGATAGGGATAGAGAACAGGAGAAGGAAAGAGAAAAGTAGAAAGATAGGGATAAGGAGGTGAGAGATAAAGACAAGGATAAGCTGAGAGATAAGGGAAAGGATAGAGAAAGGGAAAAAGAAAGTGAAAAGGAGAAAGATAGAGATAAGGAGGAGTGAGAGAAGGACGGGGATAAATCAAGAGATAAGGAAAGAGAAAAGTAGAAAGATAGGGATAAGGAGGTGAGAGATAAAGACAAGGGTAAGTTGAGAGATAAGGGAAAGGATAGAGAAAGGGAAAAAGAAAGTGAAAAGGAGAAAGATAGAGATAAGGAGGAGTGAGAGAAGGACAGGGATAAATCAAGATATAAGGATAGGGATAGGGAGAAAGATAGAGAGAGAGACTGAACTAGGGATAGAGATAGGGACAAGGGAGGGACAAAGTAAAGGAGAGGACTAGAGACTGAGATCGAGATAGAGAATCTAACAAAGATAAAGAAAGAGAAAAGGAGGAGAGATCAAAAGCGAAGGATAAAGAGAGAAAAGATGGAGGAAAATCTAAACAGACAGAAACCAGGAGTGGTGATAATGCAAAGGAGAAAGAGAAGAACAAGGAAAGGGACAATGAAGAAATGATTCGAAGAGAATTAGATGGTCATAACTTGTCAACAACAAAGCTAGAAGAAAAGATTGGAAAGTAAGTAATAGTTCTTTGCCATTGCATCTTGCTTTAAAGTAGTCTTTGCTACTTCACTTTCTTTCCATTTCATTCAGTCCATGATACTCTGAATCTCCATTGCTATTATTTGATACATGATATATAACTTTATCTTCCTTAGAACAATGGTTTTCATGAGTTCCATGCAATAAGCAATATTCTGGAGTAATGCTTGACATTGCCTTTTGTTTATGATATAATAAAAATTATTATTATTCAGAGAAGCATGTTACAAGCATTTTAATTGACATTGCCTTTTGTTTATGATATAATACAAATTATTATTGTTTTGAGAAGCATGTTACAAGTATTTTAAAAAACATAATATTTTAGTAATAGCATTTTAATGTTTTGAAGACTGAGGGAGGAAAGAATTAAGTAGAAGTCAGAAGGTGGATCAAAAATTTTATCATGGGTGAACAAGAGTAGAAAGATCGAGGAACATAAAAATGTAGAGAAGGAAAAAGCTGAACATCTTGCAAGAATATTTGAAAGTAGGTTTGTAACTTTTAGAGGCTTACATTCTCTCTCTACTAATTTAAGGGTTTTCCATTTCACTAATCAAATTGTCCTTGTAAAGTTGATTCAAAATTTCTTCTACTAAATGCAAACCCCTTTTTTTCGGTTTTGTTTCTTCTCTAGGGATAATGTGGAGGAACAGCCTATCGGCATAAGTATTGCACCTCATTGGTGCAAGTGCTAGTAATAACAAAATAAATAAGTTCATCCTTCCACAAAAATTATTCCCAAGGACATAAACGGGAATATGACAGAGTATATAACTTTGCTTTGGGTGACGTATTATTATTCCTTGTAGTATGGTTAATTAAAGTGATTCTGTACTTAGATATATTAAATAAATCATCAGCAAATAATTATTTTATTTTATTTGTGTATTTATATATGTTCACATATAAATTCTAATTTTTATTTAAAAATTATTTTATTTTATTTAGATTGCTTATTTTATTTTTATTTTTATTTGGAATGTTATTTCATTTTTATATAATTTTAATTTTATTTCTGGAAAAAGTTGTCATTTATCATTTAGGTGATTTTTTTTTTAATTTCTACTTTGATTTATTTACTTTATATTTTAGTTAAAAATTATTTTATTATTAAGCATCACTAATATTATGTTTATTGTTTTTATTTACATAAAAACTTTTGATTAGAGCTACAAAGTAGAAGAGAATTTTGAAAGAATTCTAAAGTCTTGTACATCAAGAAAGAAAACAACATGGAACTAGAACCAATCAAGAAAGGGGCCTTATAACTAGAAAGAATCCCAACAAACAAATAAAAAAACTACAACAAAGGAACAAACCAAAACAATAGTCAAGGAGGTTTGAATTCAAACCTCACCAAAGAGCTCTATGTGGAGTTAAGACTTGACCCATTTGAGTAATCCTATATATTTTTAGAGAATATCTAGGCTTAACCAAAAGACACATTATCACAACATCTATTTTTCTCTTGTCCTTAAAGGGTGACCCCCTCACATCCCCAACAAAACCCACAATTGCAATGTCCAACTCCTTCCTTTTATTCCTCAAGAATACCACACTTTAATAATATTATGAAGCTCTTTCCCATCATCATGAAAGGGAATGCTCTTTTTTGAATACGGTGTTACTCTTTGATATCATGGAAAGAATAAGAGAAGTGTGTAGCTTTATGACAATGAAGGAAAACCTACAAGAAGGGATTACTATAATGAATTATTTGCTTTCAAACATCAAATTTAGAGCATAGCCTTATGTTGTTTGGTAGCACCTTATCAAAATCAACATTCATGTAAAACATAGCAAAAACCAAATGTTTAATAGATTTGTCAATAGAGAAAAATTGACCAAATGAATTACTCATATAATCTCTTTGTCCATGTGTAGCTTTATGGCAATGAAGGAAAACTTACTAGAAATGCCTGTAATGGATTATTTTCTTCCAAATATCAAATTTAGAGAACAATCTCATGTTGTTTGGTAGCACCTTATCAAAATCAGCATTCAGGGAAAATATAGAAAAACCAAATGTTTCATAGATTTGTCAATAGATAAAAATTGACCAAATAAATTAGTTATATCTCATATATCTTTGTCCTAGTGTAGCTTTATGGCAATGAAGAAAAACCTATGAGAAGGACTTGTAATGGTTATTTGCTCCCAATAAACAATTTTGAGCATGGTCCTATGATGATTGGTAGCTTGTTATCAAAATTAGCATTCATGCAAAATATGGAAAAAACCAAATATTTTATAGATTTATCAATAAATCAAAATTAACCAAATGAATTAGCTATATTTTATATGATCTCTTCAAAAACCCAGGGCCTACGAGTAAGAGAAAAAGTTAATTGGTTGCATAATGGTGATAAAGGGTCTAAATCATTTAAATTTTAATATATCAAAGAGAAAATTAGAAAATAAGAAGTTGGAAATGTGTGGATTGATAACACTCTCTTGTGTGATCCTAAAGATATGAAAATGATAATTTTTCTACTTTAATAAATATTTTTTTACATCTGAAAGAGGGTAATGAAGATGGTAAAGATGCTATTAATTTTTGTAGAATTATAACACTAAGAAAGATCTCTAAGGAAAACTCAAAAATGTTGGCAAAGAATGTTTCAAAAGAGGAAGTTTTAAAGTCTATTCAGGAACTAAACAATCATAAATCCCCAAGGTTTGATGGTCTACTTGTGGAATTGTATAAGAAGAACATTGAATGGGTAAGTGAAGTCTATTACAAGTTTATGTTGAGGCTATAGATAAAGGCTCATTACATAGTTAGTATTAACAAAGGAATAATTAAACTATTACATAAGGAAGGAGATAAATCATTGGTGGAGAATTTGATGCCCACCACTTTCCTTAATGTATCCTATAAGATACTTGTAAAAAAAATGGTATTGAGGTTGGTTGGCATCTTTCCTTCCTTTATTAGTAGCACTCAAATGAGATTCATTGAAGGAATATATACTGGAAAACCTTCTTATTATTTGGGAGGGTAAAGAATGGGAAAGATTGACTAGCTAGAATACTGGCATGCTCCTACTTGATTTTGAAAATGCATATAATAGGGCAGAATGGATATTCCTTATTATGACCCTTGAAGCCTTTGGATTTCCTAATTATTTTTTCCAAATGGTCAATACTTGTTGAGAGATGTTGTTTCCCAAGTGGATGTTAATGGCTCTCTATTTGAAATTTTTTACTGTAAAGGAATATAAGACAGGGTGTCCTCTTGCCCCTACTGTATTTGTGATTACATCTAACACCATTTATTACTTCCTAAGAGACTCAAATTTGAACCCTAAGGTTAGGGAAATATCCCTCCCTAATGAAGAGGACCTTCTAAACATTCAATTTGTAGATGATACTACACTTTTATAAAACTTGAAGAAAATAACTTTGATAATCTAATGCATAAGTTGAACCTTTTCTATAAAGATTCTAGTGCAAATCTATCAATGATCAAGTCTATAATGCAAATTTAGGAAAACAATCCCCTTGAGTGGTTTGCTAAATGTGAATTCCAATGGGAAGACCCTAACAAATAGGTTAGGTACCTTGGTATCTCCTTTACTGTGAATCCCTATTTGAAGGAAATGTGAAATCAAATAAAAGATAAAATAGATAAAAAAAAATGAGGAAGATAGAATAAGAAATATTTGTCCTTGACTAGATATATTCAATTGTGTCAAAAGATTATTTCCTCTTGTAGCTTATATTACTCCTCTGTGTGGTTATTTTCTAGCTACCAAGTAAATGAAATTCAAAATAATATCATGTAATTCCTTTGGTCTAATGGTAAAAGTAACCAAAAGAAACATTCAATTAAATGGGAATGGTGTTGTTTAGATAAAAATGAAGGAGGCATAGGGTTAAAATTCATAAAAAAGTATGGAATTGAGTTAGCTTGCAAATGGATTCTCAAAGAATTGAAAGGGAATGAACCAACCCTAGAAGATCTTATTGAGAAGAAATGTTTAGTTGGTAATGCCAAGACAAGATAAATCTAGAAGCATCTTCCCATCTCTAACTTATTGTTTGGAAAATTCTATTGGCAGTTGTTGTCATTGATGTCAACACTTAGTAAAGAATACTACATATGCTAGTGAGATTATTGTAAATTGAGTTGTTGTCGCTGGGGTCAACACTAGGTATGGTTGAATATCGTTCCTATTCTATTATTTTTGAAGTTCATGATCGGATGACATGCAGGTATTCTATTATTGTTGAAGTTCATGTTTGGATGTCATGCCTATTCTATTATTGTTGAAGTTCATGGTTGGATGACATGCGTATTCTATTGTTGATGAATTTCATGGTTGGATACATCATGCCTATTTTTGAAGTTCATGGTCAGATGACATGACTATTCTATTGTTGCTTAAGTTCATGGTTGGATGTCATGCCTATTCTATTGTTGTTGAAGTTCATGGTTGGATGCCATGCCTATTCTATTGTTGATGATGTTCATGATTGGATGACATTCACTATTATGTTTTTGCTAAAGTTCATGATTGGATTTCATGCCTATTTTGTTGTTATTGAAGCTCATGGTTGGATGTCATGCATTTTCTAATGATAATTGAAGTTGTATAAAGTGTAGTTTCTATCAGTACAGTTGATTTCATAATAATATATTTAGTTGACGATTAGAATCCTTAAGATGGGGATTAGAAGCATTAGAAGAAATTCTAACCATGGAGAGATGTTGTTGAAGGTCTAGAGTACATCTTGTGCTCTCTCCTATTGTTCATGTTAAATCATGTGTTCATGAAAGAAAGTTCCAGCCTCTACAAGTTGATTGTGTGCTTCTATTCAAGAGCTATGTTAAAGATTGTTTGGAAGAATGTTATGCATT
>VDFB02292527.1:8742451-8935274 GCA_007258455.2 Sequoia sempervirens | reverse complement strand
AAAATAAACCTAGTAGTTTAGAAACTACATTCAATTTCCCACAGAATCTATTCTTACATGTTTTTGAAATAATATAGATAACTTATTCAAATTTTTACGTCAAGTTGCCTAACTCTAATTGTTCTGAATTTTCATTGCCACTTAAGGGCTTGTTTGGCCTATCATGATCCTGCACATACCCAGATTGTCGATGATGCACTGAAGTTCAGTATGGTGGCTAGCTTAGTATATTGTTTATAAGATTTTGTGGATTAAAGGGTTTTTTGACGAGTATATCTAGTTTATCTACATGAAGTTTCAGAGGTTCGCATGAAGATTTGATTAAGCTATAAGTATCTATGTTCTGACAGTTGCTTTGTTGCTTTAGTTGGTATTCCTAAAAGAAGATGATGTGATTCTAGTAATTTGAGTTGTTGTGGATGATTTTGTCATGATTCATGATGCTTGTGAATATTTGTAGAATTTTCTATATCTATGTTGTTCATCCACATTGATTGTTGTGCTCACAATTGGTGATTTTCTTCTATGAGTTCATGTTTTTCATGATCATGGTCGACAGGGTGATTGTAGTGTGTTGCAGATCTTCAAGACATAATTTTTGAAAGTGTTATGAATTTGATACATGTTGTTTTGGGTCCTTACTATGTTTTGGTCAACATTTTTTGGTTCACATTGATAATTGTTTATTGATTTGGGCTGACATTTTGTACACATTTTATATTTTGTTGGGCCGACATGTAGTTGGTGTTATCCCTAGTTGTGGATATATATGATCAATTTTTTGTGCGATGTACATGGTGTGCTAAGTGCGAATAATGTTCTAATCTTTCAAAGGCAGAAGTAAAGTACAAAAAGGAGGGATCAGATGAAAGTGTTATGTGCTTAACTGGAACTGTAATCAGGCATTGGAAGATGTTATTTTCTCAGTTCAAAATCTTCTAGATGTAATCTGATTATGATTGTAAGACAATGAGTCTTCCTTTGGGAAATAACCCTTTTGTATTTGAGTAGTGAGCTCTAGGCAGTGTGTTTGAATGCATGTGCATTCCCCATTTGTTATTTGTTATACTTTTAATAGCGTATAATCTTGTGGACTAACTTCCACCGTGGTTTTTCCATAACAGGGTTTCCACGTAAAAAATCTTGGTGTTATGTGTGCTTTTGATGTGGTGATGGTTTATGCTTTCATGTTTATTTATCATATCTGAGAATAAGTTTAATTTGTATAATTTCTATGACAACTAATTCATTCCCCCCTCTCAGTTGTCAACCCTTATGTTGCCAACAATTGGTATCAGAGTAGGTTCCTCTGGAGAAGCTTGACCGCTTGAGGTGATCTGGGATGGTGACATATAAGAAGGATATTCTGAGATTTGATGGATCAAATTATTCTTTTTGGAAGACTAGAATGGAGTGTTACTTGAGATGCATTGGCGAACCTTACTAGAAAATTACAAAGAATAGGTATATCATCCCCTTGAATGGTCCTTCTACTCTAGATGAGATTAAAGAAGTGGAGTACAATATCAGGGCTAAGGAAGCATTGTTGAGTGCTCTGATTGATTCCAAGATGAAAAATGTAATGGAGCTGCAGACTACTTATGAGATATGGAAAAAGTTGGAAACTTTGTATGAAGGTAATACTCATGTGAAGATTGCTAAGCTACAAAGCCTAAAAGGGAAATATGAAACATTAAGAATGGGTGAAGATGAGAACATCACTTCTCTTATGCAGAGAGTGAATGAACTTCTATGTAGTATTAGATGTGTTGGTGGAACATTAGAAGAATCAGAAATTGTTGTTAAAGTGCTCAGATCCTTTCTTGCTACATAAAAACACAAAGTTGTTGCTATTGAGGAGATTTGGATTGTGACAAATGTAACCAAAGACATGTTGATTGGTAAGCTTTATGCTTTTGAGATAAGTGAGTTTGGCGAATCCCTTCCTAAGATAGAATCTGCATTCAAAGCTATTATCTCTGGAAAAGATAAGGAGATATATGATCTGGGAGAAAGTTATTCTAGAAAAACGTCCAAGTATGAGTAGGAAATGAGAGAGATTGAAGAAGAGAGAAAACTAGATGAGCTTGAAGCACTTATTGTCAAGAGGGTAGCCAAAGGAGAAGGTAAGTATAAAGGGAAATTTCCTCTTAAATGTTTTTCATGCAATAAGATAGGTCATTTTTCCTCAAGGTGTCTGGAAAGAGTTCCTAAGTCAAGACCTAACAAGCCTAGATTCCAAAGAAAGTGTTATTATGCTATTAATGAAGGTGTGACAAATGATGAATCTAATCAAGGGACCTTAAGTGAGGAAGAATGGGTATTTATTGCTATCAAGGAAGATGATCCAATACCTACTGAATCTGCTAGTTGCAAAAATGTGGAGAAATCTCTAGCTTCTAGAGTTGAAAAAGATGAATGGGTGATTGAAAGTGGATGCTCTCATCACCTGACAAGTGATAAAAGTAAATTTGTGAGCTTGGAAAAGTATGATGGTGGTGTTGTAAGATTTGGTGATGACAAAGCTAGTGTAATCCATGGTAGAGGATCCATTTCTCTTGATGGTAAGAATAATACTGATGATGTTGTATATGTGGAAGGTTTGAAGCATAATCTCTTAAGTGTTGGACATATGATTGACAAGGGATACAATATTCAATTCAAGGATGGAAAGTGTAGAATATTGGGGAGTTCAAAAAATGTGATTGCATCTGGTACAAGAACAAAAGGTAACATCTTTCACCTAAGTGTTGCTAGTAAAAGTTGTCTGATTACTCAAGTTGATGAAAGTTGGTTGTGGCATAGGAGAATATGTCATGTTAAATTTATTTCTACTCAGGTAGTGAGAGATCTTCCTAAGTTAATAAATCCTACTAATGCTATATGCAAGGAATATCAGTTAGGGAAGCAAACTAGAGTTTCATTCAGGACCAAACAACATTGTTCAAATGAAGTGTTGGAGCTTCTACATATTGACTTGTGTGGTCCTTCTAGAATTGGAAGTTTACAAGGAGATACGTATTTCATGAACTACTTATTGATGATTATTCTAGATTGATGTGGGTTACTTTCTTAAGGGAAAAATCTGAAGCTCTAGAGAAATTCAAGATTTTCAAGGCTATGGTTGAGATAGAGACAAGTCTGAATATTAAATGTCTAAGATCAGATAGAAGTGGTGAATTCACTTTTGGTGAGTTTAATTGTTTTTGTGAAGAGCATGGAATAAAGAGACAATTATCTACCTCGCAAACCCCTCAACAAAATGGAGTTGTGGAAAGGAAGAATAGGAAAATTCAAGAAGCTGCTAGGGCCATGATGCTGGAAGGAAATGTTTTGCATATCTACTGGAGAGAAGCTGTGAGTACTACCATTTATACTCTCAATCAAGTACATGTCAAAGGTGATACCGGTAAGATTCCTTATGAGCTATGGTTTGGTCATAAGCCTACTATTAGATACTTTAAAATATTTGGGAGTAAATGCTATATCAAAAGAGATGAAGATATGGGAAAGTTTGATGCTAGAAGCGATGAAGGAATCCTTCTTAGTTATTCTACTAAAAGTAAATCCTACCAGTGCTACAATAAGAGATTGAGGAAATTAATTGAAAGGTTGATGAAGACACAATTAGACCATCTAGAATCTGTGGATATGATTCAAATGATCAGAATGATAGTTCAGATAAAGGAAAGAAAGTTGAGACTCCAAATCAAGTTCAAATCATTCCAATGAATCAGGAAAATCAAGAGGAAGAAACTAGTGAAAGTGCAAAGCCTAAAGTTCAAGAATACCCTAAGATTCCAAGGTATGTAAGACTAAATCATTTAGAAGATCATATTATAGGTGATAAAAACAAAGGTGTTCAAACTAGGAGAAGAATTGCAGAGGAATACTATTTAATCTCAAAGACTGAGCCTAATAGTGTCAATGAAGCATGCAAAGATGAACATTGTGTGGAAGCAATGAAAGAATAACTACTACAAATTGAGAAGAATGATACATTGATTCTTGTTCCTAGACATAAGGAAAAAAAATTAATTATAACTAAATGGGTATTTCAGAACAAACTGAATGAGCAAGGTGAAGTTGTTAGAAACAAAGCAAGACTGGTGTGTAAAGGATATTCTCAAATGGAGAGAATTGACTTTGAAGAAAATCTTGCTCCTGTTGCTAGGATTGAAGTTGTGAGACTATTTCTGGCTTATGCTACTTACAAAAACTTCAAGGTTTATCAAATGGATGTCAAGTCAACATTTCTAAATGGTGAACTAGAAGAAGTGTATATTGAGCAACCTGATGGATTTCAATTGACTGATCAGGGAGATATGGTTTTCTAGTTGACGAAAGCATTGTATGGACTTAAGCAAGCCCCAAGAGCATGGTATTCCAGATTGGACAAGTATTTGTTGAAGCCTGGATTTAATAAAGGTACTGCTAATAACAATTTGTATTTCAAGATTGATCATGATAAAGAGTTGATTATTGAAGTCTTTGTTGATGATATCATTTGTGGAGGAGATGATAGTTTGTGCATGAAGTTTGTCGATGAGATGCAGAGTGAGTTTGAGATGTCTATGATTGGAGAAATGAAATTCTTTTTGGGATTGCAAATTACTCAGCTAGATAAAGGGATCTTTATATCTTAGTCCAATTATGTGAAAGAATTGCTAAAGAAGTTTGGTATGGAAGATTCAAAGCCAGTTGGTACACCCATGGTGATCAGATGTAAGTTGACACAAGATGACAATTCTCCTAAAACAAATCAGACTAGATACAGATTCATGATTGGTGGATTGCTCTATTTGACTCAAACTAGACCTGATATCATGCATGTCGTATGCATTTTTGCAAGATTTCAAATTGATCCTAAGGAATCTCATGTGACAACTATGAAGATTTTCAAATACTTGAAGGGGACAATTGATTTTTTCCTATGGTATCCTAAAGATGACCTTACTTTGAGTTCCTATACTGATGCTGATTGGGCAGGAGATGTGAATGACATAAAGAGTACTAGTGGTGGTGCATTTTTCTTGGGAAAGAAGCTAATTTCATGGTTAAGTAAGAAGAAAAATGCCATTTCTTTATCTACTGCAGAGGCATAATACATTGTTTCTACTAACAATTGTACTTAAGTATTGCAGATGAAGCAGATGTTGAAATATATCAGAGTTGTGTATGATGAACCTATTGCTATATTCTGTGATAATTCAAGTGAAATTAAAATTTCTATGAATCCTGTGTTGCATTAAAAAACCAAGCATATATCTATCAAGTTTCACTTTTTCAGAGAGAAGGTGAGTGAAAAGGAAGTCAGGTTGGAGTATGTGCTCACTAAAGAATAGATTGCAAATATCTTTACCAAGTCATTGCGTAAGGATATTTTTGAGTATCTCAGGGAGAATCTAGGGGTGATTACCCCTCCTAATCAGAATTAAGTTGCATTGACTTGCATCAGTCTATGTATTTCATAGTCATATCTTGTGATCTGGATTGATGTTGTGGTGGCTGCTACTCAGGGGGAGTAGTTAGATGTTCAAAAATGTGGTTTAGAGCTTGTGTGGAGAAAGATAATGTGTATCTTTTTCATTGATGTCAAAGGGGGAGAAGATTCATGTGAAAAGTTGTGAAAGAGCTAAGGAGAAAAGATTCAAAATCTAAGGGGGAGAAAGTGCTAAGAGAAAGTTGTGTTGATGATGTTTTTCACATCATGTGTTGCCATCAATGCCAAAGGGGGAGATTGTTGGATATTGCTGATATGTGGTTGTCATTGATTTCAACACTATTGGAATTAATGTATTTAAGGTTGTATATGTCGAGGATATTGAGAAAATTGTAATAAAATAAGTTGTAGATTGTTGGTGATGCAGTGAAGTTCAGTATGGTGGTTAGCTCAGTATATTGATAATAAGAGGCTATAGATTAAAGGGTTTGTTGAAGAGTATATATATTTTATCCACATGAAGTTTCAGAGGTTCAAATGAAGATTTGATTAAGCTATGAGTATTTGTGTTCTGACAGTTTCTATGTTGCTTTAGTTGGTGTTCCTGAAGGAAGATGATGTGATTCTAGTAATTTGATTTGTTACAGATGATTTTGTGGTGATTCATGATGCTTGTGGATGTATCTAGAATGTTCTCTATCTAAGTTGTTGGTCCACACTGATCATTGTGCTCGTGATTGGTGATTTTCTTATGTGAGTTCATGGTTTTCATGATCACAACCAATAGGGTGATTGTAGCGTGTTGCGGATCTTCGAGGCATAATTTCTTAAAGTGTTCCAAATTCGAGACATTGTTTGGTTTGCATTGATAATTTTTTATTGATTTGGGCCGACAATTTATACACATTTTATATTTTTTTGGGCCAACATGTAGTTGGTGTTATCCCTAGTTGCGGATATATATGATTGATTGTTTGTGCAATATATGTGGTGTTCTAAGTGCGAATAATGTTCTAATCTTTCGAAGGTAGAAGTTAAGTGTGAAAAGGAGAGAGGAGATGAAATTTTTATGTGCTTAATCAAAACTATAATCAGGCATTGGAAGATGCTATTTTCTCAGTTCAAAATCTTCTTGATGTAATCTGATTGTGATCGTAAGACAGTGAGTCTTCCTTTGGGCAGTAAGCCTTTTATATTTGAGCAGTGAGCTCTAGACAATGTGCCTAAATGCATGCGCATTCCCCATTTGTTATTTGTAAGAATTTCAATAGGGTATAATCTTGTGGACTAACCTTCATCATGGTTTTTCCCCTAACAGGGTTTCCACGTAAAAAATCTTGGTGTTATGTGTGTTTTTGATGTGGTGATGGTTTATGCTTTCATGTTTATTTATCAAATCTAAGAATAAATTTAATTTGTATAATTTCTATGACAATTGTTTCACCCCCCCTCTCATTTGTCTGCCCTTGTGTTGCCAACAGTCATAATGCAAGCGCATTATAACACGAGTGCATTATAATGTGCTCGTGTTATGAGTTTTCATTTTTTTTTTTAAAGGTGCCCACAAATTGGCTACCTATGTTCATGCACCCGCCCATATACATCCCTTAGTTTTCCATTACTAGTGGAAAGTCAAAGATATGAATATGATTTTTTTGTATTAAAATATATTTTTTGTCATTTATACCATTTCTACTATAATTTGGATTCTTATACGTTTTTTGTATTGCCACATAGAAAGCTTAGTCAACCTTATTAAGCTACCAAAATAACCTAGCAATCATTTTATGGGTTGAACAATGTTTTTGATTATGGGAAAATAGGTTTTGAGGGGGACCTAAAACCCCTTAAAAAAATTAAAAAAAGGGAATAAAATCCCACCGAAAGAAAGCTACAAGAAAATAGAAACATAGACCATCAACAACCCAAACAGTAGCAGCTAACCATAAGAAACACAAGACTACCCAAACTGCAAAAAAAATGACTTTGAAGGGAATTGAAAACCTGTTACAACCAAGTTTTTACAAGGAACAAGTTCACCCAAAGAAAAAAATAAAGTTTTTTCAAGGACCGAAAACCCAATAGTCTGCATCCACCATACCAAAACAAACCATCTACTCAAAGGAAGCCACACTAAGCCAAAATAAACACCCCACCACAAAAGGGGTTCAAATAAACACAATAGAAATCTGCAAGCATTAGCCTCCCAGTAGCAACAACCCACTTGGAACTCCAATCCAACCTCCACCTCAAGGGGAGGGGGCTCCCCTCTAATGGAGAGGATGAAATGAGATCCTTTACCATAAAAGTCACAACTAGATCCTGGTATGAACTTGAGCAACAAATTTAGTAGCAAGCAATGCTCTTTACCAATAAATTTAGCAAAAAAATTCTCATATTTGCTTGAAACACAAAGCCAATTTTTTTAAAAATTGTATAGAAATATGAGAGAAGTTTGAATATATACAAAAATATTTCATCTTTGAATCATTTGACAACTATTTTTTTATCCCTATAATAATAAAACTATAATTAAGGCCATTAGTGATCTCAATGAAACCCTAATGATCCTACATGTTTGACCTTATTATGGATCATATTTCCCCAATAGGAGGATCTTTTCATCCCAAATCTTAGGGATGATTCCAAAGTTTGATGCATGATGAAATTTGTAACCATAAATAATGTAGAAGGGTACCTTCTATAATAAATGTGGTAATATATATATATTAAATCTCCATGTGGTTTACACCATGAACCGCCTTATGACGAATAAGCTCATAAGTGTATTCAAATTTTAGTGTAAAGGTTGAATGTTTTTCATATACTTCAATAAATCTTTTGTTAGGAATTTGAATAAGTAATAACATTTAGCCAACAATTGGTTTTGAGGAACCACTTTTTGTTAATGTAGAATAATCTATTTGAACAATCTAATATGAGAAGACCTCCACAAATGATCTACAATGATATAGTAATTTGTAATGTCCCTAGTGAATTGGTTTGAAACTTTGATGTGCTTGAGATAAGGTATAGAAGTAAAATATGCCTTTTTGGTAAGAAATACCTTTTTTAGTAAGATTATGATGACCAAAACATTATTAAAACCCTATAATTAACAAACAATGTGAAAGGAAAAAATAGATTGATGCAAGATTTCTCTTACACCATGAATGCTCTTTGATAATCATGGTATAGAAATATTAATTTCAGCATGGATGTAAGTGGAAACCTAAGTGGAAATGAAGAGATGTTGGTATGTGCATGGAAATGAGGGATCAAAAGAGGGTCAAAACTAGAATTTATTTCTAAATAAAAAATGATTTTGGATGATAAGTTGAAGATAGTCACACTCAAAATTTGAAAATGAAATAATAACAAGTGTCATAGTGTTTTGAATCTATTTTGTAAACTACTATTTTTTCAAATTGTGGAGATTAAGAGTTTCAAGTAAGGGGAGTACACAAAATACTCCTATTTTTGTCATAAAAATATAAGAGTGTCAAGTGTGCTTCCCCACAAATATTAACTTTTTTTTAAGTATCTCATAAATTTCTTCAATGGAAAATTAGTTAACATGATTTTATGCTAATATATATATATATATATATATATATGATTTTTAATTAATTTTTAAAGTGGACACATCTTAAAAAATAAAAAGTTGTGCCCTCCCTCCTAATTGTTTTGAAAACTAATTGAAAGTATTTTTTAATGTGTATAGAATAAAGTGTAGAATGTAAAAATACCATTTATTTTAAATTTGGACAAATGAACAAAAAATGATACTAACAATAATATAAATAGGTTTTTGGAAATAAAAGACAATGACAAAATAAATTCAAGATCAAAACCTTAAAGAATTAGAAATTTACAAAAAAAAGTATATGGTTATAAAGGTAAGGGAGTTTGACATTATTGTGACATTGTTTTATATTAACATTGAAAGATGTGAAAACCTAATGGAGAACACACTCAACTTTTAGGTTTTTTTGGAGATATTTTTTAAAAATGTTCTTTTGGGAATTGACAATGAATTCCAATCATTTGTGTTGGATGCCCAAGGTAATTCCAACCCTAAGGGTTGGAAATATCTAAGGCAACACATATCATGAACACATTATAGCACCATCACATTTTTTTTATGTAAGAAATAGTAAAAAGACAAAAAACATACATGTCCTAAGGTTTTGGACAAACATGCTCTATTGTATCTTGCAAATTGTGCATTCATCGATATAACAACACATTTTTATAATTTTGAGAAATTTTAATCATTTTTTGACAAATATATAACTATATTATTCATTTATTGACAGAGGAAATTAAAATTGTATGTTTTAAAATTGAATTTGATAATTTGAATAATTATTTTCATTTTTTTGAAAATTTTAAATCATTATTTTCATGTTTTATATTTGAATTTGATAATCGTCAATCATTATTTTCATTATTTTTACCATTTATATTAAAGTGATATAGAATTCAACATCATATCGAGAAAATTGATTAAAAAATCAAACATTAGAGGAACATGAATTTAAAAATGAATGAGACAACTTTGTGCAATTAATAAATCGAATCTTGAATTTGAAGGTATATCTCTCTGCCATCTCAATTAAATGTTTGATAGTCATATATTTTCCAAATGATTAAGATTTCCTTAAAAAATAACTCTAATTCAAGATTGAAAGATATTTTCTTGGTGTCATGCCCATAAGACATTAAATTATGAGTGTTTAAATATTTTCTTTATACCTAATGTATTTTCTCTTTGATATCTATTATTATATTATATCTTGGGGGTGACTCTTTGGTGAAATGGTGAGGCTTCTTTCCAGAAGAGCCAAAAACCAAGGTTCAAACCTTGTGGAGTCACTCTCTACCGCATCAGCAATGGAGTTTGTTGTTTAGCCTTGTATTAAGGGGAGGCTCCTTCGTGAACTGGTGGGGCTTCTTTCCTGTAGAACCAACAACCAAGGCCCAAACCTTAATACTAAATTTTGGGGGTGACCCTTTGGTTAAATGGTGGGGATTATTTTCTGTAGAGCCAACAACCAAGGTTCAAACCTCGCGAGGACACTCTCTACCACATCAACATGGAGTTTGTTGTTTACCCTCGTATTAAGGGGAGGCTCCTTGGTGAACAGGTGCGGCTTCTTGCCTATAGTGCCAAAAAACAAGGCCTAAACATTAATATTAAATTTTGAGGTTGAGATGGCACTCGCGTGTGGGGTGGTGTAGTGTCGCAACTTGTAGCAGGCAGGTCATGTTTTGCATGTGGATTTTACTTGCTACATGTGTGTTCTAAGTGGTCAGTAGGGGTGTGTGAAGATATGTAATTCTGCGTGGGGATGTTTTTACGCTGTTCAAGGGTGGTGTTGACTCTAGGATGTGTCGATTGGTGTGGAGAAGGCTTGATCTCCTTTTTCCTCTTACATGAGGGTTTGGTGTTCGGTTGTGTCTCTCTTGATCTACAAATTGATTCATTGTTTGGCATGGCTAAAATGTGGTATTGGTTGGTGCTTGGCTTGGTGTTGGGAGGAGGTTTCCTTTCCTCATGGCTCATAGGGGTATGGTTTGTTTGCTCTTTGAGTAATGGAGTGAGGAGGATCGTTTGGGGTTAATTCACCCTTGGACTATCGTGCGGCTTTTAGAGAAAAATATTTGTTTCCTATGATGAGGGTTATGGAGAACAACCTATTTGTTAATGATTCCAGGGTTGGAAGGTTTGCTCCCACTGGAGGACCATGTATCTCAAAAATTAATGGTTGTTTAAAATGTTGCAAGGAAAGGCCAATGTTGGTGATTCAACTAGAATCAATTGCAGAAGATATTGATTGTTATTATAAACATGCATTGCTTTGCAAATTCATGGGAATGAGGGTTTCGATCCAATTTCTTGAATTGTAGGCTCAATAGACTTGAGCGATAGAAGGCGAAATGGAGATTATGTTGTTGGCCAATAGCTATTTCATGGTGGTTTTCAACTACATGTTAGATTGTATTAGAGTTTTTGAGGGCTGACCATATATTCACAATCAAGTTGGTCTATTTATTAAACCCTAGAATAAAAGTTTTAATCCTTTAGAGGAGCTCCTAAATCGGGTGTTGTTGTTAGTACGTCTCCCTAGATTTCTAGTTGAATATTGGCATAATAACATTTTGCATAATGTTGCCTCATTGTTGGGGAAACCAGTGGGTCCTTCTTAGAAAACTCAGGATAAAAAGGTAATGAATTTTGCTTGTATTTGTGTGGAAATTGATGTAAGTAACCCTATTCCATATTGCTTGGAAATTCATGCAAGTTCATATTCTTGGGTGTAGCAGTTGGATTATGAGACACTACCTTTTCATTGCCAACTTTGTCATGAATATGGTTATCTGCAGCAAAGATTCCTGAGGTCTAAATCTTCAAATCCTCATACTTCTCTTCCTCCTCGTAACCCTCCTATGGGTGACAAAGTCAAGGCTCCCATTTCTAGTGTGGCTATAGGTACTGAGGGTTTTATTCTTGTTAAGTCTCGTAATAAAAATCATGGTCAAAACAAGACTTTTAAGGAGCAATAGGATGATGATTTTTTTAATAGATTCGAGGTTTTGGATGACCTCAATCAACAAGAGGTGAACCTAGGTATGATGGTTATGGATCAAGGTGTTCTAGAAGTAGTTCAAGAAGGTATTACTCTAGATTGCATTTAGCCTGCATAGCAGGCTAGTTCTAGGCAAATGGGCATGGACCTTAGTTTGGTGGTTTCTAGGAGGTCTGAGCCTCTTGCAAATGTGAAGATGGAGGAGGGAGAGATCTCTAACCCATTGGTGAAAGGGGGGTCTAATTTGATAAAAGTAGGTAAGGCATCTCCTTCATAGGGAATTCTTTAGAAAGACCTCAAAAAAAGGGTTGTTGAGAAGATTTCCAAGGTTCAGAGAAAGAAGGACTTGGAGAAAATGAAGATGATGGGGGAGACTTTGGTGGAGTCTAGATCTATTAAGACTCTGGACTCTCATTTTTTTAATCCTCCTAAATGATTATCCTCTCTTGGAATGTAAGGGGCTTGAACAGTGGCCCTTGAAAAAAAGTTCGTGATTTGGTGAGAATTCATTCTCCTGATGTTCTTTTTTTACATGAGACTAAGTTGTATGTTGAGTGTATGGTTAGTTTGTTGCCTAAAGTGTGGGGGTGAGGTGATTTCCAGTGTATTGGGGCTTAGGGTAATGCTAGGGGTGTGGCTTTTTTATGGAACCCTTTGAAGATCCATCCTCTTTGGTGGATATCCTCTAAATCTTCCATCTCAATGGTGGACCCTTCAAGTTTGGAGTCAAGGGAAACTATTCTTTTGTCTAACATCTATGCACCTATGGATTTTTCTGGTAAGCAACATCTATGGTCTCATCTTAAATTTATTTTAAGCCTTACTCCTCTTTTCCCTTGGATTATTGCTGGTGATTTCAATGCCATTAGTGAGTTAGATGAAAAGAAGGGAGGTATTATGAGTTTGGAGCCCTCTACCTTCCTTCTCTGTGATAACATGTCCACCTTGAATCTTATTGACATCAAGACCCACAATCGTCAGTTCACCTGGAACAATAGGAGGTTGGGGGAAAATTGTATTGTTGAGAGACTTGATTGTTTCTTGGTTTCTTGTTTTTGGATTGGTGGATCATGGTCTATTTGTTCTGAGATTCTTGATTGGAGGGGCTCGAATCACTGGCCTATCAAGTTAATGGCTACTTTAGCTCGTGTTGCTCGCTCCCCCTCTTTCAAGTTCTAGCTTATGTGGTTACAGGAGCCTTCTTTGCAAGATCAGTGCCTAAATGGTGGAGGTTGGGGAGACCTACTTATGGTACCACTATGTATTCTTTTTCTAAATTGCTGCAATATGTGAAGTATCAACTCAAACGATGGAATAGGTAGTGTTTTGGGAATATTTTTCATGCTAAGATTTCGGCTCAAGATGGTTTGAATGCTATTACTAGTGAGATAAGGGAGTTGGGCCTTTCAAAATAATTAATCAAGAAGGAGTTGAGCACCTTGAAAGCTCTGGAAGAGTGTGAGTTGTTCGAGGAAATATATTGGAAACAAAAGGCTTGTGTTGAGTGTTTATAGGAGGGGGACAAAAATATTGCTTTCTTCTTCAATACAGTGAAATCCAGGAGGCAAGGTAATTCTATTCCTATTCTGGTGAATGAAAAGGGTGAGCATTTATCTTCTTCGTAGGATATGTCCAAAGAAGCAGTTTAGTTCTTTGCTTCCTTATTTAGAGAGGATTCTCATGATTTTTTTTGCTGAAGAAGATCAGGTTTTGTCTTGCATCCCCTCTATGGTTACTAGGGAGATGAATGAGCACCTTTTGGATGTTTTTCCACTGGATGAATTGGAGGCCATTTTCTTTCAGATGAAGAAAGGGAAAGCCCTAGGCCTTGATGGAGTTCCTATTGAATTCTTTCAGGAGTTTTGGGATATCATTAAGCTAGACTTATTGGAGGTGGTTTGGGAATCTTAGAGAAATAAGAAAATGTTGAGGGCTTTCAACTCTACCTTCCTAGCTCTCATTCCCAAGTGTGAGGGGGAAATTAGGCTAAATTAGTTTCATCCCATCTCCCTTTGTAATTTGGTTTATAAAATCATTTCCAAGCTGATTGCTAAAAGGTTAAAGTGTTGGCTTAGATGGCTTATCTTTGAGGAACATAGTGGTTTTGTGGCAGATCGACAAATTTTGGATGCGGTGGTCATTGCTACTAAAACTATTCACTCTATGGAAATTTCCAAAGAAAATGATATGTTCGTCAAGCTAGATATGGCAAAGGCCTATGATAGAGTTAAGTGGTCCTTCCTTCACAAAGTTCTTATTGCTTTTGGTTTTGTTGAGGAGTGGTTACAATGGGTTATTTGTTGTGTTACTTCCACTTCTTTCTCGGTGTTGATAAATGGTGATCCCTCCTCTCTTTGTGGTGCTTCTAGGTGCCTTCATCAATGGGACCCTCTCTCTGGGTATGTGCAGGATCATCATGGAAAAAACAGGCCCTTAAGTGGCAAAAAATTCAGAAAAAATCAGTGTTAGGAAACTTGACGTAAAAATTTGAATAATTTATCTATATTATTTCAAAAATATGTAAGAATAGAATCTATAGAAAATTAAATTTAGTTTCTAAACTACTAGGTTTATTTAAAAATAAACAAAATCTATTTGGTGAAAATTTGAAATTTCAATGTAGTATTACTTAAATTTTAGGGAAAAAATAAGAAGTAGGTGTCTCTGTCGACCACCCTAACCATAATAAAATGATAATATTTTTTTATAATATTTTATATATAAGTAGAGGACTCATGCAATATGTGATGCATATTTTTTGTAATTTTTTCCAAGTAAATAATTAATTAGGATTTTTTATTACAACTTTTAAAAAAATATAAAACTCATGTCCGACCACTTAACTTTCAAAACTTCATGAAATTTAATTTTTCTTTTTTAATCCTATAGTATGTGAAACATAGAATGTGACGCATGTTTTGGATTTAAAAATGTGATACCATTTGAAAGTTATAAATGCTTTTGAATCACCTATCAATCAAGACTTTAGTCGTAATTCTAATATAAAATAAATAATAATTATTGATTAAATTCAAATTAAAGAATAATTTATATTGGTGGAAAGCTGAGAATCTCCTCTAAAAACCCTTTTTGTTTCATCAATTTTGGGTAAAAAAAAGTCGTCAGCCACATACCCTACAAATACTCATAATATTGCCACTTTTTGGCCCCTCATGATCCTGCACATACCCCTCTCCTTATTTATTTATCCTCTTGACTAAAGGTTTGGGAAGATTGCTGAAGAATAATGTGAAGTTGGGTCTTATTCAAGGTTGGGTGTGGGGAAATGGTCTACCTCCTTTGTCACATCTTCAATTTGTGGATGATATGGCTTTGATGGGAATGGCTAAGATTAGAGAAGCCATGAATTTGCACAAGGATTTGGATATTTATCTTGTTGCTTCTAGCCAACTGATTAATGAAGATAAATCCTCCATTTTCTTATTTAATACTCTGTGGCCCATTCAGTAGAGGATTGCTCATATTTTGAGGTTTCAAATTGGTTCTCTTCCTTTCACATATCTTGTCATTCCTATTTATTCAAGTACTCTCCCTAGGGAGTCTTGGCAGAATATTCTTGAAAATTTTCATGTGAAGGTTAATCATTGGACTCATAGATGGTTATCCTTCAGTGGGCGTGTTCAACTTCTTAAATTTGTTGTGTAGGATCTTCCCATCTATAGATGTATGCTTCAAGTGGCTTCAGCTGGAATTGTTAAGGATTTGGATGCTTTGGCTAGGAAATTCTTATGGGCAAGCAGCTTGTCTTCTTCTAAGTGGAGTCTTGTAAAGTGGGATATTATTTGCAGTCTGAAGCAGTTTGGTGGCCTTGGGTTGTGGTAGTCATCATTGATAGGGTTGGCTTTGGTTGTAAAGCTTTACTGAAGGTGGTGTTTGGAATAGGATCATATATCTAGGCTTTAATTTTATCTTATAAGTACCTTTAGGGGGTTTCGAAGGAGGAGATTCCCTGTTATCCTCTGGTAGGGAAAGGCTTTGTGATTTGGGGAACACTTAAGAAAGGGGTTGCTCTGGTCAAGGAGGGATTGTTTTGGGTTTTTAATAGGGGGGTTGAGGCTCTCTTTTGGTCTGATTCTTGGGATGGTTTTTCCCCCATTTTGTGCTAGTATCCTAATCTGTTGAATGGTCAAGGGTGATGGACTTCAAAACTTCTTACCTCTGCGAGCAAATGGAGGTGGCTAGGTGGAATGATCCTTCTAAGTGGCTTGTTGTTGGTTCTAAAGAAGACTATGCTGAGCTTTGCAATATTTTGGCTGGTAGATAGTGCAACTCTCTTAGGGATAATGATACTCTTTCTTGGAGTCCTAACCCTAAGGGTACTTTCACTGTGGCTAGTGGGTATTAGGAGTTATTGGTTCGTAAGTTTGGTGGGGTTGAGGTCCCTTGGTGGAAGTAGGTGTGGAACAAGTTCTCATGGCCAAAGTGTAATTGATTTGTGTGTACTTTAGCCTAGAATAAATGTTTGACTTGGGATAATCTTCGAAAACGGGGATTCCAAGGACCTTCTATTTATGTTTTGTGTGGCTGCAATGAGGAGGATTCATCCCACCTTTTTTTCTGTTGTTCTTTCTCTATGTTGCTTTGGCTTTTTTGGTGGATTGTTTGGCAACATCCTTGTGTCCATGCTTCTTCCATCATTGAGTTTTGGGGCAGTTTGGGAAGACCTCCTTCTCAGGCCTCTTTCCTCAAGATTGTGTGGAGTATTGGTCCTAACCTTTATCCTTTGGAAAATTTGGCTAGAAAGGAATCATCAGATTTTTGTGGGGATAGGATACTAGTTCAACAAGTTTGGCACATAATTTTTGGCATGATCCAAGAGATGGTGGAAGCAAAATATGAAGTGGTGTATCCTTTAGATAGGAAGTATGATGAGATCGTGAATAGATTGGGCTTATGGGAATTGACTTCATTATTTTCTCGTGTTAGAAGAGGTAGGCGAGCTAAAAAGGAAGTTAAAAGTGTTGGAAGATGGTTGCCTCCTCCTATGGGTGTTTCAAAGATCAATAATGATGGCTCTTCTAGGGGTAATCTTGCACTCGTTGGGATTGGTGGAGTTGGAAGAGATTATTGTGGCTCAGTTATCTTCTTTTTCTCCATTCATAAAGGGAAGCAGTCTAACAATTTTATGGAGGGGTTAGCGATTCTTGAGGCTATTGAATGGGCTTGTGCTTTGGGTTGGCATAAGATTATTTGTGAATCTAACTCTCAAATTATTGTTAATTTGTTGAATGAGAGGAAGCTATCTAGTGTGGGCTAGCAATTGGCTTCGATTGTTCTATGGATTCTACAGTTGTGTTCTATGCTTGAAGTGGTGTCTTTTACCCACATCCCACACAAATGGAATATGGTTGTGGATTGTTTGGCCAAGTGGGCCTCTGAGCATGTTGATGGTTGGAAGGTTGAAGGTTGGGGGTAGTTTCCCCCTGATTTTTGTCATGATTTAGAGAGGGTCATCTCTGATGATTTGACCAGTTGAGGTGTTTGTTGTTGTTTGGGTGGAGATTTTTTCTTGGTTGGATTTCCTGGTGATCTTATTTGGGAGCCTGTGGGTTCTTTGATTTCTTTGTACTGCTAATTTCTTGCTTTCAATAAATTGTTTACCCCTTTTATTAAAAAAAAAAATCATTATATTATAGCCTCACAAAAATAATTTATACTTTAGGTTATGATTGATTATTTACTACTACTTATAGCTAGTGCATAAATAAGTCAAAGCACATGATTTATTCTCAAATGGCTCTTGTTATCACTTTTCCTAGTCTTCACTACAACTATGTACCCATGATTCTAACAATCCCTTATCACATCCCTTGGTTTCCCTATGACTAGTTTCCTTCTTCTATCCACTTTCTCTACACTATATACACATGCCAATTTTATGATGGTAGATCATAGTGAGAAACCATTGTTGAACATAAGTTGTCATTGATGTCAAGGAGTAGTGTCCTTAATGACAAGTATCGCTTAATGATATCTAATGAGCAATGTCAGTAGTATAGTGAGAATTAAATGTAATCATATTTGAATTATTATTACAAGTGCATTTTGAAGAACAACAAATCCTATTTCTTATAGTTTTTTTTAATGTCATGCATGCATCTATTCATTTTGATAGAGGTAATCCAGAAGTCCTATTTGGAATGTTGGAGGTCAGTTTCTCAGGGTAGAGAGCTTTCTTTGGCAATATAGTTATGTTTTGTATTTCCTTCTAGATGTGATTTTTCCTCTATGGTTTGAAAGGAGAGTATTCCTACACATGTTTTATCATATTCTAGAGTTTTCAAAAGTTATGTTCAACATGTGAAAAGTTTGAAGTGATAGAATGGTCACTATACTAGTTAATTAACCAATGATAGTTCCAAAACTATGTGGCAATGGTTAGTAGCATGCATCATCTAGAGATAGCATGGGATGATAATATAGGTACAGGTTAAGGTTCTTATGGAAGTGAATGACAACATGTTATTTTGGAAACAATAAATTTAAATTAGGACTAGCCTCTTACATGTTTCATATAATTTGAATTTAGGTTCACCTTATGCCATCCTGGTTAATTATGAATCCTTGGTTGACATGAATTGAGGTTATATTATAGTGTGTTGTGTATAATCATCATCTCACTTCACATGATAATTATAGAGAAGGTTGTAAGTGAATGTACAAGTGTATCAGAGTGTGAGAGGAATTGTGTAGGCAAGTATTATTCAATGTGGAAGAAAAAAAATAGATTGATGCAAGATTGCTCTTACACCATGAATGTTGTTTGGTGATCATGGTATAGAAATATTAATGCTAGCATGGATGTAAATGGAAACCTATGTGGAAATGAAGAGATGTGGTTATATGCATGGAAATAAAGGAACAAAAGACAGTAAAAAACTGTGGCTTCTTTTTCTAAATTAGCAAATACTTATCTTCGATGATACATTGAAGATAATTGCACTCAAAATTTGCAAATGCAACAATAACAAGTCATAGTGTTTGGAATCTAGTTTCTAAACTACTATTTTTTTCAAATTGTGGAGATTAAGAGTTTTAAGTAGGGGGGCACATGAAATGCTCCTATTTTTGTCATAAAAATGGGTATGTGCAGGATCATCATGGAAAAAATAGGCCCTTAAGTGGCAAAAAAATTAAAAAAACAAAGTTAGATAACTTGACGCAAAAATTTGAATAAGTTATCTCTATTATTTCAAAAATATGTAAAAATAGAATTTTTAGCAAATTGAATGTAGTTTCTAAACTACTAGGTGTTTTTTTTAAAAAAAAAAATCTATTTGGTGAAAATTTGAAATTTCAATGCAATAGCACTTAAACTTTAGGGAAAAAATAAGAAGTAGGTGTTTGTCTAACCACCCTAACCACAATAAAATGATAATATTTTTTTATAAGATTTTAGATATAAGTAGAAGACTCATGTCCCGATGTGATGCATATTTTTTTGTAATTTTTTCCCAAGTAAATAATTAATTATGAATTTTTTATTACAACTTTTGAAAATAATAAAAAACTTGTATCTTTGACCACCTTACTTGGTCAAAACTTCATGAAATTCAATTTTTCATGTTTTAATCCTATAGTATACAAATCATAGAATGTGATGCATGTTTTGGATTCAAAAAATGTGATACCATTTGAAAGCTATAGATGTTTTTCAATCAATCTATCAATCAAGACTTTAGTCATAATTTGAATAGAAAATGAATAATAATTACTTATTAAATTCAAAGTAAAGCATAATTTATATTGGTGGAAAGTTGTGAATCTCCTTTAAAAACCCTTTTCATTTCATCAATTTTGGAAAAAAAAAAATTTGTCAGCCACATATCCATCATATTGCCACTTTTTGGCCCATCATGATCCTGCACATACCCAAATATAAGACTGTCTAGTGTAATACCCCAAAAATATTGACTTTTTTTAAGTATTTCACAAATTGCTTCAATGGAAAATTAGCTAACATCATTTTATGCCAATTTTTTTCTAATTTTTAATCAATAAATGATTTTTTAAAAGTGGACACATCTTAAAAATAAAAAAAATTGAATACTCCCTCCCAATTATTTTGAAAACTAATTGAAAATAATTATTTTTAATGTGTATAGCATAAAGTATAGAATGTAAAAATGAAATTTGTTTTAAATTTGAATGAATGAACAAAAAATGACACTAACAATAATATAAATAGGTTTCTAG
This sequence comes from Sequoia sempervirens, assembly GCA_007258455.2. NCBI lineage: Eukaryota > Viridiplantae > Streptophyta > Pinopsida > Cupressales > Cupressaceae > Sequoia > Sequoia sempervirens. The sequence continues at coordinate 8,915,021 of VDFB02292527.1, read as the reverse complement.
AAAAAAGAAAATGACAAAAGAAATTCAAGATCAAAACCTTAATGAATAAAAAAATTACAAAAATTATATCGTTATAAAGCTAGCAAAGTTTAACATTATTGTGGCATTGTTTTATATTAACATTGAAATATATGAAAACCTAATGAAGAACACACTTGAAATTTATGTTTTTTTTCTATATTTGTTTTAAATGTGCTTTTGTGAATTGAAAATGAATTCCAATCCTTTAGGTTGGATGCCCAAGGTAATTCCAACCCTAAGGGTTGGAAAAATCAGATAAAACACATAACATGAACACATAACGACACATTTTTTATAATTTTGAGAAATTTCAATCATTTTTTGACATATCTATCACTATATTCTTCATTTATTGACATAGAAGATTAAAATTTTATATTTTAAAATTGAGTTTGATAAATTTAATCATTATTTTCAGATTTTGAAAATTTTAAATAATTATTTTCATGTTTTTTATTTGAACTTGATAATTGTCAATCATAATTTTCATTATTTTTACCATTTATATTAGATTGATATAGAATTCAATATCATATTGAGAAAATTGATTTGAAAAACTCAAACATTGGAGGAATGTGAAGATAAAAATGAATGAGACAACTTTGTGCAATTAATAAATTGAATCTTGAATTTGAAAGTATATCTCTTTCCCATCTCAATTTAATGTTTGATAGTCAAATAGTTTCCAAATGATTAAAAGTTCCTTGAAAATAACTCTAATTCAAGATAGAAAGATATTTTCTTGGCATCATGCCCATAAGACATTAAATTATGAGTGCTTAAATCTTTTCTCTATACCTATTTCATATTCTCTTTGATATCAATTATTATATTATAGCCTCACAAAAATCATTTACACTTTAGGTTATGATTGATTATTTATTACTTATAGCTAGTAGGTAAATAAGTCAAAGCATATGATTTATTCTCAAATGGCTGGTGTTATCACTTTTCCTAGTCTTCACTACAACTATGTACCCATGATTCTAACAATCCCTTTTCACATCCCTTGGTTTCCCTATGAATAGTTTCCTTCTCCTATCCACTTTCTCTACACTATATGTTAGGGGCACATGCCAATTTTTATGATGGTAGATCATAGTGGGAAACCATTATTGAACATAAGTTGTCATTTATGTCAAAGAAGTAATGTCAAGTAGTAGAGTCCTTGATGATAAGTAGTGTGTACTAATATCTAAGGAGTAATATCAGTAGCATAGTGAGAATTAAATTTAATTGTACTTGAATTATGATTATTAGTACATTTTGAAGAGCAATGAATCCAATTGCTTACAGTTTGTTTGTAATGTCATGCATGCATCTATTCGTGTTGATAGAGGTAATTCGGAAGTCATATCCTAAATGTTGGAGGTTAGTTTCTCAAGATAGAGAGGTTTCTTTGGCAATACAATTATGTTTTGTATTTCCTTTTGGATGCGAGTTTTTCTCTATGATTTGAAAGGAGATTTTTCTTGCACATATATCATATTCTAGAGTTTTCAAAAATTATATTCAACATGAAAAAAGTTTGAAGTAATAAAAGGGTCACTGTACTAGTTAATCAACCAATGATGGTTCTAGAACTTTACGAAATGGCTAGTAGTGTGTGTCATCTAAACATAGTGTGGGATGATAATATAGGTATAGGTTAAGGTTCCTATGGAAGTGCATGACATCATGTTCTTTTGGTAGCAACAAATTTGAATTACGACTGGCCTTTTATAAATTTCATGTAATTTGAATTAGGTCCACCTTATGTCATACTGGTTAATTATGGATCCCTAGTCGACATGAATTGGGGTTATTGTAGTGTTTTGTAATAATCATCATCTCACTTAACATGATAATTGTAGAGAAGGTGGTAAGTGAATGTAAGAGTGTATGTGAGTGTGAGAGAAATTGAGCAATCAAGTATTATTCAATGGGAGGGGAAGTGCACCAAGATGGTGCAAAAAAAGGGGGTCAAAAGTGGCCACCTTTTTTTGAAATTAGCTAGAACTAAACTTGAAAGAGTAATTTGAGATTCATGCAATCAAATTTTGAAGATACAAAAAGAACAAGAATTTTTGTACTTTGAATCTAGTTTGATTTATAATGTGTAAATTTGATGATGAGCAAGATGAAAAATGAGAATGGAAGAAAAAATCACATGAAAATGAGGTAAATAAACCATCCAAACTTAAATACAAGCCAAATCGTGTACATTTTTTGTGCAAGACAAAGCACGTACATGTTCTGTGCAAGCCAAAGCACATACGTGTTCTGTGCAAGCCAAAGCATGTACGTGTTCTATACAAGCCAAAGCACATACATGTTCTATGCAAGCCAAATCACCTATGTGTTATGTGAAAGCCAAAGCACATATGCGTTTTGTGCAAGCCCAAGTACGTACGTGTTCTATGCAAGCCCAAGCATGTACGAGTTCTGTGTAAGCCAAAGCATGTATGAGTTCTGTGCAAGCCAAAGCACGTACGTGTTCTGTGCAAGCCAAAGCACATACGTGTTATGTTCAAGCCAAAGAATGTATGTGTTTTGTGCAAGCCAAAGCACATACGTGTTATGTGCAATCCAAAGCATGTACGTGTTTTGTGCAAGCCACAACACGTATGCATTGTGTGCAAGGAAAAGCATGTACATGTTGTGTGCAAGACCAAGCACATACATGTTGTGTGCAAGCCAAAACACGTACGTGCTTTGTAAAAGCCAAATCATTCTTGTGTTTTTTCCTTCACTAAAAGCATTATGTTCTTGAATCTAACTATCCACCTCTCTCCCCCCCACCTTAGTCTCTAACTCTCTCTATCAATATTCCTCTCTTTGTGCCTCTATCCCTCCCCACAAAATCTCTCTATCCTTCTCCCTCCAAATCTCTATATCTCTCCCTACCTCTCTCTCCCTCCCCCCCCCTTTGTACTCTTTTTCTCAAATCTCTCTCTATCTCTCTCTCCCTATTTCCCACCTTCCTTTTCTACTCATTTTTTCCCATGCATCTTTTTGTCTCTCTATTCGTAACTCTCCCTATCTGTAATTCTTCTTTCTCCCTAACTACATATCTCCATCTCTCCCTCCCTCCTTGTCTCTAATTCTTCTTTCTTGATATCTACATATCTCCTTCCCTCTCTCCCTAACTCTCTCTACCTATCTATCTCTCTCAATAAATCTCTATCTAGGTTATAATTTGCTCATGTTTCTAGAATAAAATGTCTCCCCAATGCTAAAAAAATCATCTTCATAGAAGAAAGTGCACATTATAATGTGCTCATGTTCTTATGAAGATAGAAATCCTCTTTCTATCTCTCTCTCCATATTTCTTTCCCTCCCTCTTTTTCTCTCCCTTCCTCCCTCTCTTACTCCATCTGTCTCTCTCTCTAATGCACTCTCATTTCTATGAAACATTTAGATTTGAGGGTTTAAGGTTGATGGTTGAGAGTATATTATTTAGGGTTGAGGGTATATGTTTTAGTATTAATTATTACTGTGAATATTTAGGGTTTCATATATAGGGTTCAAGGTGCATCTCCTAGTGTTTAGGGTTTAAGGTGTAGGGTTTATTATTCTCTATCTAACTTCTCTCTCTCCCCTAGATCTACCTCTCTCTATCTAACCTCTCTCTCTCCACTATCTACCTCTCTATCTCAGCTTTCTATCTATCTCACATTCTTACCTCTACCCTCATCCCTCCTTATCTACCTCTCTCCTTCCCTATGTAGATATCTCTTATCTCTATCTCACATCTCTCTCTTTCTTTTCCTCTCTTCTCTCTATCTCACCTCTCTCTATCTCTCTCCCATCTCTCTCTCTCCTCTCTCCCTTTAATATATCTTTAAACTATTCATTATTTAGCATGTAGGTATTTTAGTTTATTGGTTTAGGGTTGATGGTTCATGATGGAGAGTTAAGAGTTGAGGGTTTAGGGATTAAATTTAATTATGTAGGTTTTAGCATGTTAAATTATTAATTTAGGGTTTTATGGTTTAACATATGGGGTATAAGGTTTATGTATTAGGGTTTAGTTTGTAGGCTATAGGGTTTATGATTGATGATATAGGTGTAGACATCTAAATTTGACCACTCCCATATGGTCAAATCCACCCTTTGTATTCCTCTATCCTACATCCTTAAACCATTAATTAAATAATTTATTGTTTGATTAATATTGCCTTTTAGCCTAATGTCCCCTAAGGTATTTAATAAATTAATTAAATACTATTGATGGTGTTTTCTGCACAACAACAACTCAAACAGAATATGGTATTCTATCTCTCTTGAAAGGTAAATCTCTTTCAGAAAGCCTCAAGAGATAACCCCAAGGTCTCTAATATCAAGTCTTGACAAATGTAGTGAAACAACTCAGAGATAATGCGAAAATTCTAGTAATCACAATGGGACTTACAAATGAATAATGTTGAAAGTATATTTTCATCAGATGTAACAATGTGATGATGCTTTCAATCCTAAAACTAACCCATATTTTAAAAGAAAGATCAAAAGATAAAAAGGGTTTTAGAGGGAAAGATCCTATTGTAACTCCTAAGATCAATCACAACAATTATGAATGTTGCAAATGGGCAGATCCCCAATAAAACTAGTCTCTGCTTGATCAAGGACAAGCCTACAACTTCACAAAACTAGTGCAATCTTCTAAGGAAACTAAATATTTTTAGAATGAACATTCATTCACATACCCAATGACTAGCGCAATGTAGACAAGCATTCACAGTTGAACTTAGCATAAAAACAAGGCCTAGACTAACTTTACACAACAACCTACAATCAAAAAATTGCTAAAAGTATGGACCAAAGATCGATCAAAATCATTAACATTTCACCATTATCATTAAGAACTGAAAACTAACATCTAATATCTGAGAATTAAGAACAAGAAATCATAAAACTGTTGAAGATAAATACAAAGTTTTCCAAATCAACAACTTAGTTGCATTACTTCTCCAACATTTACATAACAATTTCAAGTCTCTTCTCTCCTATAGCTATTGATTTCCCCTAACTTAGCCAATTTTGGCTTTCTACAGCTTAGACTAATCCTGAAAATCTAACTTAGTCTCCCCTTTTACAAATGAGAAGGCACTGGCCTTTTATAGATTTTACAATTTCAATTCAATGGCCAGGATTAAATCAATCCAATGGTACAAATTATGCATCTAGAAGCATCTGTCAGTTACATGCAGCAATTACAAATTTGGAGTAATAAGAAAATAAATATTATTCCCATAATGATAAAAATTTTGACTGGAGACTAAAAAGAGCATCACATGTAACTCCTTGTTTGAACACATCCTCTAGTTGGGCAGAAAATCTTAGGCAGGTCCCACATTTAAAATTGAGTTGCAATTTAAAATCATTCTTGGCAGCATCTTATTGCATATTTCCATATGTAGGCATATTTTTACATATTTAAAAATAGTTTGAAAACCCCTCCTTGTGCATATTTTCATATGTACGAACATTTTGACTAGCACATTTCGTATGTAGGCATATTTTAATTTCAGCCTTAATAACCCCATAACCTATGCAAGAAAACTCCACCTTTGAACCATTTGTAGCAAACTTCCACCTGCACAAACATATGAAATAAATCAACGATATTCAAATGCTCGTAATATAAAAAATTTAAATCTTAATGTCAGAGATTCCTTCAGGAAATCTACTCAAACATGTCATCCAAAACAAAAAAAATTGAGGGGATAAATATTTGAACATCCTCATCAAATCAAACTTCAATACAAGTAAATTATGAATTAAATCATCTCCCTTTTATTAAACTTTTATCCTTCTCGCCACATGTAAGATCTTCACTGATCGTGTAGATCGAATATTACTATGATTCAAGCACTTAACACTTTGCCACCCCTCAACAGACTCTGTAATTGTATGGGTCTTCCCAAATTTGATCTTTTCGCGGTGCAGACATATTTTGACATAGTATAAGCTACACCATAACACCTTCTCAAACATTCGTTATGCTAAGTGTGTTACACATATTTCTGATAGGAATGCCCTTTGTTGAAGATTAGTTGCAGGCTATTGCTGGGTTTCTTTCTCTTGAGAATAAAAGAAGTTTGTCATTTTATATCCTTCACAAGTTATGAAGATTAGTGACAAATTGATGCACAAATGGAGCCTTAACCCAATCATTAAATGATTCCAGTGTGTTGCTTGTTCTAATAAATTTGCTACCCCTACAAAGATTCAGCTCTTCTCATGAGTTAGCCATGACCAAACATAGCCTCTTCAAATATCACCATTTAAACATTCTCATGGAAAGCTCAATTCATATGCCCTTGTCAACATTTTCAGCATTATAAAATCTCCATTCTTACTAATTGATACATAAAGGCGAGTATAGTCTCATATTCAATTAGACATTATAAATATCATCTAGTGTCATGATTTTGATATCCCTCGCCATTGATGGAGACTTTATATTGCACATTGCAAGTTGACAGAATGTACATCATTATACTTTCAAAACTCCTCTTGCAACATTCCTACTTTAAATACTATGAATCATTGCATCGTGGAGTTGCTTTCACCAGGCGAAAACCATCATGCTACTTATTCTACCTCGTTCCAATCTAAAGTGCCTGTATATTCATATCACCTTCAAGCATACTCCAGAGTTTCTGCATAATAATGCAATTGATCAAACTTTATCCACTCTGAGAGATTTGCACATCTCAGGGATTCTAAGAGCCCACGAATTTTCTAAGATTTCCTCTTTTCGGGAAATCTGTGTATGCTTGGATTTTCCGAACGTTTATTTCTTCGGAAAGTTCACTATCGTCCATATTTTCTGACTCCTCACCTCCTCTTTTTTTCTCCTATGTTAACCTCATAGATTCACCCCTTAATGGACTTTATGTATCGTTGGTGAGCTTAAATCATATTAGTGTTACATTGTGAATCATGTACGGATGAAATACCTAGTGCCTTGGTTCCTCAATAGACTAAAGTGATACTACTTCCATCTCATTTGTTTCATCTAATCCAATTCTTATCACATGAAACCGGTTGAAGCACACCGTCAAGTCGCAGCGCCATAAGATCATTCCAAATTTCCTCATTCTGAACCAGACATTTATTTAACCTAATCCCTTCATGCATTTCTAAATCTTGTAATGAATCTACTTTTTTCATGGTCGTTCCTCCATGCATTACTACTTGCTCTCTTCACTATTTCAATTTTCAGGTCAACCGAGCATGTTTACTGTTTAGAAACTTTAAGCTCTCGAGCCAGTTGATTCATCATCAGTCGTACTTTAAGATCCCCATCCATCCTTCACTGTATTCATAAACTTCAAGAATTCACATGCTTACGACCTTTAGGGATTTTAGAGCTTCAGGGAATTTCAATCTTCGGGGGTTCCAGGTGACAGTGGATTCCCTGAACTTTGTTCCTTCATAAAATCCCTCTATACTCAGATTCTCTGAACATAAGTGCTTCGGGAATTTCCTGAGCAAGTGGAATACCCAAAACCAAAATGTTCTTAATCTCCTTTGCACGATGCCATCCTATCTTGTGAAGTGACAGACCTTGAATCTCTGAGATCTATCATGTTCATCTGCAAAGTTCAGACTAGAGTTTTATTAAAACTCTGATGCTCGCCTTATGCCTCCTGTATCTTCATGTATGATCAGTTCCTTCGATGCCTTCACCAAATGAATCAACTGCAGCCTTCTTTATGTCGCCAATGACCATATCTTGGGTTTTGTTCCATGGACATCCATCTCATCGATTATCATTCACTCATTTTTCCTTTGACGATTATATTTGTTTCATTCTTTCACTAATAATGGCTTTCTAAATACAAGGGTTATCATAGCCTTCATGCTGAAACATATATTCGTGACTTCCCAACTTTTTGATAACCGGCTTCTTCAATCATCACCATTGATACAAAATTTGACTCAGGCTTCATTTATATTTCTTTGAATTGTTGTTGCTGGAAAATTACAATTGGGATAAGGCCATTCGATTTCCATTTTCTATGGTTCTTTCTTGAATAACAGTCATTATCAAATCAACCTTCTGCATTCTCATTTCATTGTTTTGTGTGTTTAAAATTCGCAAGGATTTTAATGATTCAGGGATTCTAGGGAGGCTCAGATTTTCTGAGGCTTAATCCTCTCAAAAAATCCAAGCATGAACGGATTACCCAAGCTTGACTTATTTTGGGAATTTCTTGAACCCATGGATTTTCTGAAAGTAGCACTCCTTAGGGAATTTGGGTGACCCTGGATTACCCGAACATTGTGAGAAAAACTCAGAAACTTCTTATGCTAGGCAAAGAATGAGAACATGCACAACGGAAGAGTATGGAAGGAAGGACACAGACATAAATAGAGACATAAACATTTGCAACATTCTATTTCACTGAGAAAAAGATTACAGTAATAAAAACTGTTTACATATAAAATATTCAGAGCAAAAGCTTTGTACAACTATACTACAGAAACTATGCGTTTTCCAGTGCACTGGCGCTTCTGTGCTGCTGCTCCGTGTGGGATCACTTCCGGCGCACGGGCGCAAGGCTCACTGACTCTCTTCTGCTGCGGCAGATGCTCCTGAACATTCCTTCTGTTCTGTGTTCTGCTGAACTTTTTCTTTTTGTTCTGTCTCACAAAACTACTGTCTGTCACTTGCACAAAATCATATGCAATCAATTCTACTTTTGGCTTTTCAGCCAATACACAAAAAATTGGTGCTCAAAATTTGAACTTACCTACCAATAATAAATTGCTGCCAGAAAGTACTTACTGGACAGCAAGAAAGTCAAGCACGGCAGGGGGGAAAGAAATCTGAAATGATTCATCTGACAGTGCATTTAATGCACCTACCGTTGGCTGCTCAAGATTATAATTTCCAACACTCCCCCTTAATCTTGAGTCTTTCTGCTCTTCATGATTATTTGGAAAATTTCGGCGCAATATTTTCGGAGCAATTTCTGGAGCAAAGTTTCCGGCGCAAGAGTTCCTGCTCTTCAACACTCTGTGAAACTTCCGGCGCAATATTTCTGGAGCAACTTCCGGAGCAAAGTTTCCGGCGCAAAAGTTCCTGCTCTTCAACACTCTGCGAAACTTTCGGCGCAATATTTCCGGAGCAACTTCCAGAGCAAAGTTTCCGGCGCAAAAATTCTTGTTGAAAGTTTCCGGCGCATCTTCCCTGCTGCAAGTTTCCGGAGCATCTTCCCTGCTGGAAGTTTCCGGAGCTACTGCTGCTATTTTCTGAACTGTCAGCTTCCTGTAGGTTTCCGGCACATCTGCGCTCTGCAACTTCTTCATCCTTAAGGGGTATGGAGACAGAAATATCAGTATTGCTGTCAACTTTTCCATCCCACGACTCATTTTCTAGGAACTCCACGTCCCTACTGATGATTATCTTCTTGGTGACCGGATTATATAGCCGATAGGCTTTGGACTCTGTACAGTAGCCCGTGAAAATAAAATTTTCACCCTTGTCATCCAATTTCTTCCTATTTTCTTTAGGCACGTGTGCATAGGCTACACACCCAAACACTTTCAAATGCTCAACTGACCATTTTTGTTTTGTCCATGCCTCTTGAGGGATTTTATCACGGACTGCCTTTGTTGGACTTCTATTTATCAGATAAACAGCTGTTGCTACAGCCTCTCCCCAATATTCAATAGGGAGTCCCTTTGCTTTCATCATGCTCCTTGCCATCTTCACAATGGTCCTATTTTTTCTTTCAGCCACTCCATTTTGCTGCGGAGTATAACTGGCTGTGAGTTCCTTCTTGATGCCATTTTTTCTACAGAAATTTACAAATTGATTGGAGGTATACTCTCCTCCACGATATGACCTTAGGACCTTAATAAAGTGTCCACTCTCCTTTTCAGCCTGGGCCTTAACTAACAAAAACTTATCAAATGCTTCAGACTTATGCTGCAAAAAATAGACCCATGTCCTATGACTGTAATCATCTATAAAGGTCATAAAAAATCTGCTTTTGCCAAAAGACAGATTTTGCATAGGGCCTACCAAGTCAGTATGCACCAACTCCAATGGTGCTCTAGCCCTTGTATAGTTGCCTGAATTAAAAGGCTGCCTATGTTGCTTGCCCAAAATGCAAGCTTCACATCTAACATTAGGCTCTATGATTTTTGGCAAACCATCTATCATATTTTTCTTGGACAAAAGACTCAAACCAGAGTAACCTAAGTGTCCATACCTGAGGTGCCATAGCTTGGAGATATCTTGAATGGCTGCTTTGAAGGCTGATTGTTGCAGGTCTTTTGACTGTGCTGAGATTTGCATCTTGAGAGGAAACATTCGATTTTGTGTCATTTGAACCGCTGCCATAACTCTTTTGCTTCCATCTTTATCATAGATGATGCATTCCCCTTTCTCCATCAGCACTCTATACCCATTTTGGACCATCTGTCCAATGCTCAAGAGGTTATGTTTCAATCCTGGGGCATAGAAGACATCATATATTTGTCTTTCATCACCATGCTTGATTTGTAGGCATACCATGCATTTTCCCATGACTGGAACCATCTTATTGTTGCCCATTTTTATTTCAGACTTCACGCTGCTATCAATGGAGGCAAACAAGTCTTTGTTACCACTCATGTGGTTGCTGCAGCCACTGTCCAAGTACCAAACTTCAGCGCTGCTCTGTTCTGCAAGGTTACAAGCAATGAACACTTGTGACTGTCTTTCATTTCTAGCCACATTTGAGTCAGCAACATGTGCATTCTGACTCCCTTGGTCATGTTTTTGTCTGCAATCATTTGCATAGTGACCATACCTTTGACAGTTGTAGTATTGCACGTTTCTTTTATCCTTTTTTTGATAAGAACTGTTGTTCTTCTTTCCTCCTTGGGAGTTGGTTGCCCCCTCATGACTGCTTGCTCGGGATGAGCTTTCATCACCATCATTTCCACATCTAGAGTTTCCTCTACCACGTCTGGAACCTTTTCTACCTCTCCCCCTTCCTCTTGCATTCGACTGAGCATTGAAAGCTTGCTCTTGGGAGGAGGTTGCAGACCTATTTAGGCGCTGCTCATGGGTTTGCAGAGAGCCCATTATCTCATCAACTGACAAAGTTGTGAGATCTTTTGCCTCTTCAATGGCAATCACCACCGGATCAAACTTTGTGGGGAGGCTTCTCAATATTTTCTCCACAATCTTTTGTTCTTCCAACGTTTCACCACTTATCCTCAGCTGGTTAATCAAAGTGGTTGCCCTTGTGTGAAAATCTATAATGGACTCACTGTCCTTCATCTGCATGGTCTCAAACTCTCTTCGTTGCAGCTGGAGTTTGACTGATCTAACTTTCTTAGATCCTTTGCAGGTGGTTTGAAGTGTTTCCCACGCTTCTTTTGCATAACTAGCTACTGCTATTTGGGAAAAAATAGCTTCTGTCAAGGCTGCCTCAATCAGACTGAGGGTTTTTGCATCATTCTTCTGTGTCTCCTTCAACTGGTTCTTTTGAGCATTGCTCAAAGCTGTAAATGCAGTCGGGTCAGTCACATCTGTGAACCCATTTACAACAAGTTCCCATAAATCATTTGCAATAAAAATGGTTTTCATTTTCTTTGCCCAAACATCATAATTTCTACCATCAAAAATAGGTGGCTGCTGCCAACTCCTATTGTCTCCTCCAGCCATTTTGCTAAAATGGGGAAAAACTAAAACTACCCAGATAAGATCTAAGGCTTCAAAAACTGACTGCCCAGTAAACCTATGGGCTCTGATACCATGTCAGAAAAACTCAGAAACTTCTTATGCCAGGCAAAGAATGAGAACATGCACAGCGGAAGAGTATGGAAGGAAGGAGACAGACATAAATAGAGACATAAACATTTGCAACATTCTATTTCACTGAGAAAAAGATTACAGTAATAAAAACTGTTTACATATAAAATATTCAGAGCAAAAGCTCTATACAACTATACTACAGAAACTGTGCATTTTCCAGCGCACTGGCGCTTCTGCGCTACTGCTCCGTGTGGGATCACTTCCGACACATGGGCGCAAGGCTCACTGACTCTCTTCTGCTGCGGAAGATGCTCCTGAACTTCACTGTTCAGTTGCTCCTGAACATTCCTTTTGTTCTGTGTTCTGCTGAACTTTTTCTTTTTGTTCTGTCTCACAAAACTACTGTCTGTCACTTGCACAGAATCATATGCAATCAATTCTACTTTTGGCTTTTCAGCCAATACACAAAAAATTGGTGCTCAAAATTTGAACTTACCTACCAATAATAAATTGCTGCCAGAAAGTACTTACTGGACAGCAAGAAATTCAAGCACGGCAGGGGGGAAAGAAATCTGAAATGATTCATCTGACAGTGCATTTAATGCACCTACCGTTGGCTACTCAAGATTATAATTTCCAACAAACATTGCCTCCTTTCAGTCATTCCTTCATTGATCATTATCACTCATTTGCTACTCCTCACCCTTATTTGCAATAGTTTTTCACCTCTTTATTGCCAGTGGAATACAATAACAATAAACTTTCACACATCAAACCCCTATAGCCACGATCCATATGTACTATCAATTGCATTCATTAAATACATACACTCTCCTTTTGTCATGGGTATCCATATTTTTTTTGCCAAGAATACCTTGTTTTGAATGTCCTTCAAGTGTAACAGATCCATTCATCAAATCTCCCTCTTTAGAATTTGTGGGTCCATATATAAATATGTCATCTGCAAAGACAATTCATGAGACTTCCTATAACTATGATCTCAGGGAAATTTCTTATTTGTATGAGTTCTTTTGAGATCTAGTAATTCTGAACCAACACGAATTTGATGAATTCTTCATATCCTTCTAATTTGAATTTGTCATAGCTACTATTCCATTGTCATTGATGACGTTGAGGCCGCAATGATACTTGCTGAGGCACCAACCACCTTGAATGCTATCAACCGCATTCACTCCTAACACTATTGGAATTTTTGAGCTTAAAATCATGCCTTCAACTTCTTCATGACTTTCCCTTCTCACAAAACATGAACTCTCAGGGAACCATTATAGGCATTGATTACCCGAATGAATCCCCTTGCATGAAACCCAGGAGCTTCTAGATCCTCGGAAAATGCATCTTCTTCCTTGAACACATATGTTGCACAAACCCTCATCGACCATTTCATAATATTATCATTAGAACCATAGTTTACTCAAATCACACATATCAGGTTCATATGCATGTTGAACATATCCATCAAACACATATCATATATGGAGCAATGCATACAAATCACTAAAGTGTGGATTGTTTAGGAACACATGAAATGGAATTTTAAATCATTGCAAGGTAATGATGTGGTTTTGGAAGTGAAAGAAGAATGATATAGATGGTCCTAAAACCCGAAGGATACAATTTTGTAAATCAAATCAAGGCTCATCTCCTGAAGAGGCAAAATGGAAATCAAGGAGTTTGAAGTGTACTCTCTCTCTCTCTCTCTCACACACACACACACATATTATAAAACAACTTTCACACACAATTGTGCAATATATGGACAATCATAGTGATTGGAAATTCCATTTTCCAAGACAATGTCAGCACACATGAGCAAATAAATTGATCTCAAGAACCTTAGTGCTAAGTCAAACCAGGCATTTGAATTCATCTAGATAAAACAATATTAGAGACCTGTTAGAGAAATATAGGATCATGATAAAGCTCAGAGATACGACCATGGGTGGAATTCAGAAAATCCAAGGGGAGGTGAAATTTCTGGATGGATTAGAGTTTGGGGAATCTGAGGGAGCTCAGATTCTCCAAAATGATCTCAAGCCAAAAAATTCAAGGTAGGACGAAATCTCTGAATGGACTCAAGTTTGGGTAATCTGAGGGAGCTCGAATTTCCTGGACCTCTCCCTAACTTAGTCAATTTTCCTGCAAACAGATTTTAGATGAAAGCACAAAGTTCAAATGATGGCTTGAGATCAAAGAGAAACAATCAAAACACCCTAAGTGCAAATGAAGCATTGAATTCTTGGGGTGAAACAAAACTAGATCCAAGAAACCCATCCACTAAGGGGGAGAGATCAAAACCCTAAAGCAAGCAAGCGAACAAAACAAGCAAAAAGAGGGTCCCTGCCTCTGGTGGGGCATGTGTGCGAAAAGTACACAACAAATACTTTACCCCCTTCATCTCTAAATTAAATAAATACTCCAATTTATTTAATTTAGTCACTTTATCCTTTATGAATTAAATCAATTATTAATTCATCATTTTCTCTCTCCTTATGTCACATCCTCCATAATCCTCTCTAATCTAGATTAATTTAATTAATCTGTGACTAGGATGTGCACACCCCTAATCATCCTCCATAATCTCCCACTTGTATCATTAATTCATCTAATCATACATTTGCACAATTTTAATTACCTACTTAGGCCAACCTAATCTCCATGCCATTTATGGAATATGTCCATAGTCAACCAACATTAAATGCTTTCTCTATTTGGAGAAGGCAACCCCTTCCCTATGTGAATTTTTAATTCACATTTATTCTTTCAATGCATTTTAAGGAATTTAAAATTTCTTCTCCCATCCCCATGAGGATTTTTGAGGAATTTTTAATTCCTCACATGTCCTTTCACCCACATGTGGACAAGGACCTCTTTTATGAGGAGATATTGTCCCTTCCCAAGGTACAACCTAGTACCTCCACATCATCTCTGCATCATCCTTCTCCTTACACATCACTTGCCACATGCCAAGATGTGAGGGCTTGTGAGTTTTCAACTCACCCTAGCCCTTGATCTTGTCCATCTTGGCTTTATCCTGGCCCTGGCTTTATCCTGGCCCTCCATTGCTTTAGAGGCACATCCCCTAAAAATGGTGGAATTTCCCCCATTTGCATGATCCACTTTTTCAATTCATTCTAGCAATCAAACATTCACACACTTAGCCAAACTTTCAAGCTTCCAAGCCTTCCATCCACCATTGTTGCAGCATTTTAAGCCTTCATCTTGTATCCATCCAACTACCCATAATATCCATTGCATTCCTCATTTTTCCACCATCATTTAGAGCTAGGTTTTATGCCATTTTTCCATCAAGGAACACACATCAAACATTCAAAGGGCCAACCAAGACTATAGATCTAAACAAGGTAAAAAGTTATAATTTCTTGTGTTTTTGCTTAGATTTAACTAGGCCAATCTTGAGTGTTTGTTTTTGTGTTTTCCTTTGTTGCATTAGTTTAGTTTTTGCATTTTAGAGTAGGAATTCACACTTGCACACATTTCTAGCACACCTGGTGGGACCCATGTCACAGGTCATTTTTATTGTTTGTTGTTGTTTTAAAATCTTGCAAGTTTGGATTTTACACGTAGGGGAAAATCCACCCCCAAAGGGCGAAGTTGCTAGATACAGAAGCAAATTTGCATCAAACATAGGTGAACACAATCTCGCCCTTTTGTGAAAGGGGAAAACTTGCAACAATATGCGAAATCATTTGATGTAGAGGCAGATACATAGAGAGCTACTAGAATAGACAAGATTGTTGAAGATAGAGGCACGAACATGCACAAGTTACATAGGCGAAATCACATATGCCTCTCCACTTGAACAGGCGACTACAACTTTGTCCATCTTGTGAATAGGTGATCTTGCCCCACAGACAAGGGTGAATTTGTCTCACATAGAGGTGAATTGGTAATAATCTAGAACCTTTAATTTTCTAGTTTTAATTACAATTTGATTTCAGTTTTGGACACTAACCAGTTAACTTGTTTGTCAGTGATTTGTGGTGTTTTAACTAACAGTTTGTGTAGGTTTTTCACCCTCATTTGTCTAAGATTGGAGGTCAAAACTACTAATCTATTTTTTGCAGGACAACCAGTCAAAGACTTTAATTAGCTCTATCTATTATTTTCCACACTAATTTAGGCACATGTAGAATTAATTAAAAGGTCAATAAACCTTGTTTGTTGTGTTTGGGAGTGAATTTTTTATGTATCCACTCTCCTTACACCTTTTGGTGATCCTAGGTGATGAGAAACCAGAATTCATTCCAGTCTAGTCCAATCTACCCAGGAAGTGCTAGTGCATCTAAGCTCTCCCCTTGCGCTATGTGCAAGCCTAGGGACCAGCCAAAGCATTTAGTATTTCCTTCCTTTAGTGGGACCTGCCTGGGATTTCATCACTCGGGGTACAATTCCAACCACATGTTACTAGCGTGGTGTATAAAGGGGAGAGAACTAAAGTTGTACCCCAATCCAGTCATGTTGTGTCTAGTGAAGCATCGAAGTTAAGGTGATACCTAGATAAGATGTGCAGGGTTCGTCCAAGTTTTTAGTACCTCACTGGGGCTCCCGACCCACACTTGTGATGGGTTGATGTTCATGGTTGTGCCTCATGTACCTAGAATATGGCGAGGATGCACGAGATAGCCTTGTTTAGCCTAGATAAAGACTTATGTTTTAGGCATGGCTTGGTGTAGTGTAGGGGAACCATACTATACCCTGAAGTTACTCACCATGTACTCCCTTGGGTTGAGATAGAAATCCTCATGGTGGAATACGATAGTCTCCAAGAGAGAACATGAAGGTGAACCCATGTCATCTGTTGATGACCCTATGCCACTAAATCACTAGTTATCCACCTTTGTGAGAAAGGGTGATCTAGAGAACCACCCCAGTATCACATAGTATTAACCTTGGGTTTTATGTCCAAGGTGTTGGGCCTACATCAATTTTGTAAACCCTTAACACTAATTCTAGGATTATGTTGCCTAGCGTGTCTTCTCTATGCGATACCAGTGCTTGTTGTTAGTCTGAGTTAGTCCAACCTTTCTATCTATTGTTTGTTGTGTTTTCTACAGTCTACCCCTACCCACAGTGGCGAGTTTTCTTCTAACAGAGGTGAATTTTCATTGTGGATAGGTGATCATGCCCAATAAAGGGGCAATTCTATGTCTTGGTCTAGTCTAGATCATCCTTTAGGCGAGTTCATCCTTGTCAGGGGTGAATTTTCCTATGGGTCCCATAGTTAGGCGACCCTGTGTCCACCTGTTCCCTAAAGAGACGATCTTGTCCAGCCCTTAGGTGAGTCTATGTCTAGTCTGTACCCTTTAAGTCTGCTTGTTTCTCTAGAATAGGAAATCTTGTCACCTCCTTGGGTGAACTTGTTGTCTGCAAGGGCGATCTTGTGTCTGATTTGAGTCATCCCCTTCTGCCTATTCCCTAAATAGGTGATCTTGTCAGACTCTTAGCTGAATATGTGTCCCTTTGCATCTTCCTTGTCTATACACCCCTTAGAATAGGTGATCTTGCTTGTTCGATAGGCAATCCCATTATAGGTGTTTCCATTTGAGTCTGTACAAATCAAGACATAGGCGATCCTGATCCTTAGATAGGAAAACTTGTCATCCCAATAGGTGATTTTGACCATGTCTATACATCTCAAGAAAGAGGCGAGCTTGATCCTTAGATAGGCGATCATGTGTCCTGTGTCCACTCATTTCCTTGTGGTATCAAAATATATAGGTAATTTTGTGTCTTAGAGAGGTGATCCTATCATACATATAGGTAATATTGTCCTTATATGGGTGAATTTTCATCCTGAGTCTACCTGTTTCTTTTGGCTTCTAAAGATATAGGAAAACATAAGTCCTAGACACAGGCGAAGTTACTAGACATACATGTGATTTTTTTGTCCTTTAGATAGGTGATCCCGTCACCTAGAGGGGTGAATTTTTGCTACATAGAGGTATATGTGCTTCCCATACAAAACTCTTGAGAGTTAAACCTTTGGACCACTAAAATCCTGTTGTTTTATGAGTTCGTTGCCATGATCAAAAATTTTTTATCACCATCTATCTGCCTGTAATCATCATTTTAGTCCATCTACATTTTCCAAAATACATCGAATCCTCAATCAAATCACATAGGTGCATCTTAGAACATCCATAGAGTGCATATCCATCATTGGTTCATCCATCCAAATCTCTTAGACTTCATTTTAGGGGTTTTTATCCAAGTTGGCTTAGGGGTCTAGTCCTGATCGTCATCATACCCACTTACTTAGGATTGTCACCAGTCTTAAGTCAATAATCATCCACTGCCCAATAAATCTACTTCCATCTTGAGGTAGATTTAGTGTCATAATCATCTTTTTCATAATCCAATCCAATCATTAGCACCATACACTATCGAGTCAAACCTTTGAACTTGGTTTAGAGTCAATCACATCAATTGAATCCAACCAATCCTCCAATCCTATCAACTATCCAATCTAGTCAATCAACCCAGTCAAATCCAATCCGATCCAATCAATCACCCAAATCATCTCATCCTATCAATCCCTTAGTCATTAGTTAGGTCACCATTTAAGTGTATCTTAGGGAGTAGTGTCATCTTGTAGTTTTGCATTTTCATGCCCTTTACTTGATTGCAAGCAAAGAAACTCTTGGCAAAATAATAGTCCCAGGGTGCTCAACCTCACATTCCTTAGGATAATCAACCCACCAATAGTGGCTCATCACATTCCAATACTGAAATCCACACTACATCGCCTCCTGCTGATGAGAGAATGGTCAACCAACCTGAGGTCACAATTGATGAATACCTTAGTAATCCCACCAATGTCCAAATGACAGATCATCTCTTTAAGGAGCGTAGGGATAAAATTATTTCTACCTTACTCTTGAAAGGTGTCAAGCCACCGTTGGGGCTCAATTTATCAAAATACATCAATATCACACCTCTTGCACCCTCGGTGTCACAAGATCCTCAGAATTCATAGAACTATCCAGGCAATTCATACATCCCTGAGGGTCCACCGCAAGAGGGTTGATATCAACCTAGGCTTGGAAATGTTTTACTTTATCAAGTACTACCCCCTATACCACCTCTTCAATTTCCAATTTCGGTCATGGGAGCATTGACCGATCCTAACAATCCCCAAGGCCCCGATCCTAACAATCCTCTTAGTCTTGGTATGCCATAAGGTCCCTCCAATCCACCAAGCTAGAATATCCTACAAGGTTCAACCCCATATTGTTCACACCACCTCTTCTTCCAAATCAATCGAATCAGTTATTAGGGAATATTGGGGGCAATCCTTTCATTGTGCCACCTTCGCTTCCTAGATCTACAGCTGCATCAAACTTACCACCACCTCCATTTACATCTTAGTAGTTGCCTCAAGGCAATATCCCGTCTTCGCATCAACCACAAGGAAATCCACAACAACCACCGCAACAAACCTTGTCGCAACCTCCACAACATACTCACATCCCATCTCAACCACCTCACCAACAACCTCCACAACATATCCAAATCTCGTCACAAGTCACTAGTATGATCTGAACCTAAAGTATCCTAAAATCTTATGCTTTCTCACACATCTTAAGAAACCAAAGGTTGTTGTAAGTTCCTTGTGAGATCTTCTTAAGTGAAAAATCTTAGATTTTTGCTTCAACGCCACTATGATTCTTAGCCATGAGTGTGAGCTCATTGTTCATGGGTTGAAAATGAAAGAACTAAAATGAAAAATTAGAAAGAAAAGAAAAAGAAAATATTGAAAATTAAAAGAAAATTCAACTTTTCAGGAGGATCCAAATATCTCTACCGGAGCTATAGACACCCAGCTGGCAGTAGAGCTATTTTTAGGAGAATCACATAGATAACCTCATTGGGGCTATGGACGCCTGACTAGTAGCAAGGCTCCATCCAAGTTGCTTCTAGAGTTAGAATCATTTACATAGCTTAACTTGACTGAGCTTGGAATTTTCAATAGCTTAAGGAGGGAAATTAATACATCTACACACACTAGGATTTTTAGTATATGAAAGGTTCGATCTACCTTTGGTTTTGATTTTTTGATCTTACATTTTGATTTGCTTGGCTTAACGTGAAGTCTAGAATCAAAGATTTTGGGTTCGTGATTCCAATTTTTCATCAAAATTCTATGGAGCATTTTCCCAGTAGAGTCACCATTTGTTGTGCACTTTTTGCACATATGACCCATCAAAGGTGGGGACCCTTTTTCGCATTGGGTACTTTTTTGGCTTTTTGGCTTTTCTCCTTATGGGACTGGTCTTATGAATGTTTGATAACTTCACCTTTTTGGGCTTTCAATGATTGTATTAATATTTAGATGAATGTAGTTTGCAAATGATTGGCATCCTATTCAAAAAACTAAATAATCATGTCTCCTCAGTGATCAATGGGCTTAGATTCAAATTTGCTAAATCTGTAATAACTTGAAATACCCCAAAGTGTTGATTTCGTGAAATCCGACCTCGGGTAAATTCTTCAAAAATCCTTGTTGTCAAAGATTCCTTGATATCTTGGATTCCCCAAGCCTTGGCTAGCATCTTGTCAAGTTAATTATGTCACTCTACAGTCAATGAAGTTACCGTTAATGCTTGTTTGAGGTTCCATTTATAGTGTGATATGAGTCTTTTGATGTCATTTTGTGTGGGTATCTTGAGAATTCTCACTAATGTGTAATGTATCTGGATTTGTTAAAATGAAAAGTCATGATCAAATAGTAAATCTAGAGGATAGTGTTATCATTCTAGAGAATTTAGAACCTTGACTTCCTACTGCAAGAGGACTTTATTGTGCTAATGATTTTGGTAGGTTCGATGTCAATCAAGGTCCAGGGTTTATAAGTTGTGTTAAAACATTATAAATCATATCACAGGGAGCAGATTACTTTGGTTATGTAGATCCGTTTGAGCATGAGTTGAAATGCTCAAGTGAGGACTTCGTGATCATGGTAAATTCGTAAGGAATTAGTAAATGAATGGTAGGAGCAGATGAGGTTTTCATGAGAAAATATGCATTGAAAGACTTGTTATTTTTAATCACAATCGACTAGATAGATGTGATAGATATCAATATTTCACATGTCTATGTAACAAGAGCTGTTATGGTAATAATGATGCGCATATGGGCTATCAGTTAAATGGCTGCCATGGTTTTATTTTGATTAGTTAAATGATGGTGACCAGCACATATCATGAGGCAATGTTTGAGTCAGTGTGATTCAAACACAACAATTGTAATCGGCCAGGTCGATATAAAGGTGGTGTATTTAATGGTAAAAGGCCGGTATTTCTGTTGTGGCTAAGAAGTTTTGGGTAATCTTGATGAACGCAAAAAACATGAAACAAGCAAGTTCGGGTATTTTCTTGAGTGGCGGAATTCCACTTAAAGGTGAAATCTATGAAGATGGTTGTAAGTACAAGTTGATTCATGCAAATACGTTAGTCTTGTATTTATTCAAGATTGCATACTATTTCAATGTATAGAGGATGGATTGCTCATGGTTGACGCCATTAGTTTAAAGCGATTATAATTGGTATCAGGGCATTTGATATCCATATGCTTGTGGCGTGAACATCCTGAGGTGTTAAGATTCGAAAGAGATGATAAAGACTATGGAAACTGGGCATGTCGTTTATGAGAGGATGCCGACTTTTCATGATAAATCAAAGAACTTTCCAAGGAGATTACAAGGAAGTGGTATACGGAGAAATTCACATTTCATCGGCAGTTTCAAGGAAAGCGACTATGATCAGATGCTCGCAGGCTATTCAAGGTTTAGAACGAGTAGTGTAAGAGGCACAACATGTGAAATGCATGTAATTCATGAATTGGAGTATCACCTAAGTTAATATTATGTGGAGATTTCAAACATAACTAAAAAATATGAAGCAAGATTAATTTTGGGGAATCTGTATATGAGTGAAATACCTGATGGTATGATCTTGGAGAATCCGAATCAATGTGAAATCCCCGAAATATTCAAATAAGTGAAAATTCAAATTTTGCGAGGCTGAGAAATGAGCGAAGTCCTTGGTATTGTAAAAGGCATGATTGAATAAACTTGGAAATTTATAGTGTATGGGAAATAAGAGACTGCAATGTTAAGATGGGATCGAAAGGATTGTTGGAAAAAGAAGTAATTTCACGCACCGTCACCCACCATCATTAAAGACTAAATCTGATATCCTCCATTGACTGGCATTAAGTCTTCTTGACTTCATTGCTTCAGTCTTTACTACGTAGATAAGATATTTTCCTGATATTTGTTGTAGTTAATAATTTGTTAGGGTTATCCATCTATTTCTCCTTCCATGTTGTTCATCTTATCTTCTCTGCTACCTAAAGACCTCTTTAAATAGCTGAGACATATGTAATAGAAATATATCAATAAAGATCTAGTGTATGTTGTAGCATATGTTTCTATCTTATTTCTCTGTCTCTTGATTTTGCTATTTTTCTGTATATTGTCCTTTGTTTAGCCTAGAACTAGTATTAGAGCCATTCAAATCTTGGGTTGTAGTTCTAGTGGTCTGGAATGCTGAGACTTCCCTGACAACAAGAAATTTTGAAGAGCCTGCATTGATGTTGTTGTTGTCTTGCAAGTTGCTTTAAAGGAGAGGAGAGCTACTAGAGATCCTAGTCGTAGAAGTTGGAGTTGTTGAGTAGATTTTGAAGAAAAGGTCAAGTGTTTGTAAGAAGAAGCCTCAAAAGAAGGTTGTAATATTTGGAAAGAAGCAAAAGAAGTTGTTGTTTGCATGCAGCCACAGTTTGAAGGTATTAGAATGTTGTAGTGAAGATAAGTTTGCAGTCATGGCATTGAGCAACAACCTCACACAGCCTCAAATTCTGTTGTTTACTGGTAAGAACTATGATTTTTGGTCAATAAAAATGAAAACATTGTTTTGTTCTCAAGATGTATGGGATTTGGTAGAGAATGGTTTTGTAGAACCACAAGATCATGCAGCTTTTGTGGAATTAACACAAGCAGAAAAAGACCAGCTCAAAGACCCCAAGAAAAAGGATGCTAAAGCCTTGTTTATTATTTAGCAAGCTATGGATGATTCAATGTTCCCTAGGGTTGTTGCAACAACCAAGTCCAAAAAAGCTTGGGAGGCATTAAAAATTGCTTATCAAGGTACAACCAAAGTAAAGGTAGCTAAGTTACAAACATTAAGGAGAAGTTTTAAAAATGTTTATATGAATGCATCTAGATCTATAGATCATTTCTTTACTGAGGTGATGAATATTGTTAATCAAATGAGGTCACATGGTGAAAGTATTGTAGACCAAAAGTTGATTGAAAAGATACTTAAAAGTTTACCTAGTAAGTTTGATGTAATTGTAGTTGCCATTGAAGAGTCAAAATATTTAGCTCAATTATTTGTAGATGAATTGTTGGGATCTTTATTGTCTCATGAATCTAGAATGAATAGGAATAATAATAATTCTTCAAAGAATGCTTTTAGATCTCAAGTGTCATTTAGCAAAGGAAGAGGCAGAGGTGGATGCATGAGTCTAGATCAAGGAGAATGGACTAATCAGTCCAATCAGAGTTTCAATAACAAATGACGAGGAAGAAATCAATTTCAACAACAATCACCCATGTTTGATAAGTCTCATATTCAATGTAATCATTGTAAGAAATTTGGTCATTTAACATATGAATGTTGGAAGAAAAAAGCAGAACTGAATAAACAAAATGCAAATTACTTAGGTGTATCAGATAATAACTTAGGAGGGTTATTCTTAACTTGTAATTTCGCTCAAGAAAGTTCCACTAATACATGGTTTTTAGATAGTGGATGCGGTAATCACATGATAGGTAATAGTGGATTATTTGCTAGTTTGGATGATTCTGTGAAATCTGAAGTGAAATTGGGAAATGATAGTAAAGTATCTGTAATGGGAAAAAGTTGTTATAAATATTTTGACTAAGAATGGAGAAAAGAGATATATTCTTGATGTCTTCTCTGGTTTAAAACATAACTTGATGAGTGTTGGTTAGTTAGTGCAAAAAGGGTATAAAGTTTCTTTTAACAAAGACATATGTACAATTTTGGATAGAAATCCTAGTGACAGGTTAATTGTAAAGGTAGAAATGACCAAGAATCAGATGTTCCCCCTCTAGATTGATTACATCCAAGGATCAGAGGAAGTTTAAGTTTCAAAACAGTGTACTTAGACCCAACATGGCTGTGGCATTTAAGGTATGGTCACCTTCATTTTGAAGGTTTGACTTTATTGCAAAAAAGAAACATGGTGAAAGGTTTACCACCCATAGAGAATCTAGCTAGTTCATGTGAAATTTTTATATTAGCAAAACAACATAGAGAAAGTTTTCTTGTAAAGAGTTCATACAGAGCAAGGACACCATTAGAGTTAATTCACACTGATATATGTGGACCAATGCAAACTGCATCCTTAAGTGAAAGCATATATTTTCTAACATTTATTGATGATTTCAGTAGGAAAACTTGGATATACTTTCTCGAGAATAAGTTTGAAGCCTTTAGTAAGTTCAAGGAGTTTAAAGCTATGGTTGAAAAGCAAAGTGGTCTACACATTAAGATACTTAGATCAAATAGAGGTGGTGAATATAGTTCTAATGAATTTTTAGACCTTTGTAGAGATCATGGTAGTAAGAAACAATTTACAACAAGTACACACCACAATAAAATGGTGTAGTAGAGAGGAAGAATATAAACATAATGGAGATAGCCATAAGCATGTTGAAGGCCAAGAATTTGTCTAATGTTTTTTGGGCAGAAGCAGTAGCATGTGCAGTATACATCTTGAACAAAAGTCCTACAAAGAGTGTCAAGGATCGAGTTCCACAAGAAGCATGGACTGGTAAGAAACATTATGTATCTCATCTTAGAATTTTTGGATGCGTTGCCTATTCCTTAGTGCCATATAAATTGAGAAGGAAATTGGATGATAAAAGTGAAAAGTGTATTTCCATATGTTATAGTGAGCAATCAAAAGCTTATAGATTGTATAATCCTATTTCAAAGAAAATGATTATTAGCATGGATGTTAAATTTAAGGAGGAAGAAGCATGGGATGGAAATATTGACAGTATAGTGTTAAGTGGAGCACCAATACCTCATAGTGAAGAAGAATCAAAAGAAAATGATGGTCAATCAAATCAAGCTGGACCAAGTACTCCACCAAGAAATTTTGTGTAGGGTGAACCATCAAACTACGAAGGCCAGCCTACTTCAGATTCAAATGTAAGTAATGAGTTAGATCCTACACTTGCTTCATTAAGACCAAGCCCTAGAAGTAAGAAAACAAGAATTCTAAAAGAAATATATGATCAAGATCGAGAGAATTTAGATTTGTGTTCAAATTTTTCTTTATTCTCTCATGATCTAGTATATTTTGAAGAAGCAATGCAAGAAGATAATTGGATCGAAGCAATGGATGAAGAAATGAATTCTATTGAAAAGAATCAAACATGGGAGTTAGTGGATCTACCTGAAGGTAAAGATTCTATAGGAGTTAAATGGGTCTATAAGACTAAGTTTAATGTTAAAGGTAAAGTTGCAAAACATAAAGCTAGATTAGTTGCAAAAGGATTTTCACAATATTATGGGATTGACTATAATGAAACATTTGCTCCAGTTGCTAGACTAGATACAGTTAGGACTGCTTTAGCAATAGTTGCACAAAATAGTTGGAAATTTTATCAAATGGATGTAAAATCAGCTTTCCTAAATGGTTTTCTTGAAGAAGTTTATGTTAAGCAACCTCCAGGATATGAGGTATATGGGCATGAAAATAAAGTGTATAAATTGAAAAAAACACTTTATGGTTTGAAACATGCACCAAGGGCATGGTATAGCAAGATTGATTCATATTTAAGAAATAATGGATTCAATAGAAGTAACAATGAGCCCACATTGTATACACAGACCAATGAACAAGGTCAAATTTTGATTGTGAGTCTATATGTTGATGATTTAATTTTCAGTGGAGATTTGTCTGCAGATATGCTCAAGTTAGCCTTAATGAAAGAGTTTGAAATGACAAATTTGGGCTTAATGAGATACTTTTTAGGCATTGAAATTTTTCAATATGATAAAGGAATCTTCATTTTTCAGTCTAAGTATGTGAAGGTGTATTAAGAAGATTCAGAATGTTACAAAGCAATTCAGCATCAACTCCAGTTGCTATAGGAACAAAACTTAGCAAAGACGATAAAGGGTCAAATGTTGATCCAACTATGTTTAAAAGACTTGTTGGAAGTCTAATGTATCTTATAGCTACAAGGCCAGATATCATGTATGGAATTAGTTTGATCTCGAGGTTCATGGATTCGCCTCAAGATTCTCACTAGCAAGTTGGAAAGAGAATACTGTGATATGTTGCAAGAACAACAAGATATGGAATTTTATATTCCAAAACTAATAATTTTAATTTGGTTGGTTACACTGACAGTGATTTTGCAGGTAGCATAGATGATAGGAAGAGTAATTCTTGACACATATTTCATTTTGGATATGGAGTTGTCTCATGGGCATCGAAGAAGTAACCCATAGTAACAATTTCATTAGCTGAACATAATATGTAGTTGCAACTATCGCATCATGTCAAGCAATATGGATGCGTTGAATCTTATTTGATTTGTTGCATAATCAAGAAGAACCAACAACAATCTTTTGTGATAACAAGTCAGCAATAGCATTATCAAAAAATCATGTTTTTCACAAAAGGAGTAAACACATTGATACAAAGTACCATTTCATCCGAGAGTTGGTCAACAATGGAGAAATCTGTCTTGAATTTTGTAGATTTGAAGATCAATTAGCAGACATTTTTACTAAGACATTACCAAAGGAAAATTTTGAGTATCTGCGACAAGGGCTAGGTGTTATTGATGTTGAAGCAATCAGTGGTTGAAATTAAGGGGGAGTGTTGGAAAAAGAAGTAATTTCACACACCATCACCCACCATCATTAAAGACTAAATCTAATATCCTCCACCAACTAGCATTAAGTCTTCTTGACTTCATTGCTTTAGTCTTTACTACGTAGATAAGATATTTTCCTAATATTTGTTGCAGTTAATAATCGGTCAGGGTTATCCATCTACTTCTCCTTCCACGTTGTTCATCTTATCTTCTCCACTGCCTAAAGACCTCTATAAATAGCTGAGGCATATGTAATATAAATATATCAATAAAGATCTAGTGTATGTTGTAGCATACGTTTCTATCTTATTTCTCTGTCTCTTGAGTTTGATGTTTTTCTGTATATTGTCCTCTGTTTAGCCTAGAAGGATAACATAGGGAAATGAAGATTATTATCCAGAGGCAATCATTTCTCCTTTGAATGATTTAAAAATTCTAAGCACCCTCATAATGAATCTCAGGTCCGATGCACAATGTTGACAATGCAAGTGATTGTTAAATATTGGACAACATTCATGGTGATGGTTGTACATAAGACACTGGCCGCAGGTAAGTTTTTGGTGATCAGTATTGCCCATCTCAACATTTATCTTAGAGTATGTATTTTTGAAGGAGGAAGTTTTCATTATCAAACCATTGTGTGGTGACGGTAAAGGAATCTTCATGAGGTTCAGAATGCTTAGTAGATGAACAGGCTCATGGAACGAGTATGCTGTGGGAATGGATTCAACAGTATAAGAGATAACAAAATGCCAATGAAGGAGAGATGCGTTTTAGATTGTTATACTTTTATACAAGTAATCAAAGATTGGATTGGTAGAGAGGACATAATTTAAACAGCAAATGCATGGAGCCTCAGGGATTTCTTTCATCCAAGATTTCACGGAGAAAATAAAATCATGAAAGAGGGAGTTCTCGGGGAATCCACAACCAACCGGATTCCGTGAGATAGTAGAATTTGCGAAGTTCCTGAAATCGCGAGAAATTGAGGTTCATGAAAGAGGAACTCACGGTGAAAATAGGTGAAGTCTGCAGGCTTGTGAAATCCCTGATAATCCCAAATCCACGAAAATGGATGGTGGCCGATGTCTTCGTGCATAAAATCACAGTTGTTCCTAGACGGTTATTCACCATCATTTAAATAGTGCTGGGAAGTTGCATCATGAATCATCTCTTATCGACAAAGTGAAGGATTCTCATTTGAATGCAATAGTGTTTTTGATCAGGTCTTTAAGTGACGATGTGTGTGGATAGTTGAATTAATAAGAAGTTTTTATCTGAAATACTGTCAACATTCAGGGTGTCGAAATACCAAGTATGTGATATGCGAGGTATGAAATCAAATCAATAGAAAGGAGGTTCAAGGGAATAATAGACCATTTACAACAGTGCACATAGATCAAATAAAATTTTCATAAGGAGAGTGTCGGATTAAATACTTGGAATGTGATATTTAAAATGAAGTGACGGCGTGGGGGGCAGATCAGTAAGTCCTCAATGAACAAGCAAAACATTTGAACCATTTTCTATTGTTGTGATTGATTTTAAGGGTTAGTTTCAGATCTCTCAACTCTTATCTCTTTTGATCTTTCTTTGTGTGAAAAATTAAGCCTACATATTTGAGCTGGTGAAATTGAGGTGGGACTAGAAAGTCCCCCTACAACTTAGAATTTTTTTCTGCCACTTGTCAATCATTTGAAATTTCAAAATTTTTCCAGAAAATTAAAAAAAAGATAAAATTATTTTTATTTATTAATTTTTATCAAAGTATTGTAGTTTATTCCTTAAATTAAAATAATATATTTAACCTGTATTACTTTAATATCAAATTAAGATAGATTTAATTTAAAAGCTATTTACTTTTGGTAACAATCATACATTTTTACCCCTTTTATCTTGTGTACAATATTGCTCTTGCAACACAACCCACACCATCATTGTTTATCTGATAATTTTCAATTTTTTGTACAATTTTGATAATGTTGTCCATCAGGGAAAGGTCTGACTCTAACTTGGAACAATCATATAGAGATAGAGATACAAAAGATCCGAGTCATTCAATCTCAGAAGGCAATTTCTCAAGGCTTGAACAAGCGTTTAATTCTAAGGAGTTCAAGCTTCAAATTGACCGAAAGTTGAAAGCAATTTTTTTGAACTTTTGCACAATGGAAGGTCCAAATGTGTGCTCAAATGATTCTGGCAGTTCTTTCAAATTTTCACATCATGACAGGTTCAAATGTGTTAGAGTGCCATCTCATGGAGGAGCTTTAGGATCTATTTTCAAGGAGCAAGGATCCCATGAAACAAAAAAAATATATGTTACAAGATTAATTGGAATATTTATTTTAAAACTGCATATTTGAGCTGGTGAAATTGAGGTGGGGCTATAAAGTGCCCCTACAGCTTACTATTTTTTTTTGTCACTTGTCAATCATTTGAAATTTAAAAATTTTGTTAGAAAATAAAAAGAAGAGAATTATTTTTGTTTATTAATTTTTATCAAAGTATTGCAATTTATTTCTTAAATTTTGGAACTTAAAATTTTCAACTGAATTGCACTATTAAATTCATAAGACCACCAACTTAAAAATGTTCCTAAAAAATTTCAGCAACACCACTAAATTTTTAGTTTTTTTAACCTTACCCTCAGAGTTCTCAACTGCCCGAACGATTCTGGCAGACGCTCCAACTTACTATTTTCATTTATAACAAATCTACTCAACTGCGGTAACCTCGCCTAAAGAATTGTATCTCACCACTCTCAGTATCTTCAACTTATGTAAGCCATGAAGACAGCTACAAAATGCATTTTCGTTGCTGTCTCCTCCATCAATGGAATCAAAATATACAGTTAATTCTTGCAAGGAGGAGTTTGGCACGAAGCCCCCCCTTTCAACGGGCTAGTTCCAGACTAGTATGAACCTTAAATTTTCTGGTAACTACGTGCAAAGTTACTATTTCTTTGTCATAACTTTAACTAAACATAACAATTAAGAAAATCAATAATTAAAACCATAATAGTAATGTGCAAAAATGAAATGGAAGTATGTATGCTATTATTGGACTCAGGGCATGCCTTTAGAGGACCTTTCTGCGTAGTGGGAAGCTTCTCACACATCAACACACCCAATTTATCAAGTGCTTCTACATTCACCCAAGAAATATCACCATCTTTGATCATACATCTTAACTCTGGAAATCTCACTGCATTTGTAGAGCTAATATTTTTTCTTCTCCCCCGCAAGGCCAGAATTCTTAATGTTCCCTTCATTGCATTAATGTGGCTTTCCTCAAGCATGCAATCTCCATTTCCAAGCCAAACTCCTTTAATTCTGTTGAGCTTTCCCTGCGAGATAGAGGTGTCAGCTAGTTTTCTTTAACAATGAAAGCAAATATTCTCTCAATCCATCTAACTATAATTAGAGGAGAAACATACCTCTTCTTTTTCAGCTTCATTCCACGACTTTAAATCCATAATTCGACTGGATTTTGACAAACTGCGCCCTATTGATTGAATGACATCGTGAACAGACAACACCTCTGTCAGAAAACTTTTATGCCATGCAAAGAATGAAAGCATGCACAACGGAAGTGTATCAACAAAAGGAGACAGACAAACAAAGAGACAGAAATATTTGCAATATTCTATTTCACTCAGAAAAAGATTACACTAAAAAAAAATTGTTTACATATGAAAATATTCAAAGCAAAAGCTCTGTACACATATACTATAGAAGCTGTGCATTTTCCAGTGCACTGGCGCTTCTGCGCTGCAACTCCATGTGGGATAGCTTCCGGTGCACAGGCGCAAAGCTAACTTTCTTCTACTGTGGCAGATACTACTGAACTTCATAGTTCAGTTGCTCCTGAACATTCCTTTTGTTCTCTATGTTCTGCTGAACATTCCCTCTTTCTGTCTCACTAGAAAACTCTATCTGCAACTTTTTTAGAAGATGCATTCAATTCTTCTTTTGGCTTTTCAGCCAATACACAAAAAACTACCACTCAAAATTTGAACTCACCTACCAACAATAAATTACTGCCAGAATGCAATTACTAGACAGCAAGAATGTCAGACACGGTAGGGGGGAAAAAGATCTGAGTTGATTTCTTCTGACAGTGCATTTAATGCATCTGTCTGTTGGCTGCTCAAGATTAATATTTCCAACACTCCCCCTTAATCTTGAGTCTTTTTTCTCTTCATCATTATTTGAAAACTTTCGGCTCAATACTTCTGGAACAAAGTTTTCAGTGCAAAAGTTCCTGCTCTTCAACACTCTGTGAAAATTTCGGTGCATCGCCATAAAAGTTCTAGAGCATCGGTGAAAATTTTTTGGCGCAAACCTATTCTTCAACATTCTGCGAAACTTCCGGCACATCGCCATAAAAATTCTGGAGCACCGGTGAAAAATTTCCAATGCAAACCTATTCTTCAACATTCTGCGAAACTTCCAGCGCATCGCCATAAAAATTCTGAAGCACCGGTGAAAAATTTTCAGAGCTGGTTGGCTGCTGGCCTGATGAAGAAGTCTGCTGCTGTAGGTTTCCAGAGCATCTTTCCTATTGAAAGTTTCCGGAGCATCTTCCCTGCTGGAAGTTTCCATAGCATCTTCCCTACTAGAAGTTTCTGGAGCTCCTTCTCTGCTGAGAATTTCTGGAGCTACTGCTATTGTTTTCTGAACTGTCAGCTTCCTGTAGGTTTCCAGCACATTTGCGCTCTGCAGCTTCTTCATCCTTAAGGGGTATGGAGACATAAATATGAATATTTCTATTAACTTTTCCATCCCACAACTTATTTTCTAGGAACTCCACGTCCCTACTGATGATTACCTTCTTGGTGACCAGATTATATAGCCGATAGGCTTTGGACTCTATACAGTAGCCCAAGAAAATACACTTTTCACCTTTTTCATCCAATGTCTTCCTATTTTCTTTAGGCACGTGTGCATAGGCTACACACCCAAACACTCTCAAGTGCTCAACTGACCACTTTTGTTTTGTCCATGTCTCTTGAGGGATTTTATCATGGACTACCTTCGTTGGACTTCTATTTATCAGATAAACAGCTGTTGCTACAACCTCTCCACAATATTCGATAGGGAGTCCCTTTGCTTTCATCATGCTCCTTGCCATCTCCATAATGGTCCTGTTTTTCCTTTCAGCCACTCCATTTTGCTGCGGAGTATAATTGGCTATGAGCTCCTTCTTGATGCCATTTTTCCTGCAGAAATTTACAAATTGATTGGAGGTATACTCTCCTCCATGATCTGACCTTAGGACCTTAATAAAGTGTCCACTCTCCTTTTCAGCTTGGGCCTTAAATAACAAAAACTTGTCAAATGCTTCAGACTTATGCTGCAAAAAATAGACCCATGTCCTACAGCTGTAATAATCTATAAAGGTCATAAAAAATATGCTTTTGCCAAAAGACAGATTTTGCATAGGGCCTACCAAGTCAGTATGCACCAACTTTAGCCCTTCTAGAGTTGCCTGAATTAAAAGGCTATCTATGTTGCTTGCCCAAAATGCAAGCTTCACATCTAACATTAGGCTCTACGATTTTTGGAAAACCATCTATCATATTTTTCTTAGACAAAAGACTCAAATCAAAGTAAACTAAGTGTCCATACCTAAGGTGCCATAATTTGGAGATATCTTGAATGGCTGCTTTGAAGGCTGATTGCTGCAGGCCTTTTAACTGTGTTGAAATTTGCATTTTGAGAGGAAACATTCGGTTCTGTGTCATTTGAATTACTGCCATAACTCTTTTGCTTCCATCTTTATCATAGATGATGCATTCCCCTTTCTCCATCAGCACTCTATACCCGTTTTGGACCATCTGTCCAATGCTTAAGAGGTTATGTTTCAATCTTGGGGCATAGAAGACATCATATATTTGTCTTTCATCACCATGCTTGGTTTGTTGGCATACCATGTATTTGCCTATGACTGGAACCATCTCATTGTTCCCCATTTTTATTTCAGACTTCACACTGCTATCAATGGAGGCAAACAAGTCTTTGTTACCACTCATGTGGTTGTTGTAGCTGCTATCCAAGTACCAAACTTCAATGCTGCTCTGTTCTACAAGGTTACATGCAATGAACAGTTGTGACTGTCTTTTATTTTCAGCCACATTTGAGTCAGCAACATGTGCATTCTGACTCCCTTGGTCACGTTTTTGCCTGCAATCACTTGCATAGTGACCATACCTTTGACAGTTGTAGCACTGCACATTTCTTTTATCCTTTTTCTGATAAGAATTGCTATTTTTTTCCTCCTTGGGAGTTGGTCGCCCCCTCATGACTGCTTGCTCGAGCTGAGCTTTCATCACCATCATTTCCATGTCTAGAGTTTTCTCTACCACGTCTGGAGCTTTTTCTACCTCTCCCCCTTCCTCTTGCATTCGACTGAGCATTAAAAGCTTGCTCTTGGGAGGAGGTTGCAGACCTATTTAGGCGTTGCTCATGGGTTTGCAGAAAACCCATCAGCTCATCAACTGACAAAGTTGTGAGATCTTTTACCTCTTCAATGGCAATCACCACCAGATCAAACTTTGTGGGAAGGCTTCTCAATATCTTCTCCACAATCTTCTGTTCTTCCAAATTTTCACTGCTTATCCTCAGCTTGTTAATCAAAGTGGCTGCCCTTGTGTGAAAATCTATAATGGACTCGTTGTCCTTCATCTGCATGGTCTCAAACTCTCTATGTTGCAGCTGGAGTTTGACTGATTTAATTTTTTCAGATCCTTTGCAGGTGGTTTGAAGTGTTTCCCATGCTTCTTTTGTATAAGTAGCTGCTGCTATTCGAGAAAAAATAGCCTCTGTCAAGGCTTCCTCAATCAGACTGAGGGATTTTGCATCATTCTTCTGTGTCTCCTTCAACTGGTTCTTTTGAGCATTGCTCAATGCTGTAAATGCAGTTGGGTCAGTCATATCTGTGAACCCATTTGCAACAAGTTCTCATAAATCATTTGCAATAAAAATGGTTTTCATTTTCTTTGCCCAAACATCATAATTTCTACCATCAAAAATAGGTGGCTATTGCCAACTCCTATTGTCTCCTCCAGCCATTTTGCTAAATGGGGGAAACTAAAAATACTCAGATAAGATCTAAGGCTTTCACAAATATCTAGAAACAAAGATTTTGTTTCTGCACGCCTAGGACAAAGCTAAGGCTTTAAAAACTAACTACCCAGTAAACCTATGGCTCTGATACCATGTCAGAAAACTTTTATGCCAGGAAAAGAATGAAAACATGCACAACGGAAGTGTATCAACAGAAGGAGACAGACAAACAAAGAGACATAAATATTTGCAATATTCTATTTCACTCAGAAAAAGATTACACTAAAAAAAAACTATTTACATATGAAAATATTCAAAGCAAAAGCTCTGTACACATATACTACAGAAGTTGTGTTTTCCAGTGCACTAGCGCTTCTACGCTACAGCTTTGTGTGGGATAGCTTCCAGCGCACGGGCGTAAAGCTAACTTTCTTCTGCTGTGGCAGATACTACTAAACTTCACTGTTCAGTTGCTTTTGAACATTCCTTCTGTTCTCTATGTTCTGCTGAACATTCCCTTTTTTTGTCTCACCAGAAAACTCTATCTGCAACTTTTTTAGAATATGCATTCAATTCTTCTTTTAGCTTTTCAGCCAATACACAAAAAACTGCCACTCAAAATTTAAACTCACCTACCAACAATAAATTATTGCCAGAATGCAATTACTGGACAGCAAAAATGTCAGACACGGCAGGGGGGAAAAAGATCTGAGTTGATTTCTTCTGACAGTGCATTTAATGCATCTGTCCGTTGGCTGCTCAAGATTAATATTTCCAACATCCTCCTCCTTCTTGTCCATCTCCCTCGGAAAACATAGTGGCTCTCCTATGATTGTCGTTATGAATGCAACCTCTTGAAGGGATGCGACTTACTCACCCCCCACAATGTACTTTGTAATTCAACGAGGGAAACCCTTATCAAAGAAGCAGCATATGTCTAAAAATGCTTCTTGGGTAGACTCCTCCAGCTTGTTATATACAAAATCAAACAAACGGTTGCTGAGATCATTTTCTTTGTTGTGTCCTTCGCTTTGTAAAGCTCCAACTATCTGCGTGCAATTGTCAACATTATATTTATGTTTTAGCAAATGCGCACCAAAAATCTTCAGAACCAACTGAATCCCATTGCAGAGCTTGAGCATCTTGTCTATATCATGTTTGATACCATCAC
This sequence comes from Sequoia sempervirens, assembly GCA_007258455.2. Lineage (NCBI taxonomy): Eukaryota > Viridiplantae > Streptophyta > Pinopsida > Cupressales > Cupressaceae > Sequoia > Sequoia sempervirens. The sequence goes on along the minus strand of VDFB02292527.1, from coordinate 8,880,045 downwards.
GAATTGCAGGGTCATTGCACAGAATTTCTGCCGCATGATTATCAGAGAGAGTTTTGACTGATAGTCCTTATGTTGAAGGCCGCGTTCTTGAAGCATATCTGTGACGCTCAGGATCCTAGTTGTAATAAGTATTCTGCTACGCTGGGGAAGACCTCACAAGTCTTCTGGAAGAATTCTCTCCAGGTCTCTTACGTGGAGGGAATTATCTATAAAAAAAACATAGGCTTAGTTGATCCCCTTTCAAAAGCCTCTGCTAACTTATCCCTACCATCTGCATCATCTCTTAGTTTTACTTCTTTTCCATCATTATAACTGGGAAAGGCATCTTTCAAAATTAGCTCTTGCATTGCTTTACAGTTGTTTTTTTTAGAAACCTCATCTAATTCAATTCTGGCATAGTTGTAACACTTTACATCGACTATGGAGACAACAGCTTGTGTGAGGGTTGTCTTCCCAATGCCACCAAAGCCCTAGATAACAACTGCAATGGATGAGAAATCTTCGTCTTTTTTCATGTTTAGCAACGTATTAACTATTCCTAATTGTTCTTCTATTCCAACTGTCGACAAGAAGAAGAGTGTCATAATAATAAATACTAACAAAAGAAAGCTACAAATCGCATTGATTAGGCAAAGCTTTCATCACGACATCTCGATAGGAAGGGCATGGTTAATATACGACAATATTGTTTGGATGAAATGTAACCTATTGGCAAGCAAATGCAAATACTGAAATATTGTAATGTCTTCTTATTCTATGAGGGATGACTTTCTTTGTAATTAAGTACCTGCATTCTTTGGATAGATTGGTTGTGATAGAGGAAGAACAATTGGCTGCTACGCTAATGTTTCTATTCCAGCAATTAATTGCAGATCTTGATAAATCTTATCTATCTTCGAGGTAATACCGCTCAAAGTGTCAGAGTTTATTGATGATTTCAAGAAGCTGCAACATAAAATTAAAATTTTCTAATGGTAAATCATACTATACATTTAATAAGGAGAAAAATAATACTCACAACCTAAGCTTAAGCCACAAATCATAGAGGGAACAGGATACCCACCTGAAAAAAATCCCTGAATCTAGTTGGGAAGCACAAAATATTGATCCTTCAACAATATATTGAAAGGCATTTTTCAAAACCTCCTTGTTTTTATTTTCAAGAGAAAGATTGTTTAAGCGCTTAATATGAGATGCAATTTTAAGCATGTCTTTTAAGAGATCTACATATCCAGTCCGGTTCTCGGACACTTTTTGATATTTTGATACGAGATACCCTACGATAGAAAGGCCTGCAACTGCCCAATGCAGTTGCCCAATTTGCTGAAGCATATCTCCTGCAATTTTTGTTGCTTCTCCCGAATGAGAAAAGTCACCCTGTAAATCAATAGCAAATAGAAGATAAGTGCCACTGAAAAATAAGGGGAAAAAATAGCCATATTATGATCATATAGGTTTACCTTAGTGTGAATTTTTTCTCTATGATCGCTAACAAATTTTAGAAATGTGGCCCCGCTCTGAATAAAGGAAGGCCAGTTTGACAACTTGTTTGTATTAGAAGAACTCGTGGTTGGAGTATCCTGTTCATTCTGTCAAACACAATAAATAAAATGGAAATAAATAAACAATAATGACCTCTCATAATTAATATTCTTTGAACGAAAAGAAATGAAGTTTACAGCCGACCTTGTAAGCTGTTGCTCCTTCCAGCTCTTCGTTAATGGCCTTGTCGAAATCATCCGCATTAGCAATGTCCGCTTCTTCGAAGCTCTTCAAGACCTCCGCCAGCGTCGGTGAGGATGGCTCTTGTCCAGTTTCAACTGGAGGATTTATTGATGGAAGAGGAGGATTTGGAGGATATATTGGCGGCGGCGGAGGAGGATTTGGAGGATTTATTAGTGGAAGAGGAGGATGTAGTGGTGAATGAGGAGAATCTGGCTTCTTCTTCCACCAGCAACAACCAGCACCGCAGCAACTCATGGTTAATAATAGAAATTTTCAATACAGAAGCTGAGCTGATTACCTGATTGAATATATGTGAAACAATTTTGCACTCTTCTTTCAGAAGTTGTTTCCAAATATATTGGACTCTGAAAACATAAACATGCCTAATAAATGGAATACTATGTATTATATATAGATAGAGAAAATATAATAATAGCAAAATAAGTTCATCCTTCCACAAAAATTATTCCCAAGGACATAAACGGGAATATGACAGAGTATATAACTTTGCTTTGGGTGACGTATTATTATTCCTTGTAGTATGGTTAATTAAAGTGATTCTGTACTTAGATATATTAAATAAATCATCAGCAAATAATTATTTTATTTTATTTGTGTATTTATATATGTTCACATATAAATTCTAATTTTTATTTAAAAAATATTTTATTTTATTTAGATTTTATTTTTATTTTTTATTTTATTTGGAATGTTATTTCATTTTTATATAATTTTAATTTTATTTTTGGAAAAAGCTGTCATTTATCATTTAGGTGATTTTTTTAAATTTCTACTTTGATTTATTTACTTTATATTTTACTTAAAAATTATTTTATTATTAGGCATCACTAATATTATGTTTATTGTTTTTATTTACATAAAAACTTTTGATTAGAGCTACAAAGTAGAAGAGAATTTTGAAAGAATTCTGAAGCCTTGTACATCAAGAAAGAAAACAACATGGAAGTAGAACCAATCAAGAAAGGGGCCTTATAACTAGAAAGAATCCTAACAAACAAATAAAAAAACTACAACAAAGGAACAAACCAAAACAGTAGTCAAGGAGGTTTGAATTCAAACCTCACCAAAGAGCTCTCATGTGGAGTTAAAACTTGACCCATTTGAGTAATCCTATATATTTTTAGAGAATATCTAGGCTCAACCAGAAGACACATTATCACAACATCTAGTTTTCTCTCGTCCTTAAAGGGTGACCCCCTCACATCCCCAACAAAACCCACAATTACAATGTCCAACTCCTTCCTTTTATTCCTCAAGAATACCACACTTTAATAATATTATGAAACTCTTTCCCATCATCATGAAAGGGAATGCTCTTTTTTGAATACGGTGTTACTCTTTGATATCATGGCAAGAATAGGAGAAGTGTGTAGCTTTATGACAATGAAGGAAAACCTACAAGAAGGGATTACTATAATGAATTATTTGCTTTCAAACATCAAATTTAGAGCATAGCCTTATGTTGTTTGGTAGCACCTTATCAAAATCAACATTCATGCAAAACATAGCAAAAACCAAATGTTTAATAGATTTGTCAATAGATAAAAATTGACCAAATGAATTAGCTATATCTCACATAATCTCTTTGTCCATGTGTATCTTTATGGCAATGAACGCAAACTTACGAGAAATGCCTGTAATGGATTATTTTCTTCCAAATATAAAATTTAGAGAACAATCTCATGTTGTTTGGTAGCACCTTATCAAAATCAACATTTAGGAAAAATATAGAAAAACCAAATGTTTCATAGATTTGTCAATAGATAAAAATTGACCAAATAAATTAGTTATATCTCATATATCTTTGTCCTAGTGTAGCTTTATGGCAATGAAGAAAACCTATGAGAAGGACTTGTAATGGTTATTTGCTCCCAATACACAATTTTGAGCATGGTCCTATGATGATTGGTAGCTTGTTATCAAAATTAGCATTCATGCAAAATATGGAAAAAACCAAATATTTTATAGATTTAACAATAAACAAAAATTAACCAAATGAATTAGCTATATTTTATATGATCTCTTCAAAAACCCAGGGCCAACGAGTAAGAGAAAAAGTGAATTGGTTACATAATGGTGATAAAGGGTCTAAATCATTTAAATTTAAATATATCAAAGAGAAAATTAGAAAATAAGAAGTTGGAAATGTGTGGATTGATAACACTCTCTTGTGTGATCTTGAAGATATGAAAATGATAATTTTTCTACTTTAATAAATACTTTTTTACATCTGAAAGAGGATAATGAAGATGGTAAAGATGTTATTAATTTTTGTGCAATTATAATACTAAGAAAGATCTCTAAGGAAAACTCAAAAATGTTGGCAAAGAATGTTTCAAAAGAGGAAGTTTTAAAGTCTATTCAGGAACTAAACAATCATAAATCCCCAAGATTTGATGGTCTACTTGTGGAATTGTATAAGAAGAACATTGAATGGGTAAGTGAAGTCTATTACAAGTTTATGTTGAGGCTATAGATAAAGGCTCATTACGTAGTTAGTATTAACAAAGGAATAATTAAACTATTACATAAGGGGATAAATCATTGGTGGAGAATTTGATGCCCACCACTTTCCTTAATGTATCCTATAAGATACTTGTAAAAAAAATGGTATTGAGGTTGGTTGGCATCTTTCCTTCCTTTATTAGTAGCACTCAAATGAGAATCATTGAAGGAATATATACTGGAAAAACTTCTTACTATTTGGGAGGGTAATAAATGGGGAAGATTGACTAGCTACAATACTGGCATGCTCCTACTTGATTTTGAAAATGCATATGATAGAGCGGAATGGGTATTCCTTAATATTACCCTTGAAGACTTTGGATTTCCTAATTATTTTTTCCAGATGGTCAATACTTGTTGAGAGATGTTGTTTCCCAAGTGGATGTTAATGGCTCTCTATTTGAAATTTTTTACTGTAAACGAATATAAGACAAGGTGTCGTCTTGCCCCTACTCTATTTGTGATTACATCTAACACCATTTATTACTTCCTAAGAGACTCAAATTTGAACCCTAAGGTTAGAGAAATATCCCTCCCTAATGAAGAGGACCGTCTAAACATTCAATTTGTAGATGATACTACACTTTTATGAAACTTGAAGAAAATAACTTTGATAATATAATGCAAAAGTTGAACCTTTTCTATAAAGATTCTAGTGCAAATCTATCAATGATCTAGTCTATAATGCTAAGTTAGGAAAAAAATCCCCTTGAGTGGTTTGCTAAATGTGAATTCTAATGGGAAGACCCTAACAAATAGGTTAGGTGCTTGGTATCTCCTTTACTGTGAATCCCTATTTGAAGGAAATGTGAAATCGAATAAAAGATAAAATAGATAAAAAATGAGGAAGATAGAATAAGAAATATTTGTCCTTGACTAGATAGATTCAAGTGTGTCAAAAGATTATTTCCTCTTGTAGCTTATATTACTCCTCTATTTGGTTATTTTCTAGCTACCAAGTAAATGAAATTCAAAATAAAATCATGCAATTCCTTTGGTCTAATGGTAAAATTAACCAAAAGAAACATTAAATTAAATGGGAATGGTGTTGTTTAGATAAAAATGAAGGAGGCATAGTGTTAAAATTCCTTAAAATGGTATGGAATTGAGTTAGCTTGCAAATGGATTCTCAAAGCATTGAAAGGCAATGAACCGCGGAAGATCTTAATGAGAAGAAATGTTTAGTTGACCAGTAATGCCAAGACAAGATAAATCTAGAAGCATCTTCCTGTCTCTAACTTATTGTTTAGAAAATTCTATTGGAAATTGTTGTCACTAATGTCAACACTTAGTAAAGAATGCTACATATGCTAGTGAGATTGTTGTAAATTGAGTTGTTGTCACTAGTGTCAACACTAGGTATGATTGAATATCATGCCTATTCTATTATTTTTGAAGTTCATGATCGGATGACATGCCTATTCTATTATTGTTGAAGTTCATGTTTGGATGTCATGCCTATTCTATTATTGTTGGAGTTCATGGTTGGATGACATGCCTAATCTATTGTTGATGAATTTCATGGTTGGATACATCATGCCTATTTCTAAAATTCATGGTCGGATGACATGACTATTCTATTGTTGCTTAAGTTCATGGTTAGATGTCATGCCTATCCTATTGTTGTTGAGATTCATGGTTGGATGCCATGCCTATTCTATTGTTGATGATGTTTATGATTGGATGACATTCCTATTATGTTTTTGTTAAAGTTCATGATTGCATGTCATGCCTATTTTGTTGTTATTGAAGCTCATGGTTGGATGTCATGCATTTTCTAATGATAATTGAAGTAGTATAAAGTGTAGTTTCTATCAGTAGAGTTGATTTCATAATAATATATTTAGTTGACAATTAGAAGCCTTAAGATGGGGATTAGAATCATTAGAATCAATTATGACCATGGAGAGATGTTGTTGAAGGTCTAGAGTACATTTTGTGCTCTCTCTTATTGTTCATGTTAAATCATGTGTTGATGAAAGGAAGTTCCAGCCTCTACAAGTTGATTGTGTGTGTTTGTTCAAGAGCTATGTTAAAGATTGTTTGGAAGAATGTTAGGCATTCCTCTACCTTTGAGTTTTTAGTCATGCAATTTTGGATTCAATGTTAGTTTTTTGTGGATGTTGCACTCCTATATTTTTAGGTCACCAATGCTACTAAGGAAGTTCTTGTTAATATAATATTATTTTTAGTGTTGTCAGTTGTCTGGACTGGTCTGGAAAATGCTTTGTATTTCTCTACATTGATGTCTTTTCTCTTGCATCTTGGTGAGTGTGCTCTCAATGTTTGTGTAGTGTCTCAATTCTAATTTCATGTGTTGTAGTGGTTCATAAGTCACTTTGATAATTTTATATCTTTTAGTTATGTATTTTGTGCTTCCAAATTGAAGGTGTTCCTTATTTGTCTGTGGTAGCTATTGGTGGCATGATAGTATGAAATAAGTTGTAAAAGTGTTGTTAGATGTTCATGAAACATCCCCATGTAATCCACATGTTGATAATTAGCCACTTTGGTGTTCCATTGTGTCTTGTGTTGGTTTTCTGGGTCATTTGTGGATATCTGGCCGACAGGGCTTATTCTCTAGCTTATGCTTAATTCTTAAGGGTTTACACCAATATTTGAAGTTGTGTTATGGAGGATTTGGGTCCTAGCCTATCTTGAAATATACATCATAATCATGTCTACATCGACTATATAGATATAAAAAATGCATCTATATAAGAGTTCTATCCAGAGCTCCCCTGATCATCCTAACTAGGCCATGGAGGCATCTATCTTTGTTGTCCTCCTGAATGACCAATTGAGGGACCACCCTCTAACCCACTCAGCACTATGGAACACCTATGTGAAAATTCAAGTTATCACCTCTGATGAGGAACTTTCATATAGTGGATGGTCCTATAATAGGATGCCTTGGTAACTGCCTATGCATATTGAGCGATAGAAATCATCTCACCCTACGCCTATGCTTTTCTCTCAAGTTGTTGTCTATGGGTAGTCTCTTTTAATAACTGTACAAATCTATCTATTATCTTTGGATCCTCTCAATGTCCCTCCTGGAATGATCCCTATCCCGCTCCTACCTCAAGACATCTCGCTCCTATCAAGCAACTGTCTCTCCCCTACATGTATGTGTCCCTCTCTAGTAGGCCTGATCTCACTTAGCGGTCCTCTAATTAGCTCCTAAATAACTTCTTGTAAACCATGGTTAGGAGCCATGGAAATTGTTGCTACCTAATATTTTTGTGGCACCTATCGTGGTACCTGTGCCTAAACATGTCCCCGACCACTACCACCCCTCCCACCTCTGTTCTCTATCTCCTACCTCTTACATCTTCCCCCACCTAATAAGTGAGTCTAATAAGTTTATGATGTGCAAAAAAAGTGCCATATCCTAGGGTATCCCTAGGATCATCTGGACCACCTACATATATCCATGGCTGTGACACTAACTAAGAATATTTTGGCATAATTTTTTCATTGATGTCAAAAGGTTCCATTGATGTCAAAGGGGATGTCATTGAGCTCAATGGATCAGATTTTTGAAGTGTTTGTTAGGTATGATGGAGAGAAGAGCATGTTTCGTAAAAGTTATAAATTTTCTAAAAAGATGCAAATTTCTCATGAAATATTGTCATGTTTTTATAGAGGTCATTTCTAGAAGTCTGAGGAAAAAATAGGTAGTAGATTTGATGTGGTTTTTTTTAGTACATTTAAAAATATATAATTTGTAGATCTAGAAGATATGTTGCACACTAAAAAATGAATTAATTTTTCTCTCGAATATAATTAGGGTTTAATTGATAAAACCTAGGTGTTGTAGTCATGTCATTGGTTAGGTTTTCTATTTTTGTGTTGATTGGAGATTGACAGTTGTAGGTTTCTTAAGTTATTACTTATGCCATCAAATTTGTTTGGTGATCGCCCCCTTTACCTAGTGCTACAGGTTGTCAAAATTCTTGATGGTTCTTAGAACTCTTTTGGTACCCACCAAGGTTCTCAAAACTTTTATATATGCCACCCAAGTTGAAGGTTAAGTCATGTTAGAATTTGGTGTTGGTTTTGAAACCCTTATCAATTACCAACATGGTTCTATGAACTCCTCCTTCTACCGATAGGTACGTGTCAATTTTTTAGTGCATCACAACAACTCTTTATATCACATTTAAATTCTTCATGCACTATACACTTTTGTGATGTGAGATATGCACCTCAAGGAAGATCAATGATGAGAATCACTATTTGAAGATCCAACAACCATCGTACTATATATACACATCGTTGTTTGAGTAAATACTACAACCAACTCTATTTGTGATGGTACGATGATGAAGATCAATGGTGAAGGTTGGAGCATGGAAGATCGGATGGCTATCAGACAAGTCCTTCATATCTCATCTTGAAGGTTACCTTGGCAAGATCTCTCTATGATATGCGATCGTAATGGATCATGACATCAACAAGGACACATGGTGTGTTATTACATCACTTCTCCACATCGTGAGTTGTATGTTTAACGATTGGAGCATGTGTGATATGTTAGAAGGAAATATAAATGGTTGAGATTAAACAGAGGATATCTAATGGTTAGTGCATCATTGTGTCGCATCACATATTTGAAGCAGGGTATGCGCAGGATCATCATGGAAAAAATAGGCCCTTAAGTGGCAAAAAATTTAGAAAAAATAGAGTTAGGCATCTTGACGTAAAAATTTGAATAAGTTATCTATATTATTTCAAAAATATAAAAAAATATAATTTGTAGAAAATTGAATGTAGTTTCTAAACTACTAGGTTTTTAAAAAATAAAAATCTATTCGGTGAAAATTTGAAATTTCAATGCATTATTACTTAAATTTCAGGGAAAAAATAAGAAGTAGGTTTCTGTATGACCACCCTAACCACAATAAAATGATAATATTTTTTTATAATATTTTTGATATAAGTAGAAAACTCATGTCCTAATGTGATGCATATTTTTTTGTAATTTTTTCCAAGTAAATAATTAATTATGAATTTTTAAATACAACCTTAAAAATATATAAAATCGTATGTTTGACCACCTTAACTTGGTCAAAACTTCATGATTTTTTTTTAATCCTATAGTATAAACATAGATGTGACGATGTTTTGGATTCAAAAATGTGATACCGTTTGAAAGCTATAGATATTTTTCAATCAGCTTATCAGTCAAGACTTTAGTTGTAATTCAAATAGAAAATGAATAATAATTATTTATTAAATTAAAAGTAAAGCATAATTTATATTGGTGGAAAGCTGAGAATCTCCTTTAAAAACCCTTTTCGTTTCATCAATTTTGGGTAAAAAAAAAGTCGTCAACCACATGAGCCATCATATCACTTACATAGATCACCACTTTTTGGCCCATCATGATCCTAAACATACCCAGAAAATAGAAGTGATTTATGATGTGCAGTGAAAGTGGATTGTGATGTTAGCCCAAGGAAAAATGGAAACATGATGTTGTATAGCAAGGATTGTATACATCACATTTAGCATTCTTCAAGTTACAAAGCTTTCTACAATATGTAATGGGTAAAGAAGGATAGTGGAGTATGATGTCAACAAAGGACGGGTGGAAAATAGAGAATACATCACGCACTCAATTTACATTGTTGTTGTGAATTGAGCAAAAATGAAAGAGTAGCAAGATGCAATGGACAATGAGTTAGTGTAGGATGATGAAAGCATGGATAGGTGGAATGATAAAATTTTATCACTCATGTTATTCACATCATAGTTGTGAATAACACTACGCCAAACTAAAATGCAATACACTATATAAGGTAGTGATGAAGACATGGTGGGTCTGCTATTCAACTAGTGATGGAGCAATAAGTTGGATGTGTGTTCAAAAAGATAGGTGGAAATGTTTCATTGCATTCCAAGGCTCCTTCACATCACAAAAGTGATTCTAAGAGCCTGAAGCATTAGTGAAATAGTAAACATAGAATGTAATAGAGATAAGTGGCTTAGATTTAAAGAAGATTGATCAAATGGTGATCTCAAGTCAGATTCACATCGTAGAAGTTGAAGTTGATGCCCTAAGTGAAGTTGTGATAGGTAAATTGGGTGCAATGGTTATTTATAAAGACATTAGATCAACAATTCTAGTTAAATGGAGATCAATCTGATGGTTGTGTTTTAAAGTTGGTGAGATTAAAAGAGGATTGATGGATCATGACACGAAAACTATAGATCAATGGTATGAATTCAAAGGAAAATGTATCCAATGGTTATGATAGTGTGTACACGGTTTTGAGCTACATGCCAACATAGTGAAAAAAATTAATTGGTTCAACTGCTCCAACTACATATTTTGATTGATAATAGGATTTGTAGGATGGTGATACAATAGCATGAGACATCCATATAATAGATACAATTCACTACAAAATATATGGCATTTAATATGTATTTGATCTAGGGTTTCTAGATTGTTAAAATTAGAAAATGTAGGGAATTTGGAAGGTGGTGCATGGCTCAAGGAATTAATTCTTACCAATGAAGTCATATGAAATATCCAAGAAGAAAATAGGCTAAGGGTTAGACATGTAGCAGATAGAGAATGCACAAGGTGTGAATGAGTAGAACACAAAAAAAAATAGAGATCATCATCTAGGGTTTACATTCTAGGTGAAGAATAGAGTGAGGTGCAAAGGAGAAAATTGAGTCACAGAGATTGCAACAAAGATTTGGTCAATTGCAAACAAAGTTGCAAGATTGAATTGGATTCAATAGAATCAAATTGTAATAACTTTCAATGAAAATCTAATTGGTGGGTGCCACTAGATATCTGGGTAGGTGCTCAAAGTAGGGAGTTGGTGCTTCCTTGGAGTGGGTGCTCCTAAAACTAGGGGATTAGTGTCTCCTTAGGGTTCGTGGCCTTAAAAAAAAATATAATCAAAAATTTGCATTGTGAGGCTAGATCAGGACAGTAGATCTTAGCATCTATTCTCACCATGGTTTTTCCTATCTTTGGTTTTCCACATATATATTGTGTTATGTGTTATTATATGTGCATGTTTTTCTCTCAGCGTGTTTAGTTTTGATATGCACTAAATAGGGTTAAAAGGAATTAATTTTCTTAAGGTGTTGAGGGATAAATTTTAATTGATCTACTAATTCACCTCCCCTCTCAGTAGATTGTTGTTTTCCAATAATTGGTATTAGAGCCATGGTGTTAGAGCACAATGATCTACTGAGAGGGGGGTGAATTAGTAGATCTTAAAACTTTTGGTTCTTAAACCCTCTTGTTGATTCAACCTTAACCTCAAATGTATAGATTGAAATACTAACAAATATAATTGTAATAAGCACAAGAGAGATTAACACATAACACAGTATGTACGTGGAAAACCCAAGATGGGAAAAACCACGGTGAGAAATGCTACTAGGATCTACTATCCTAATCTAGCCTCACAAGCTTCAAAGTTCAGTTACAATGTTTAGGGCTGCAACCCAAGGAAACAACAACTCCCTATTTAGAAGCTACAACTTCAAGGATGCTACTACACCCTATTCTGAGCTACAACTTAGTGCAAAATTGAGGCTTCAACCTCACACAAATTTTTGAAATATACTATGCATAAAATGGTTCTACATAACCTACAATGCATCAATTCAGTACATAAGCTCTCTCTCTCTTTCTTAATTTTCCCTTACTCCACTATAACCATCTACATGAATTTTTAGATTTTTATTTGTTACAGTTCACCTTCCTCTACATTCAGATACTCTCATTCATTCTTCGTATTTCAATAATTCCCCTCATTCAATTCATATGCATTGGAATCATTGTTAGGGTTTTCCACTTGCAACCTACTTTTGTAAGTGTTAGAGCATCGAGCCAAACACATACTGTCCAACTTGTTAGATATCACCATACCTCTGCATCAAGTCACTCAACATTTAATTCTGGTGCAGAGAATTTGCTAAGAATAACATTATGTCAAACCCTAGAATCTAATATGAATTTAATGCATTCTTGTGATCATTCGATTTGATTTTGATCTCAATCACCTCTGCAATCAATTCTGCCACCTTGAAGATCAACTCTTCATCTAATTGGTCTCTTGGGTAGTTGGACAAATTAATTCTTTCTCCTGTGTTAGTTTTCAGACCCAAACCCCTATTTACATGGAGTTTAGTCATTTTAGTTCTCTGCGTTTGAACTTTGGTCATCAATTAACTCCTTCGTGCCTTGATCCTATGATCACCATTTACTGTTGTTGATGCCAAAATTTGACGAGGTAACAGAGTTTTATGGGAGACTTAGTTTAAGGGGGACCTTTTGTGCTAAACTGAGTAACCTCTGGATTTTAGAGAAGTCGACTTCTTCTATAATGGGGTTTGGAAAAGGAAAAGGAAATGGATATAATAAAACAAAGTCTAACCTAAGGCGATGCACCAAGATTTGATGATAGGCACGATAAATCATAGATTTAAGGGCCCGAATGGTGTTGTTGTATTCCAAAACATCAAAGACTTAAAATTATAGCATAGAAAATTTATTTATTGACATAAAATAATATTGCATACATTCTTACTGCCAAGAAGAGTCATTAGACATGATCTAGGTAAGAAACTTGCATCCAACATATATAGAAGTTATTCAAATGAAGTGTCAAGATAATATAAAGCACATTTCACAGTTTAATCAAAAGCAAGAAAAATAGAAAGGCCAAACAATTGGCATAGTCTAAGAGTTTTGTAATTAAATAAAACAGTAATAGAGGCCTGGCATCTTTTTGCTAAAACCAGCGTGTTTTTCTCTAGTTTCGGCTTCTTTCTCATCAATCAGAGAAAGTATATATAGCAGGAAAAACCTCCCACCACTTTGGAGAGCAATAACATAAAAGATCTTGCAATCTTTTGCAATGATGTCTGAATCTGAATATTCCTAAGGCCGTTACAACAGGATCGAGCTGGAACATAGCATCAATCATCCCGAGCATAGGTGCATCCTTTGCAATGATGGTGGTGGTCCTGGTTAAACAAGTGTCATCTATTGGTGTGAAGTATTATGATAAGCAGCAACCAATAGCTTTATTTGGTTCATCCGGTTCATCGCCCGCTTAACAGATCTACGCTTAGACACGTGGCAGCCTTTCGCTGCCCACATGAAACTTTCTCCCATCACTGTCGAGGATTTACAAAAATGTAACACGTGTCGAATGGGCTGAGAACTTTATCACAGCAGAGGGAATGCTCCATCATCCAGGGATAAAAGACGCATGGCAGCATTTCGCTTCTTGCTATTGCTATTTCATCCCCGCATCGAAAGATTTGCAAATGGTTGACACATAGCAAGAGTCCACTCTTAGCTCAAAACTATGGGGCCTGCCCACACTTTTTAGGAACGCCAGCTTCATGGCAACATCTCGCAGCCTGATGAGGCATCAAGGAAACAAGAAACAAAAGCATCTCGTAGCCGCGACACATGGAAGCACAGCGGAGTCTCCCAGGATCTGAAAGGAATGTTGATACCTGAAGCTGCGAAGAGTAGATGCGCAAAGCGACAGATCAAAAATTTGATAAAAAATTCGAGCGAACTCAGTAATGCATAGGCCAACGCACACATAATACAAAAAGATAAACCTAAAGGGAGTTGCTCAAATATTTATTTAACAGCTTTTGGTGACTAATAGGGGCGTTTCAACTAAGGAATGGAGAACCCAAAATTTCTCTGGTTCTGTAGACTAGAGCCTTATCCATAGGGCTAATGGAGTTAGAGGTTGGAAAGAGCCACCTACAAAGGCGACTATTCATCCTCGAACAGCTTCATTATGTTGCACAAATTCTCCTGTGCTCCACGTAGATCAATAGTCTCCTTGTGAGGCAGCACACCAGGTAAACCGGCCCCTGCTTGTATATGAAATAGCAGCTGCGAGAGTGGATGAATGACTGCCTCAATGTCAGTTGATGTGGGAGGATGGTTGAACTTATTGAAAGCTTCCAGGTTGTTTTCCTCTTTTTCAATAATTTCTGCAATCTGCGCAATTGTGGCAATAGAGCCATCTTCAAGGAACAGGGATGGCAGTCCCATCCTGCCTAACTCAGGGAAACATCCCCGTACGCTATCTAGTGTCTTACTCAAAATAGCCGCAGCTGCCTTAGTGCACTAGAAGGTGGAGTGGCAATGGATGAATTTGTTTTCCGTTTGAGCAGCAGCGTCCCGATCTTCAATACCCACTCCGGCAAGGTTCTCATCAGAGACAGAGTATAGCTTGTTGAGCAGGTCTTTTGCCTCAGGAACCTTCTCCAAGATGAACCATGGGAACTGCTCAATTATATCATGGGTCTCCTAGCTGAGCCTTGATGCCTTATTAATAAATTGGAGGGTAGGCTGCAGTGTTAGGCAAAAGGTTTTAATCTTCTCCCATTGAGAAATGTATAATTTTCTAACCAGCGGAATGATATCAGGTTGTGTAGGAGAAGGCAAGAGAGAGGCTTTAAGTGAAGTAATCTCCGCGTCTCTTGAAATAATGGCCTCGGTGAATTCTGCCTTTTTCCTTTTCTCGAACACCAGCTGCTCCGCATAGTTGCTCATTTCTTTATTCAAGTCTGCTCAGCTCGGGAGTGATTTGCTAAGTGCTCTTCTAGAGAAGCCTTTGTCTCTCAAAGCTCTTCCTCTATTTGAGCCTTTAGGCCTTTAAATTCAGCCTCTTTCTCTTGTATTCCTTGCTCATATTGAGCCTTTTGGCATTCCAACTCTTCCCTTTTTTGTGCCATCCCCTGAGTATGCTCAAGGCGGAGGTGCTCCAGCTTTTCACCTTTCAGTTGTAGATTTTGCTCTGCCTCCTGGTTCTTGCTTTATAGCTCTTTTATTATGCCAAGGTCAGCAACCTGAGTCTTCACAATTTTTCCTTGAAGCTTGTTCCTCTCATCCTCTACTGTTAGTGCCCTTTTAGTCATGTGGGAAATATCTACCTCTAAGGATTTCTCCTTCCTCTCTAGAAAACTAACCCTTTCCCTAACTGCCTTGAGCTGCCCATCCTTCTTCTTTAGTTGATGACTCATTTTAAGGAAGTCAGAAGTCACTACCCGTTGTGTTTCCTCCATGATTTCAACTTTATCCTACGGTTGGGCCACCTTCATGTCGAGTCTGGCCATATATATCTCATAGTTTTCTGGTTGCATTTCTCCTTGAGGCTTACTTACCCTCGGGTACATGGTTGCGAACTTCAATTCTTGTCGGGCCTCATCGTACAGAGCAAGTACTCTTGGCTCAGCAGAAACAATGTCATCCTTTTCCTTGCATTTCCTCATTCTATTCATGCATGCCTCCTTTTTGCAATCTATTTGTGCTATGAATTTGGCTAGTGAGGAAACTAATCCACCTGCGAAAGGAGCACCAAAAGGCAGGGCATAGGGTAGGTAACCTTCATAGGCGCGAGAATTTGTTTCTTCTGGAGAGTGACAGTTTGTGGAGAGAAGTGTGGCACGTTCCATAGTTTGGTTTGAGAACCAATAGTAGGGCTAGTCATTTGTAGTGGCTAAACTGGGGAATCAGTTGTAAAGCTTATTGGCTAGGATAGGGGAGTTGTTAACAAGGTGTTAGCTTGTTGCAATGGAAGAGGATCTGTAATAATTGTGGAAATAGGAGGAGCATTCACAGGGGGAATGCTTTCTGAAAGTGAGGCGAGGAAGGTCTGAGCGGCAGCGGCAGGCGTTTACAAATGTGGAGGGGTAATTATGAGCGGGGTGGCACACGAAAACTGGGCGAAGCCCACTAAACAAGTCAGACTAAACACAGAAGGCAGAGGGCTAGTACCTATGGTAGGGATTGCTAGTGAGGCAAAGGTAGATACCAAGGAATGAGATGCAAGAGAAGGAGCGAATTGTACCTGTTGACTGGTTGTTGGCGTTTCTAGAATCATCAGCAACTCTTCTTTAGCCTCAGGTACTTGGCTAGCTACGAGTACTCTTCCTCCAGCGGGTTCTTGCAAACCCTTTCTGATAATACTCTTTGTGCGTTGTCATTTTGTGGGTGGAGTCTCTTTAGCTTCAGCAGTCATCTCCATTTGTTGAAGTGATAGCCTGGCTAGTTTAGTAGCCCAAGTGAGTGTATGTGAGCCCCTTGATATATTAAAATGTATGTTCATGACCACATAGGAGGACTGTCTGGAGACTTTCTCCTTTTGTGCAGAGGAAGCCGATGTTGCCGCTTCCTCCTCCCACTCCTTGGAGTCCTCCTTTTCTTTGCTCCTATCAATACTAGAGCTTGAGCTGGGATGGCCTTCCTTCCACCACCTTTCAAATTCCTGGTCATCCTTTAGTTTGTTGTAGGGAGCATCCAATTGTGCAATCTCTTGGCGATACCTCCAGAAAGCAGCTATTTTCTCCTCACTTCATTCCTCATCTTTCTTTAACTTATTGTACATGTCACGCTCCATGAGGACATTATTTTGGGCCATAGCCACAGGAAAGTAGAACTTGTGCCATGGGCCTTTAGTGTCTGACATAGGGATATGCGCTAATTCAACAATATCCTCATCTTTGTCCGCTCGTGGGTTACACCACTTCTCCCAGTATGGTTGGGGAACATGGGTAACCCTCATATGTAGCTCCGGAAAGTCATCGAAAGTGTTGTATTCTCACTTATCATTTACCAGTACCAACCCTAGATATGCCAACTTGTCCTCTAACAACTAGTCTGATTGCTTCTTTATTAGGGTTACCAGCTTGAAATTCTTCGGACAAGAGAAGAATCCTTTCTTCTTGACCTTTTCACTGCTACAGAAAGTAAAATCAATGATACATGCACCTGTCAGAATATTTTCAGCGTGAGCACTCTATCTGTGACACAGGCTGGGAGCAGGAAAGGTTTTCCTGTAAAGCCCCGTGTTCGGAGGATGGTAAAATCTTTTCCTGAGAATCAGTCACAAGCAGGGGTGAAACTCTACATAAATTCAGCCTGCTCCTTATCGAGCCAGATAATATCACCTTCTCTGATCAAATCATTCAAGACTGGGGCTATGAAATAGTCTAAAAATGCATAATAGTCATATGATGCAGATAGGAAAGGTGTCCATACAGATACCAGCTTCCTTTTATTCTGCTCATCAAAAATTGATAGCGGAACATACCGAGCGAAGAAATCCAGGTTTTGATGCAGGAACATGTGGACCAAGAAAGAAAGAAACCTAAATTTTTTCTTCACCTGATAATTTACAATTTTCCATATCATTTCTTTAACCATAAACTCAGCAAAATCATACCAGAAAAGTTCATGTTGCTTGCAAAATTGTATTGCCAATCCTAGTTGAAAGGTCTATATCTTCTTATTGGAGTCTTGGCCGCACACAAAGGCTAGCATGAACATGGCGTCCTAGAGATCGTCACGAAATGCACTAAATGACAAAAAAATACTCAGTGCTTTAGCGGCTAGGATGCCTTTCCTACCAATCTCCTCCAACAAGAACTCTGAGCTCATTTTCATCTTCCTCCATATTTTTTCTCATTTGCTCAAGCGAAAAGGCTCGATATTCTCTTTTCTTTTACTTGGGTTTGGGATGCATAACATGCGCCATATGGCCTCTGGAGTGATATGCACCCTTAATCTGTAGCCCTCAATGTAGTGGGTATTAGGATTATAACGTTGGACAACAACATCAACTACCTCCGGGAAATAGTGCACAAGTGGGACCATGTATTGAGGGAGACCACTATACCAAAATCTTTGTGCCATAGATTGGTCTACCTTTGGTGCCAATAACCTAGCACATGCTACCTCTCTGAGGGACTTAGGGTTTTTCGTAAGCCTTGGGTCGTAGATATTGTCCCATTTTTCTTCAACCCTTTTCTGGTTTCTCCAATTCTTGGGTCTATTCAGTTCTTTTGTATGAGCCCTTCTTGGCCTGCTAGGTATACCAAGCATAGCGAATGCCACATCTTCATAGATATATACCTCCTCTGAAGAACGCATAGCCATAAATAGATCTTGGCTAATTTCTTCCTGCATTGGCTACGATGAAGTTTTTGACATTTTTCCTTCTCTGAAGATATCCACAAGTTCTTGGCTCTGCAATTTTTTTCAATTCTGAATACACAGGAGAAGAGCAACTTTGCAAATTTCCTTTGGCGTTTGTGAAAATACTTTCAAATATTAAACCTTTTCATGCAATAATAGCAACCTTTCTCAAGGTGGTAGGCGAAAACATGCCTTTTGCATTTAATTCGGCATGTATTGTTAATTTTGCAACTCATGCAAAAATGAATTGCTTGCTATTCTGAGGTGGCCAGAGTTCATCATTTCTTTTGGCAATTGTGTGATACGTTGTGATCTCCTTGGAACTTGCACTGGCAATTTGCTCTCTAACCTTGCGTTAACATGCACTGGTAATTAATATCTCAGCCGAAATGATTACGCCAAAACACACGATCATGGCCTGAAAAGATATGAATATCACCTTGGGCTCTAGGACACGCTTGAGAGATGACACAATAGCATACGACCATACATATTACTGCCAACGAGTGCCACCCTCTTAAAAACTAATTAATTAGCTCTTATTAATCAAGCACGCATTGAGCCGTGCTATCATAGATGCAACTAGCCCAGAAATGTGAACAAACATAGGCATGCTTTTCAAGCTAGCAACTAGCTTAATATCACATTTTTTTGAAGCGAATTAGCATGTGTCTTGTCATTTTTCTATAAATAGGCTTGTAAGTAGTGAGAAAACATACTTAGCATTTTATTAGTGATAGGTCAGTAGCAGAGTTTTAAGCAAGCCTTCTCATAGGTTAGGTGATAGATAAAACTCGACATTAGCTCAGACACCTAGGGATAGTGTCAGAGTTATGGATACTCCAGTTCGCTTAACCTCGTATAAGTTGCAGGCGACATTCCTAGGGGAGGTTTCAACTAGGAGGCTGAAAAGGATGACCAAGAATAAGCATTCTCTGGTCTTGGTAGCCATAAAGTGGGTCTTAGGCAAGGACTGTATAGAGTATGAGGATAAGTATCGGGTGAACACCGATATATGCTCCCACTTCGTAGCATCCATGCTAGACATTAGTGTTCCCCACCCACTTATCTTGAAGCTGGTTAAAGAAATATTCCCGAAAAACTACCTAAATGGTCTTAGCAAGGTTGTTGTTCATGCTGCCTATGGGGTAGGCCTGCCGTCAGCCAGCAACCTACGTCGCTTTATTAAGGAAGAAGTTGTTGTCGTTTGGCTACCATTCCTCAGTGGATTCCACCTACAAACTCACGACCAACACCAGCAGAGGGTTACTCAGGCCCTACACTTCCTGTTTCATAGCTACAACATAATACCCTTCTACGATGTAGATTGGTATACTGACTTCAAGAACCTGGTATTCCCCCCGCCAATAGCGGTTGTGTCGAATGATGCTGCCAGTGTTGCCGAAGAACCCCTGGACGAGGAAGAAGTGGATGCTACAGTTAATGCGTCAATTGCCACCAGCCATGCCTTTGGATGAAAACCCCCCTACTTGCTCAACAAATGTCTCCCTACTTGCTCAAAAAAATACCTGCCCATAGCTATATATAAGCCTAAAAAAGGCTATCATATATATAATAGCTCAATATGCTTGTAAATTTTTAAATATGGCTTCACAGCCACTTTTATAATGAAAAGAACATATATGAATAGATATATATCTTTTAAATAAAATTCATGCTCTTTCCTTCATTCTAAATTTCAGTTTTAGGGCTCACCACTTTCATTTTTCTATTTTTTCCGCACATGCATGTGTTCTATGTAAAGCAATTCTAGTATTCCACCCGCCAATAATAATGGGCTAATTCGCCGAAGCACAAACTAATAGAAAAAGACCGGCCAAAGAAACGAAAATAAAATAAAAGCATTATTTACATATATACAAAAAGAGTTCATCGCTTATGGAACAGCTTAAGATGAATCCCATTGATCGGGATTCCTAAGGGTTCATGTTCCATATTTTTTAGCTCAAAAGCGTTGTGTTCTTTGCACCAAATGATTTTAAAGGGACCCTCCCATAGGCCATCAAATTTACCATGCTGACCTGTCTTAGCAGCCCTTTGATCATACTTTAGCATTAAGTCTTCGCATTTTAGACCTTGGTCAGAAGCCTTCTTGTCAAACCATCACTTGACTACCTGTTGACGCCTTGCCATAGCTATTAGGGAATTCTCTCTTTTTTCTTGTACTTCAAATAATTCGGCGAGCTGCACCTCCATGGCTTCATTTTGTTCTATCTCAAGAGATTTCAACAACTGTATTGTTGGAATCTCCATAGAGATAGGTAGTAGCGCCTCTTTTCCATATACCAACTCGTAAGGCGAATTCTTAATGACTTTCTTAGGAGTTATGCGATTTTTCCAGAGCGCTATTCAGAGATTTTTATGCCATTCTCTCTGGTGTTCTGAGCCAATTTTTTTAAGGAGTCAAACTAAGCTTTTGTTCGTTGACTCCACTAGACCATTTCCTTGTGGATAATAGTTTGATGATGTTTTAAGGAATATGTCATTCTTTAATGCAAAGTGACATACCTTTGCACCTAGGAAAGCTCTAGCATTATCTGAAATGATAGTTTTTAGAAGGCCAAACCTTGTCACCAGTTCCTCGAGGAATTCTACAATCTTTGTTTCTATTGCACTTTTAAGGGGAACAACCTCCATCCACCTTGTGAAGTAATCCATGGTGGTCAGAATCCACTTGTGTCCGGCACTAGAAACTGGGTTGATCATTCCAATGAAATCCAAGTCCTATCGTGCAAACGGTTCATCTGACACTATAGGTTTGAGGGGCATTGCGGAATTCTTCTTTCTATCAGCAAAGAACTAGAATTTTTTGCAAGCCCTCACCAAAGAGTGGGAATCATTAAAAAGTGTAGGCCAATAATACTCACCAAAGAGTGGGAGTCATTAAAAAGTGTAGGCCAATAATAGCCAGCACGTATGATTTTAATGGTGGTGGTTTTGGTAGAGAAATGTCTGCCCGCAGCGCTATGGTGGAACGCGTCGAGGATCCTCTTCACCTGCTCTGAAGTGATGCATTGTAGGAGAACACCATTGAAATTCCTTTTGAAAAGGACTGCTTCTATTAGTGTATATCTGCAATTTTGAAGCCGGTAATACCTCCTTTTTTGGGATGAGAGGCCTAGCAGATACTTTCCGATTTGCATGACCCTCATTCTATTAGTCAGCCAATCGCCTTCAAATTCCAATTTATTTATCAAAATGAGTTATGGATGCTCCTCTGCAATAGGTACCTCCTCGTTCTGTGCTATGTACTCACACAGTCTGCTTCCTTATATAGTTTTAGTAGGCTTGACTTCAATGTCATATTCAAGGATCTTGGTGATCCAATTAGCCCTTTTTTCTGTGATCTCCCCCTCCATGATATATTCACGCACACTGGAATGTGTGACATACACTAGCACCTTGTTGTAGTAAATTAGATGGTGGAACTGTTTAAGTCCCTTTACTATTGCAAAGGCCTACCTTTTGAAAAAATTATAATTCGCCTCATATTCCTTTAGGGTCCTGGAGTAGAAAGCCACTGGATGTTCCCCCTTTTCTTTGTCACCCTTTTGGGTTAGGACAGTAGCAATACTAGACTTGCTACTGAAATCATACATTATAAATTCCTTGGATTGATCCGGATTAACTAGCACCAGAGCTATGGAAATAGCTTCTTTGACTTTTTCAAAAGCTTCCCGAGCTTCGATTGTCCACTTGAATGTTTGATATTTCTTTAGCATTAGGGTGATCAGCCTAATCATTCCCACGAAATCGGAAATAAACTTACTGACAAAATTTACTTTGCCCAGGAAATACTTAACACCTTTCTTATTTACCGGAAGGGGAAGTTCTTTGATAGCCTTTACTCGTTCGAGGTCAATTGAAACACCTTCTCTAGACACAACATGTCCTAACAGCTTACCCTGCGACACCCCAAATACACATTTCTTTAGGTTTAGGGAAACTCCAAACTCTTGGCACTTTTGAAAAACTAATTCCAAATGATCAAAATGATCATCCTTAGATTTAGAAAACACAGTAAGGTCATCCAAATAGATTAGAATAAACTTATTGATTAGTTCGCTGAATGTAATGTCCATTGCCCGCTGGAATGTTGCCCCTGCATTGGATAAACCAAAAGGCATTTTAGCATATGCAAATGTTCT
The DNA here is from genome assembly GCA_007258455.2 of Sequoia sempervirens. Lineage (NCBI taxonomy): Eukaryota > Viridiplantae > Streptophyta > Pinopsida > Cupressales > Cupressaceae > Sequoia > Sequoia sempervirens. The sequence goes on along the minus strand of VDFB02292527.1, from coordinate 8,857,629 downwards.
CCACTTTGTGGTGAACGTAGTTTTGTGCTGATCCTCTTCTTTAACTCGGATCTGATTATAGCCAGAGAAACCATCCAGCAGAGAAAACATTTCCAATCCTACGATAGTTTGTAGTATTGACTCCATAGAAGGTAACGGATAGTGGTCTTTCAAAGATGCTCTGTTTAGGTCTCGGAAGTCCACACACAAACGGATATCTCCATTCTTCTTTCAGAATGGGACCAGATTTGATACCCAAATACTATGTTTGATTGGGAAGACAATGCATGACTCAATGAACTTAGTTAGCTCCTATGCCATTAGGGCTTCAATTTTAGGGTTGACTAGCCTCTATTTCTGTCAGACTGGTTTTGCACCTTCTATTAGCTCAATAGTGTGCTGAATGATGCCAGGATCATATCCCTCTAGATCATCGTAGGACCAGGCCACTACTCCATATTTTTCGCAAAAACTAATGAGCCTTTCCCTATCATGGTGTGGGACATTTTTCTTCTGACTCAGAGATTCCTACCATCGAACACCTAAAGGTTCTCATAATCACCTTTGTCTGTTGCAAACTTCTGCTTATCATTTTGGGCATCATCACAATCAATTTTTTTTTTTAGAGTAACCAATCCTTTCAGAAGTTTATTAGATTTGAGCTGCATAATTTTTCCTTCGTAAGCCTCAGAAATCTTTAGTTGAAGCTGATCAGCGAACTCCCCTGAGTGTTGGATAAACGAGGCGATGTGTTCATCACTTTCAAAAACCTGCCAACTCAGATCATTGTCGGGGATCACTGGTCGAACTAGCACTCGTACTAAATGTTCATTATGAAGCAGGTCAAAAATAGGATCAAACTGAGCACCAATCACAGCCATGTGATCTGCATCGCTATTTTGTCTCTGGGGAACAGTCTTGATGTTGAAAGATTCAAAACCATCAATCAAGTCCCAGACTTGGTGCCGATAGGATCTCAAGCAGACATTCTTTGCTACAGAAATCCCTTAGACCTAGTTAACTATCAATTCAGAATCCCTAAACATAATTAATTGCTTAATGCCCATTCGTTTTGCAAGGCTTAAGCCCTGGACTAACCCTTCATATTCAGCCTCATTGTTTGACTAGGCGAAATGAAAACAGAAAGACTTCAACCATTTTTTATTTTGCGGGGATATTAGATATACCCTTGCTCTAGCACCTACTTTGCTTCTTGCTACGTCCAAGTACAGTGTCCATAGTTCATTTGCTTGGCTACCCTCAGATTCTTTGGCGACCCTCAGAAGCACCTGGTCTTCATCATAAATTACATATGTGCCCAATCCTGTAGCATGATAATTGTTGAAAGGATCAGTGTTTATGTGTTCACTCAGCAGAGCATCCTCTTTATCATTCCGATCTCTGCTCACCTTCTCTTCCTCTAGCAATTCAACGCAATACATTTCTTGCTTGGTGATAGAGGTATGTGCAGCTTCAAAATTGATCAAGGATTCATCCACCACATGTTCAGAATGTAGAGCCTTTGATTCTATCTTCATTTTTGCATCGTGTTTGGTCCTAAGTATCAGATGTGACCAATCCAAGGATAGGTATCCGCCAACCTTTGAAGCAAATTCTCGGGATAGACAAAGACCAAACATAGGAGGGACATCTATGATCACTGTGTCCTGTGGGACTGTGATACTAGGGAAAGCAAAAAGAGTTAATGGAAGCACCTTGATGACACCTACGGTCTCAACTTTATTTCCATCAAGCCGCGTCACCCCTCTTTTCTTAGGTTCGTAGTTGAGTCCCAGAGTTTCGGCTATCTGTTTAGGCATAACTATTGTACTAGCACAAGAATAAATCATGGCATTGTGCAATAATTTCTTTCCGATAATGAGAGTTAAGAAGAAGGGTTGCGGTTTCAACCTACTTCTGTCCTCGGCAGGGGATTCCTTTGCCTTGTCTGTAAGAACTTTAGCTGGCGGTATTTGATAAACTACCTTTGTTCTGAAAAACTGCCCTGTTGGTGTCAGGTTGACCTCTTCTTGAAGCGCCTTCTGTAATAGTGTCTTGTGTTCTAGGATAGCTAGAATGTCCCATAGAGACACATTAGCGGATGATTTCTTTAATTGCTCTACCACATTAAAAGGTGAAAAATACGGAGGTTTCTGCTCCTTGGTTCTTGCTATAATAATTTCCTTCCATGGTTGAGAAGGAGAAGGGTCGGTTGAAGCACTAGGAATCTAATCAGAAATTCCTTTGAGTTGTGGGCTGTCCAGATGTGAAACCACTAACTCACCGGTGAACCTCCTCTTTGAGCGTGTGTTATAGTTAGACTGCACTTGCAGTGTTTTGGATATGAATGCGTCATTAGCAAACACCATTTCTTCTTCCTCCATCCAGGAGAAAAGTGCATGATCAGGAGCAATATCTAATTCTTGCTCTAAAGACATCCCTTGCATCTGCATAGTACAGACCGCACTCTCCATTGGTGAGGCATATACATAACCTCCATTTTTTGTTGTTGTGCCTTGGCTGCGTTGCTCTGCCACCTTTTTTTGTAGGTTGCCACATGGACAGTTCTGGGGCATATGCGCATCACTACAGGGGAAACACCACAGATTGATGTCATCAACAAGATTATTCTACCTTGCGGTTAATTCCCTATTCGAGCTTGGCGACGCACTCGTCAGCGGAGTAGGCACCGACACCATTTGGTTTTCCGTCGAGGCTAGTGGATTAGTGTGAGGCGTACCCTGATATTGATTTTGCTAATAAGAAGACCGCCTGCCTTGATAGTTTTGATATGCAAGCTTCGGAGGCATTGCTTGGTTCTGCTTGAGAGTGGTTATATCATTTTCTATGGTTCACAACATATCTTTGAGGTTGCTTATTTCATCCTTGGAAGAACTTGATGTAGAAGCCACATTTTTAGGGGCGACCACATATGTGTACATCGACTAGGCAGTTGCGGGCGCACTAGTTGATGCGACCTCTTGCATGGAGATTGATATTTTAGGAAATATCGACATAATAGGTCGAGGAGGCAATTTTCCACAATCTATCAAATGATTCTTGGCTTTGATAGCAGTACCATAAGCATCTGGCAGAGTAGCTCCTCCCAAAGACTTGATCATTATGGAAATGTCAGAGTTGATGGACTTTAGATGAAATATAAATGCCAACTCGGGAGTCAGGTGTATGGTAACAGGGATCCTCTACCAATTTGCGTGAAATTGGGCATTAAAATCCATCAGAGCCTCCTGGGGGGCTCATTTTATGACAGAAAGTTGATAATATAATGAAGAATGATCTCCATCATTTGAGAACCTTTCATAGAATGGATCTCTTAGCTCATCCCAGGTGCGAATTGAATTAGGAGTCAATTTTCGGTACCAATCCAAAGCCTTGCCTTTGAAAGACACGGTGAGGAGCCTCAGGGCTACATTCTGTGCTGTAATACCGTGTACCAGACATACGTCTGCCACATGTTGTAAATGTTCTGTGGGTTTCCTTGAGTTGTCTCCGGTAAATTTAGGAATAGCTTTCATGGCTGAAACCAGAATAGCGCCCCAGACAATGAGCTCTATCGGGGCTACCAAGGGACTTCTGGCATCCCATGCTACGTAGTTTCTATTAGCGGCTAGCAACATTGTGAGAGGAAAGGGTGGTGGGAATGGAATGGTTACCAACTGATTTGTGACCTAGACTATCCCTAGCGGAGGTACTAGTAAACTGGGAATGCCTGCGGTTTGGGATCTAGTTATAGGCTGATGACTCATACACCCTCCTAAAATGCAATTTCATTAAGCTTGGTCCCACCAGGTGTGCCAGAAAAAGAGCAAACTGTTGCCGCAAAAATTTGATGAGGTAATAGAGTCTTATGGGAAACTCAGTTTAAGGGGGACCTTTTGCGCTAAACTGAGTAACCTCCAAATTTTAGAGAAGTCGGCTTCTTCTATAATGGGGTTTGGAAATGGAAAAGGAAATGAATATAATAAAACAAAGTCTAACCTAAGGCGATGCACCAAGATTTGATGATAGGCATGATAAATCATAGATTTAAGGGCCCCAATGGTGTTGTTGTATTCCAAAATGTTCATCAGAGACTTAAAATTATAGCATAGACAATTCATTTATTGACATAAAATAATATTGCATACATTCTTACTACCAAAAAGAGTCATTAGACATGATCTAGGTAAGCAACTTGCATCCAACATATATAGAAGTTCTTCAAATGAAGTGTCAAGACAATATAAAGCACAATTCACAGTTTAATCAAAAGCATGAAAAATAGAAAGGCCGAACAATTGGCATAGTCTGAGAATTTTGCAATTAAATAAAATAGTAATAGAAGCTTGGCGTCTTTTTTCTAAAACCAGCGTGTTTTTCTCCAGTTTTGGCTTCTTTCTCATCAATCAAAGAAAGTATATATAGCAAAAAAAACCTGCCACCACTTTGGAAAGCAATAACAGAAAAGATCCTGCAATCTTCTGCAATGATGCCTGAATTCGAATATTCCCAAGGCCATTACAATAGGATCAAGCTGGAACATACCATCCATTCATCCCAGGCACAGGTGCATCCTTTGCAATGATGATGGTGGTCCTGGTTAGACAAGTGTCATCTATTGGTGCGAAGGGGGTGTTGTCATAATAGTGGTTTACAATTCTTAAAAGGAACGAATTTTAGCTAAAATCGCATATTTTTAGAAAATATAATGATTTAATCCTTAAAAAGTTCCATTTTAAGGATTCCAATTGAAGAGGGTTGATCAAATCACCTTAGATCAAACCCCCTTGGATAGAACCTCGCTAGTTTTAAACCATACCTATAAATGCGTCTCCTTTACACCTATCAAAATGCTGATAAAAAATCACTTTTGATTTAGCTTTTGGGGATCAAATGAATTCATTTAAAATTTATTTCAACTGATTATGGTATTCCTCAAAACAAGCTATCCAATGAATATAATTTTAATATGTTTTGGTTTTGTTATGTATTTTTTTTTAAGTTTTATTAAACATAGGTTTTTCATCAAAAATGAATTTCTTTGTTCTTCACATGTGGAAAAATAGAAGATTATAAAAAAAAAATTGAAAAATATGAGTGATTGAAGTCCTTGATCCAAAAAAATTAAATTAAATTAAATTTTGACATATACAAAAAAAGTTACGCATTATACGGTCACGTTGTGTCTGAATTGTAATTTGTTTGAATTTGAAACTTGATTAAGGAAAAAATATTCAATAAAAAACTATCTAACCAAGTGGAAGCACTAGATATCAGAGTTGCAAATCTAAATTTGAAAGAATTAGATTTTTATCCTTCATTTAAAAAAAGTTATACGTTATACGGTGTGCATCACTTTTTAAAAATGTTGTTTTCTCAAAAAAATCAATTTTCGTGGGAGATGGAAAAAGAAGTGCAATTTGATTCCAAACATTTTGAAAAAATTATTTTTAGAATCTACAAACAAAATTTGATGAGACTCTAGTTTGCACCATCTTCAAATTCCTCACGGTTTAGCCGCTATAGGTGCCCGAATGTGAAGATTTAGTTAAAAATAATAATTTCAGTGTCTAGTTTGGCCAAAAATTGTAAACCACTATTATGGGATCACCCAAGGATTATGATAAGCAGCAACCAATAGCTTTATTTGGTTCATCTAGTTCATCGCCCACTTAACAAATCCGCCCTTAAACACGTGGCAGCCTTTCACTGCCTACATGAAACTTTCTCCCATCGTTGTCGAGGATTTGCGAAAATGTAACACGTGTCGAATGGGCTGAGAACTTTATCACAGTGGAGGGAACGCTCCATCATTCGGGCGTAAAAGACATGTGGTAGCATTTCTCTGCCCGCTATTTCTATTTCATCCCCACGTTGAAATATTTGCGAACGGTTGACACATAGCAAGAGTCCACTCTTAGCTCGAAACTATGGGGCCCGCCAACACTTTTTAGGAATGTCGGCTTCATGGCAGCATCTCGCAGCCCAACGAGGCATCAAGGAAACAAGAAAAAAAAGCATCTCGTAGCCACGACACGTGGAAGCACAGCGGAGTCTCCCAGGATCTGAAAGGAATGTCGATACCCGAAGCTGCGAAGAGTAGATGCACAAAGCAGCAAATCAAAATTTTGATAAAAAAAAGCCGAGCAAACTTAGCGATGCATAGGCTAGCACACACATAATACAAAAAGAAAAACTTGAAGGGAGCTGCTCAAATATTTATTTAACAACTACTATGCCTTTAAACCCTGACCATTGGATAATCAGTCGCTTAAACCACCGTCGTCGATCTAACATATCATTCTATCATTGGGACTCCATTCAAACTCCCACCGATACAAACAGGTCACACTGGTATGATTGCCATGTTATCTAACCAAGCCCACAACCTACATGTCATCGCCATGTCATTTGCAACACTGATGCGAAATGACATATTGAGCAATCATTCATTGCCATTTGTTAACCATCGTAACACTCGGTTCCCATAGTCAACATCATACTCCTTTCCCATTTGTCATACTTCTCAATTCCTAATGTTTCAGGGAGAATGTTATGAAGTTTACTTGATATCAGAGTGGTTTGGACCATTAGAAATCCTCTTAATCATTGCTTGGTGTCTTTCTGACAAATAGTGGTCATTCCATATTAACATCAGGCTAACATGTACTATCACTAAGAGAATAAAATTCCTTTCTTATATACTTGGTCTCCTGATATGTTTCCTCTACCACTTTGCTCATTGGGATAAGTTGGTAAGACTTTCCCCAAAAATTTCTCTAGTTTCCCTCATCAGAGTAACCCACATGGTCGGGGAGCTCTAAGCAACCCACGCCGATCATACATGTGCCTCCAATACAATTGTTCTCTTGTTTCATTAGTGACAGTATGTATGTTTCTCCCTGATAAGCTCTCCATTGGCATGATGCACGAGCTCGGTGTGATTTGAAAATTTCCCTCTGAATAGTTTGCTTTTGTCGATGATTTTTTCATTAGTGAAACATTATGCACTATCTTTCCGATTATGTACACCTATTATCTTTGGGATCTTTGATCGTTGTAACTTTATTCATCTCTTCCCAATATGTAGAAAATTTTGAAGGGGCTAGGACTTAATCGGAAAGACATGCACATGATCTTCCACAACAAGGATGTGGATTACCGTTTACTCAATCCCATCATGCCACGTGTTTACATTATCATTATGGCTGGGTCCCACATGGAATGCTTCCTTCCTCCTTATCACTTCATCGCTTAGTCGCTAAGTCGGGAGGTTTCAAAACTTGAGAACCCTGCAACATAGGTTAGTAAAACTTAGAACTCTGTGATTCCATTCACTTTCACCAACAAGGAGATTGCTAAGTCAGAAGGTTTCAAAACTTGAGAACCCTACGACATAGGTGAGGAAAAATTTGAACTTCGCGACTCCTTACAACTTTGGCCTTAGACTGAGAGCATGAACCAATGAATGAGTATATTTTCATTGACATCATGGCCTGCACAATACCTGTCTGAAAAGCTCTCGAGAAACCCAGTTATTATGCCAACAATCTCCCTTACATGATTTTCACTTTTGACATCAATGACAACAATAGTCCAACAATCGCCCCCTTTGGCATTGATGGCAAAACTCTAACTATTGGATCAGGCGCCACTGAAACTTAGCACCAATTTTATTAACACACTATAACACTGCAACTCCCCCTATGACATACATCTCATCTCATCTATTTAGCATCACATTTCTCCCCCTTTGACATTAATGGAAAAGGGTACACTCCCCTTGAAGAAAGGCTTCAATTTTGAACTCTACAACCATCAAGTCGTTAGAAATGCTCCAATTTTGAACTCTACAATTTTGATGACTTGATCACATTAATCTTAACCAAGGTTGAATAACTGATCAATAAAGCTCCCCCTAGATACATGCCCTATCACTAGAGTTTAGTGATATGAGATGCGATAAACTACTCCCAGCTTATGCCTCAAGTATTCAAACTTCTCTATAGGAAGGGGTTTTGTAAATATATTAGCCACTTGTTCCTTAATGGGAATATACCCCATGTTGACTTCTTTATCTACAACCTTTTCTCTGATGAAGTGATACTTGATTGATATATGCTTTATTCTAGAGTGCATCATTGGATTCTTTGAGATGTTAATGGCACTTGAATTGTCACAAATAATCAAAATGGGCTCATTGTACTCTACCTTGATGTTCTTTAATTTTTGCTTCATCCATAAGACTTGAGTGCAACATGCAGCTACTACAGCATATTTTGCTTCTATAGTAGAAAGAGTAATAGAATCTTGCTTTTTTCTCATCCAGGAAACCAATTTGTTCCCAAGGAAGAATGCTCCTCCATTGGTACTCTTTATGTCATCCACACTACCTACCCAATCTACATCTGTATATGGTGTTAATGTGAAATCTTTGCATTTGGAATACCATAAACCATAGTCAGCATTACTATTGATGTATCTAAAGATTCTCTTTACTAAATTGATGTGTGATTCTTTTGGTTCTATCTGAAACTGAGCTACCATACAAACTGCTTGCATTATATCAGGCCTTGATGTAGTTAGATATAGTAGACTTACAATCATTGATCTATACAAAGTCTGATTTGCATCAAGTAACTCATTTTATTTACTCAACTTATAGCCAGTATCATGGGAGTACTGACCTGTTTACAATCCTCCATGCCAAACTCTTTAAGCATTTCTTTTGCATACTTGGTTTGTGATATAAAAATACCTTTATCAGTTTGTGTAATTTGCAAACCAAGAAAAAATTTGAGTTCTCCTAACATGTACATTTCAAATTCATCTTGCATGTTTGTGGAAAATATTTTTCACATCACGTCATTGCTACTACCAAATATAATATCATCTACATAAACTACAACAATGGTCATTTGCTTACCCTCATATTTGAGATACAGATTGCAATCAACACAACCTTTCTTGAATCCTTGTTGTTGTAGATATTGATGCAATCTTGAATACCAAGCCCTTGGTGCTTGCTTCAAACCATACAATGCTTTCCTCAATTTGCAAACATAATCATCATTCTCTGATAGTTGAAAACCTTCTGGATGCTCAATATATACTTCTTCAAGGTTTCCATTTAAAAATGTAGATTTGAAATCCATTTGATATACTTTAAAACCTTTATACACAAAAAATGCAAGAAACGTTCTAATAGCTTCTAATCATGCAACTGGAGCAAACATTTCTTCAAAATCAATCCCTTCTACTTGGGTGATCCCACAATACTAGTTTACAATTTTTGGCCAAACTGGACACTGAACTGATTTTTTCTAACTAAATCTTCAATTTTAGACACCTATAGCGGCTAAACTGTGAGGAATTTGAAGATGATACAAACTAGTGATTTGTTATATTTTTTTTCTGTAGATTCTAAATATATATTTTTTAAAAATATTGGAATTAGATTGCACTTCTTTTTCCATCTCCTTCAAAAACTAGTTTTTTTCAATAAACACCATTTTTAAGGAGTGACACTCATCGTATAACATGTGACTTTTTTCCGTGAAGGATAAAATTCTAATTTTTTCAAATTTAGATTTGTAACTACGATATCTAGTGCTTCCAATTGGTTTCATAGTGTTTTATTGAATACTTTTTCCTTAATCAAGTTTTGAAGTCAAACCAATTACAATTCAGACATAGGTGGACTGTATAACATGTAAATTTTTTTGTATGTATCGAAATTCAATTTTTTTTTGTTGCATCAAGGACTTCAATATCTAGTGCACTCATATTTTTCAAAAAAAAAATTGATAATCTACTATTTTTCCACATGTGAAGAAAAAAGAGCTTGATTTTCAGTGAAAAACCTACATTCACAAGAAATAAAAAATAAATATAATAATCAAATTTAATTTAATTAAAATTATACTTTATTGGAAGCTTATAATATGGACTACATACTTACAAATAATAAATTTTAAATGAATTCATTTGATCCCCCAAAAGGTAAATAAAAATTGGTTTTTTATTAGCATTTTGATAGGTGTAAAGGAGACTCTGTTATAGGTATGGTTTAGAACTAGCAAGGTTCTATCGAAGGAGGCTTTGTCTAAGGTGATTTGATCAAACTCTCTTCAATTGGAATCCTTTAAATGGAAAATTTCAAGGCTGAAATCATTATATTTTCTAAAAATATGTGATTTCAGTAAAAAATAGGATCTCCCAGAAAGTGTAAACCACTATTGTGGTAGCACCCACTTGTTCATATCCTTTGTACACTAATCTTGCTTTGTTTCTAACCATAGCTCCATCTTCATTCAACTTGTTTCTAAATACCCATTTTGTGCCAATTATATTCTTGCTTGATGGTCTAGGAACCAATTCCCAAGTTTTGTTCTTTTCAATCTGATTGAGTTCCTCTTCTATTGTTCTTAACTAGCTTTCATCCTTACTAGCTTCATCAAAACTTGTTGGTTCAATTTGAGACAAGAGAGCAAAGTTCACTTGTTCCTTGTCCTTTGCAAGTCACCTTCTAGTCTACACTCCTACATTCTTGTCACCAATTATCTGATCTGAAGGATGATCTTTTTGCACATATTTTGTAGGAGCATGTTCAACCTCTTGCTCATTCTCTTCTTCTTGTTCCTCTTCTTTAGCTTCTGCACCTATGTCATCTTCATCTGACTCACTTTCAAGATTGTTTCTGCTAGGCTGACCTTGATTTTCACTTTCATCAACCCTGACATGTACACTCTCTACAATTCTATGCAATCTCTTATTATAACACTTATAAGCTTTGCTTCGGTTGGAATACCCCAAGAATATCCCCTCATCACATCTTGACTAAAAAATTCCTAAGTCTTCATCTTCTCTTTTAATATAGCACTTACTTCCAAATACCTTGAAACTCTTGACTGATGCAGGCCAACCAAACCATAATTCATATGGCGTTCTACCACTGTTATATCTTATAAGTGTTATGTTCTAAATGTATACACCAGTTTGTATTGCTTCTTTCCAAAATGCATCTTCCAATTTTTCCTCATTCAACATAGCTCTGGCCATCTCCTTCACAATTATGTTTCTTCTCTACGCCATTTTGTTGTGGTGTTCTTGGGGCGGAATACTGGCGCTTGAGTCCATGATCTTCACAATATTCCATGAATTCTCTTGACATGAATTCTCCACCTTTGTCTGACCTGAGACATTTGATTCTTCTCCCAGTCATATTTTCTACTAGCTTCTTATAACTTTTAAATTCTTTAAAAGCGTCAACCTTCTCCCTCAAAAATGTGACATATGCCATTCTGGTATAGTCATCAATCAACATCATGAAATATCTTTCTCCTTGAGATGCTCTTGTCCTCATTGGACCACATAGATTAGTATGGATTATTTCCAAGGATTTTGTAGTATAGTAATCCTTTGTGGAAAATTTAGACTTTGTTTGCTTTCCTTGCTAACAACCTTGATAGATGATGTTATCAGGATTTGTAATCCTAGACATATTTCTAACCAAGCATTTTGAACTTATTTTCACCATGTCAAAATTTACATGTCCTAGTCTTCTATACCACAACCAACTTTCATCTACTTGACTAATTAGACATGTTTGGCCTTCCACTTCACATAGATTGTAGAGATTACTATTAGTCCTTATACCTTGAGCAATTTTTTTACCATTCAATCTTATCTTGTAGCCTTCATAATCAAATACAACTTTGTATCCATTATCACGCATCTGGTTGATGCTAAGAAGATTGTGTTTTAGACCTTCCATATAGAGCACATCTTTAGTTTTTCTCTTTCCATCTATGGTCAAAATTTCTTTACCATGAATCTTGATAGCAGTATCATCACCTAGACTTATTGAACCTCCTTTTCTCATTTCAAGATTAATGAATTTATTTTTATCTCTAGTCATGTGCTTGGAGCAGCCACTATCAACAATCCATAGAGCTTGTTCCTTTGCATGTAAAATCATTTCGGAAATCATAGACTGAGTGACGCAAGATCCCTTGTCTTTCTCCTTCCATATCTTCTTGGGATTCTTCTCAGTTTTATTTTCTTCTATCTTTGATATCTTATTTCCTTTCTCTTTATTAGTAGGTGAGGATTTAATCTTCTCATATTTCACACTTGGTCCTATAAATCTTGCTTTACAGTTTCTAGCTATATGACCAAACTTGTTGTTGTGAACCAAGATCCCTTTAGCACCTACAAAACACAACAAACACACACATTAGAGGATTGAAATGCAAGTTAGAATCTAAGTTCCCCATGAAATCCATTTACAATGCTTAAAATAGGAAAGAAGAATTAAGAATACAATGAAATAGATTAAATCATATTAAAACAAGAAAACTATCGATCCCATGGGGGAGTTGGTGCTAATTTGATGTGAAAATTGGCCCTTTCCCAACCCCTTTTGATGCAATGTTGAAGATTGATGAAGAGTGATCCACTTTTTTGAAGATTCAATTATGCTCCATGATGAAAAACCTGCATAACCTAGCTATACATTTGATAAAAATGATAATGCTTGAATATGGATTTGAGTATAGTAAGTTTACTCAAATTGTGGATGCTAAACTGAGGAGAGAAACCTCTTATTTATAGAATGCCAAGTTGGAGAAATGCCCAAAATGGAGCAATTTGGGACTAACTTTCATCCAATGGAAAGGTGCCACTTTTCAACATGTGAATGGATGAAGGATGTGCAAGTTTTGATGAATGTGCCCATAAATGTATATATTTGAAATTTGAAAATGTTGAAATGACAAGGTGGAGGGAGAGTCAAATGGAGTAATGGCCACTTGGCTCAATACAAAAGGACTTGTAAGATGACATAAATTCCTTGTTGGAAGGACAAATTCCACTTAGATTTTGAATTCAAATTTGAGGAATATTCCTCCCTTATGCCAAGTTGAAGGAAAATAGAGATTTAATAAATGAATTAAATCTGTTTTCATGTGCAAGTGGCAAAACATGGAGGGTGGGACATGACTTAGGATTAAATTAATCAAGGTTAATTAATTTAATGAAGGATTAAATGATGTGACCTAGTTGACTTAAATTTATGGGTTGATTTAAATCAAAAGGAGATGAGTTAGATTAAATTAAATAAGGCTTTGATTTATTTAATTTAATGAGATAGACTTTAGAGATTTAATTAAATAAAATTAATTATTTAATTAAATAGGGATAATTAGATCAGATTGATTGATTTAATTAACAAAGAGACTTAATTAAACACATGATTTATTTAATTAAGGGAGAATTGATGAATTTAATCAAATTAGGAATTTGATTAAATGGTTAGACTGAGGATGATTTAGGATGAAATGGTGTTAGTAGTCGAGAATCAGATGTGCAATGTTAATTGGTAAATTTTCCATGTCATTTTGCCCCTCTTTGAAGCGATGCACTTGTTACATTGGTTCAAAGAGTAATCTTGTCATCATCAAAAGTCAAAAATTCCCTAATTTTCGAATGCCCCATTGCTGCCCTGGCAAGAAGAATTATGCTGGTATATTGCCCCCTCGAGAAATCGAATGGAAATGTCAATTTCCAATCGAGATCGCGATAAAATGTGAGAGGAGTGGTTCTACTGATTAGAGGATGAAAAATAATTCTTTAGAAAGATCAGATATTTGACGTAGACAAATTTTGATGATGCATAGACAGTCATCAACCATGGATAGCCTCATGTATATTTTTAGACATCACACGAACTTGGATAGAAATTTTAGTAAAGATACAAGAATAAGATGGAAGAGAAGATCCAACAAGACATAGGAGATGATGATGATGCAAATGATGATGACTACTTGCCGAGGAGTTGGGATTTTCAAAGGGACAATTACCTTATGTTTGATTACACACACGATACGATGCATCAAGGTATAAAGAACCAAGATGGCGTTGCACCTAGTGTGATGGACTTTGACTCGAGAATCAGATAAGAGTAATCTTGTTTACACCTAGCGTACAAAACCTTATTTAGAAATGTAGTTTAGATATTTGAAATATCTCAGACCAAAACATAGGAAGGAAAGCCTTCCTATGTGGTCAACAAGATACCTAAAACATCCTCCCTACATACAAACAAAGCACGTATGAACAAGGTTATATTACAAGAATATCCAACAAGCACAACAGACAAAAAATAATAATCATTGCCCCATTCCTATCTCTCTAAATCCTTCGTTCGGATATCATTGAGAGGTCCTCGGAATGAGCGCAATAAGATAAATCAAACAAGATAAAAGCAAGTAAGAAAACAAGCAAATGTTCTTCATATCGCTAGCCAAAGGAAAATGTGTTTTGAAGGATAAGAACCGAAACTTATTGCCAATAGATGATGTCCATCGTCGGAACGATATATCCTAGGACATGTTAGTGGATGGCGGCACGCCATTTCATTTATCCAAAGTGTTTGGTCTAATAAAAAGTGCCCATTGTAGGAAGGATTCATCCTAGGACGTGATTTTATCAGATGATGATGAGATTGATTTGAGACTGATAATCTATTGATACGAAAAGTTGACCAACTTGTTTACTGACTGACTTAGGCTTGAGACCTTTGACACTTAGGTTTTCATGTTTGACTGGTAGACTTGTTTCTAACTATTTCACCAAAGGTTGAGGGTGATGACAATTTATTATGAGTGATCTTTATTGTGAGTGATAGTGAGATGGGGATGGATGAATTTTTTGGGTTTTTTGAATGTTTTTGATGTTTTTGAAATGTTCTGAAGTTGTTTTTGGTATTTTTGAGATTTTGCAAATATTTTGATTTTAAATTTTTCTAATTTTTAGGTGTTTTATGAGATTTTGACTAAGGGACTAGGCTAAATACCTATCCTAGTGGTCTCTAGGGCTAATTGATAGATGAGCCTTTCCTATGTTATACACGCAGAGACCACGTAGTTCGACTAACGACTTGAACGATTTACAAGATGAAGATATGAACATGATGAGATGTCAGTTTATTATGAAGGAATCCTATAGGACTGACCTAGATGTCTTGGGGGGTGATCAAATATCAACCTTGCCTACATTCCAAGGCTTAGAGATGACGTAGTTTGACTAGATGACTTTGTTTTTTATTTTTGGACTTTTTGACCTATTTTGGATTTTGATGTGATTTGAGTGTTTTTGTATTTTTCACATGATTTTGATGATTTAGATATGGGTATATGTGATGATATTAGTGCTCTTATTGGTATTTTTTTGAAAACCAAGCCAAGATTGATTGATCGGATTGATGGATTGATGACGATAACATTGTCGAGGATACACAACAATGCAAAGATGGTGTTAAGCAACACAAGGATTAGGATGGATATCCCAAGATGATGAGGGATTTATGATGATAACAGTGTTGAGGATGCACAACAATGCAAGGATTTGATTGATCATAATTTTGAAGCTTGATTTGGAACAAAAGATGTTTGAATGATTTGATGTGACTTTTAAGCACAAATTAGATGCGACTGATATTGACTATTTGGATTGATGTTCAATGAAAGATGAAGCTTGATAAGGAACATCTGCTCATCAAAATATGTCATGGGCCAGTGATTTGGATTTTGGATCATAAATTTTTGACCAATTTGATTTTACGTTTGTCAATGTTCGGATCACCACATAAGTTGGAGGGTATATATCAAGATTTATTCCTGAAGCAAGATGTAAATACCCGCCCCCAGTGTCTAGCAATGTATGGAATTCCACGGATGGATTCCTAGATGGGTGTATGGATGGATGGATATGGATTATCTTGCGATAAGATAAGGTGTTCAGTATTAGGATGCTCATTTGGATAATGCTTCATGGCTCAGATAATGTTGCCGTAGGATAGGATCAATGAAAATGACCCATGTCAAGATGTTTACCATAAGCAAGTGTAAAGTGTGCCCCAAACTTACATCAAAATCAAGATAATTTGGATGATGGATGTTGATGGATGAAAATGGATTGGATAAATGGTTCATGGATGAATGGATTTATTATAGCTGAGATGGATGGAATGCTCGATTTATTACGGATTGGATGAGATGCTTTCACTTGAAGTGGCACACATGATACTCAATTCTACTCATGATGCCTATTTACCGAGTTTTCATCATATGGTCTTTCCCAAAACACCATAGTAGTGGTTTTTCACTAGAAGGATGATTTTTTATTTTTACTATTTTCTTGGGTTTTAATTTTTATTTTTTACGAAGATTTTTAGCTCATGTTGGGCTTCACCTTGTTGGTGTTATGAAGCTTCTATCATAATGTTCCATGATATCCTTCCCTAAAAGTTGCTTTGCTAGATATGTGCTTTTGAATGCAACTTTTGAGGATGCACGATTTGCTTTGTTGATATTGGGTGCTTTGTCTTTATGCATGTGATAGGTGCCTTGAATCATATGATGCAGGGTCATTACCAACACATAGTCAATGTGAGAATTGGATATTATGTGTTGGAGGCATGGATGGGGAAGTGTGTTTAGGGATAAAGAGATGGATTGGTTAATAGTTTGGAACCTTTGACTCTCCAATCTTGGGAAGATGAGAAATAATGGGTGGATACAAAAGTGTGTATGAAATTAGGACCAACTTCTTGATATACTTTGTACATCACTTGGGAAGCCTGCTTTTTCTTTTGTGCACGTATTTGATGGATACATTTCCCTTTTTTATTTTTCCTCGTAGTTTCTTTGACTAATGGAGTTTATGCAGGATAATCTTTCTTTGTATTATTTGGTATCCATTTGCATTTGATTTGTCCATTATGCTTCTTAGCTTCTTTTACTTTGATAATGTTCTTCTTGCTTTGATTCAAATATTTCTTTTGATGTTGGTCCCAATTCATGGATGGGATGATGTGTGGATGAAGATTCGTGATGTGGCTGATTGAAGTATTGGCATTGGTCTCATCATAAGGATTCTTTGTGCTTCCTATGTTGACATTTGTTTGAGAGGAAGTTTTACCTTCATTCTTTGATTCTGCCTATTTTGAGAGTTCTTGTTTAGAATGCATTCTCTATTGATGACCCTTTCTTAGGATGATATTTTTTGGAATTTGTTGGCACTTCTTGAATGTATCCTATTATGTTAGACCTGCTTCCTTGAGTGGATAATGTTGGATATCTTTATTTACCAGTGTCCTCATTACGAGATTTGGGATATATCTGATCCTGATGTTGACAACTTGGTTTGATTGTAGGAATCATTAACCTGCTCTTTTTGTGTAATAATTTTAGGAGCAAAGGAGTCCTATTCTGAATGAAGATCATCTATGTGTCCATCCACATAAAAGCATCTCATGGGTAGATGGAGGAGTATGTGCTATGTGGATGTGATCATCATTTGCGACATCTGGTATAGATAGGAGAGTGTCCATTAGATCATTGTAGTATCTTGGAGATATGAATTCTTGATCTTGAATGATTTCAAAATTTCTTTCAACATGCTTTGGATCAAGTTCTTGACATGAGTCAATTTCAAAGGATGGATTGTTTACAAAGGGTTCTTGTACATTGTCATTAGGCATGGGAAGTGACTCAATATCCTATTGATCTTTGAGTGGACTTGGATCAAATGTTGAGTTGAATATTCCTTCAATATCTGCAACCATGAGGTTGAAGGATGTCAATATGTCTTGGAAAGGACCATTGCTAGACTTTGGTAAAAGATGTTGATCATGCTTTGGAATGAATTCTTGATACATTTCCTCTAGCTCATCAGGTGATGTAGAGACATTTTCAACATGATCATTGGTTGAATCCTAATTATTGTCCCCAATAGTTATCAATTCTTGTGCTTGTGCTTGTGCTTGTTGAGTAGTTTGGGTAGCTTGGGTGGCTTGAGTAGCTTGTTGTGTGGCTTGAGTGGCTCGGGTGGCTTGTTGTTGTGCAAGGTACTATTGAATTTCCTGTTGGTAGGTGTGTTGAGCTTTTAGCACAATGCTATATGGACTTGTCGCTTTTGGTTTTGGTGGTAGTGGTGGTGGATTCGGAATCATGCTGGATGTAGTGATGGGTGGTTGAGATACGATTGGAGTGATTGTGGTAGTGAAAGGTTGAGATGTGATGGGTGTGATAGTGATAGTGGGAGTAATCGAGGTGATAGGAATGGCTAGAATGACTGAGGTGATAGGTCTTTGAGAACCACGTTTTATTGTTAGGATGAATGTTTTCATTTGATTAGATATCTATTGGTGCAAATGTCTATGGAAGTATGCTCAAAGGATTTTGATAAAGGAACAACAGTTTGAGTGTTGGATGGGATTTAATTTGGATGGGCCGGTGGTGTTATGTAAGAAATCCTAATCCGAAGACCAATGTGTGTGATAGTGGTAGAATGTCTCTTGCCACACGGTGACTCAACTATTTTGGTTCTTAATTTAGTCCCTTAAATTGATCTTGATTTCGATCTTGACTCCCTTGATATAGTTGATTTGGTTTTTGTTCAAGAAGATTTGGGATGCCTACTTGTGGTTTTTACATGGGATCATGGACAAATTGATTTTGGACAATGTTCTGATTTGGGATGATGTTCAAATTTGGCATGATAGGTTGAAATTAAATATTGTTGGTATTGGGAACCACTTTGCCTTGATTTGGGTAACTTTGATTTTGCATGGTTTTACCTTGACTTGGATTAATACATGGAGTTTTTAACATCTTTTTTGGACTTTCAACAACATTGGTATGATTCACAAACATATTTATCCCAAAAAATTTCAAGTGTTGATTCATGTTTGGTAAACTTGTACTTTGTATATTCACTTTTGGCATGTATGGATTTGGTGGGATGATGTTGCTCGTTTGAAGACTCATGCATTGATTTTTTGGTGGATAGACTTGTAAGTTTGGACTTTTATTTAAATCTACCATGGGGAAAGGTGTTCCAAAATTTACTTTGGGCATGTACTCACATTTGTTGTGCCATTGAGATTTGCAGGAGCCAATAATCCCATGTATGGATTGTGTAAATGTGAGATTTGATATCCATTGGTTTGGTAAGGCTTGGAAAGTTTGGTTGACTTGGATTACTCATGATGTATGGATCAAGTTTTTATTCCATGTTCTTCTTGAGTTGTGATCTTTTTTTGAACCATAAAGTATAACTCGAAAGAGAGGACTAGGACAATAAAAGATCAAAGGTGTGATGACAAAAAATGTGTATGATAGGTGAATGATGATGGATGATTGAATTCTTTCGAAAATCTTGATGGGATGTTAGACACTTTGAAATTTTTTGGCTTCTTGACTTGATTTGATGTTCTGTTTTGGATGTTTGGATTGACCTTAATTTCAGTTTTGATGTTGGATTCGTGAATTTGTTTTGGATAATGAGTGAAATAGACCCCAAGATGTTGGATAATGATCTATGGGATAATTATGCTCACAAGTGATAATTTAATTAGAGGTGAGAAGAAGGATGCATCTACTCACAACTAACTAAACAAAATGATAATTTGACTAAAGGTGGGAGAAGGATGCATCTACCCACAACTAGCCAAACAAGATGATAATCCGATTAAAGATGGAGAGAATGATGCATCTACCCACAACTTAACCAAACAAGAGGATAATCCAACTAAGCATGTGCAGAAGGATTCATCTACCTATACTTAGTTGAACAAGCTTGTTTTGATGTTGCTTTGATTTTTCAAAGAAGCCTAGCATAATGATGGTATCAAGATTTTCTAGAATTGTCTATGAGATGAAATGGTTGATTTTTTGGATGATGAATGATGTTTTGGACATTTGATCCTAGATGTACCTAGTAGCACTCTTGTTTACAATAACAAGGTGATGAAGAGCATGCTTTTCCATAAAAAAGATGCTCAAATTGTTGAAACGGACATGGATTTTGAGTATAGTAAAATGAATATAGATTTGGATTATCTCTTGATGCACGTAGATATAAAAGTTGAACAACAATCTTTGTCTAAATTCTTAAATCTCATTAAGATTCTTTTGGTGTTGTTTTGGACAAAGCTTTTTGATCTTGGGTTTGCAGATTTTGATCTTGCGAGAAATCATTGAGAACACATGTGTGGGATTCAATTGTTTATCTTTTCTTAATGACTTCTTTTTACCAAAATCACTCTCCTGATTATGTTTCAAATTGAATGTCCAATGTCACAACTTCTTTTTGTTCCACAAAGTACTATGTGGAAGTTCCAAGAAATCAAGACAAGGGTTGCCTAATGTTTACCTTTGTAAGAGAAAATTAAGATGTAAACCCAATTGCTTAGAAATCTCTAAGGATATAATCCCTAGGATAAGCAATAGCTATTTGGTTTTTTCAAAGGTATTTTCTCTAACTAAGGGGTTTGAAATTTTGATTTTCAAGTTTTGAATGTGTGTTTCCCAATGTTTTCGAACAAACAAGTGTTTTGTAACCAAGAACAAGCACAGTCCTATGGATATGAAAGGCTTTACTTTTTGAGTTCCCACTTGGACAAGTCCAGCTACGCCTACTCTTAGCGAATGATTAGATGCTTGACCCCATGGGCTCCCCTCCATGACACTCACTTATATGGGGCAGCCAAGCATCAACACCCATGAAACTCCCATGAAATGATTTTCATTTCTACTAAGATTCATAATTATGGGACAACTTTAGAATGATCGTTCTTGCACCAACATTGGCCTTTTCTAAACAAGGGTTTTAATTCATACTTTTTGTTCATAGGATTTGACCCATGTGGCGAGAGTCCCTTTCGATCCATCTCGTCAAAGCCAACTGTGTGATACTGGCATTTATTCCAATACCCACATTTATATCCTGACTAGAAATACTCTCGAGTTCAGAGTGTTACTATTTGAATCGTTCCCTTGGGTGAGTACTTTTTCCCCAAGGTGGGCCCTCTAAGATAAACAAAAGAAAGCAAACATATTTGTAGTTTGATCAACCTTCATTTAGAAACAAAGGGAGAACACACTCAATATGTTCCACTCACACTCGCAAAGATTTGTTCAATTTTAATCCCAAAATGAAGTGTGGAGGTAATCACTTTATCCCAACCTAAGACCACCAAAAATCCTTTTTATTCTCAAGATCGTCGTGAGGCGCAAGAGAAGCACATACATCTTTTCAATGATGTTAGTTTGAGTAAGCAATCACAAAAAAAAGTAGCACATGTTCATTTTAAGACCCACAAAGCAATAATGACTTTTTTTTAAGCACCAAATGAAGTGTGAAAATTGCCTTGTTCAATTGTTAATCCTCAAACCAAATCTACTTTGTTTGTCCTAAAGTTCATTTTAGCCCTTTGTAGCAAGAAATTAAAATGTTCTTTTTAAAGCCTAAATGAAATTTAGTAAGTCCTAAGCATATGAAAGATAAGAAATTTCTAAGAGTGTTAAACAAACACTAAAGTGTTCAAAAACACTTGATATTTATGAAAGAATGTTGTCATTAGAAAAATTATGTCTTTGTAATCTGAAGCACTAAAACAGGTGGCTGATGTGCTGAAATTGCAAAAGTGCTAAAACACGGGGCTGGTGTGCTATACCAACAGAAGCGTTGAAACAACAATTAGAAGCACTAAAATAAAGTTCAGAAGCGCTATAACATAGCTCAGGAGTGCTAAAATAGGGTGCAGAAGTGTTATAATAGGAGGTAGAAGCGTTACAATAGATGCTTAGAGGAGCTATGGTAGGTATTTAGAAGCCCTAAATTGGGTTGCCTAAGCACTAAAATGGGGCTTAGAAGCGCTAAAGCGGGATAAAAAGTGTTGAAACGGGTCTTGAAAGTGCTAAATTGGGGCTCTAAACTAGGGCTCAAAAGTGCTAAAATAAGTTGCGAAAGCACTATAAAAGTCTGTAGATGCGCTAAACAGAGACCTCACGGATGATCCTGTCAAGAAACAATGAAAATTTGAAAAAAAAGTGTTAGATTTGGGACAATTCCCTCCTTCTAGCACCAAAATTTGAACCAAGATCCCTTTAGCACCTGTAAAACACAACAAACACACACATTAGAGGATTGAAATGCAAGTTAGAATCTAAGTTCCCCATGAAATCCATTTGCAATGCTTAAAATAGGAAAGAAGAATTAAGAACATAATGAAATAGATTAAATCCTATTAAAACAAGAAAATCCTTGATCCCATGGGGGAATGGGTGCCAATTTGATGTGAAAATTGGCCCTTTCCCAACCCCTTTTGATGCGATGTTGAAGATTGATGAAGAGTGATCCACTTTGTTGAAAATTTAAGTATTCTCCATGATGAAAAACCTGCATAACCTAGCTATAGATTTGATAAAAATGCTAATGCTTGAATATGGATTTGAGTATAGTAAGTTTACTCAAATTGTGGATGCTAAAATGAGGAGCGAAACCTCTTATTTATAGAATGCCAAGTTGAATAAATTCTCAAAATGGAGCAATGTGGGACTAACTTTCATCCAATGGCAAGGTGCCACTTGTCAACATGTGAATGGATGAAGGTTGTGCAAGTTTTGATGAATGTGCCCATAAATGCATATATTTGAAATTTGAAAATGTTGAAATGACAAGGTGGAGGGAGAGTCAAATGGAGTAATGGCCACTTGGCTCAATGCAAAAGGACTTGTAAGATGACATAAATTCCTTGTTGGAAGGACAAAGTCCACTTAGATTTTGAATTCAAATTTGAGGAATATTCCTCCCTTATGCCAAGTTGAAGGAAAATAGAGATTTAATAAATGAATTAAATCTGTTTTCATGTGCAAGTGGCAAAACATGGAGGATGGGACATGACTTAGGATTAAATTAATCAAGGTTAATTAATTTAATGAAGGATTAAATGATATGACCTATTTGACTTAAATTTATGGGTTGATTTAAATCAAAAGGAGATGGAAAATGATTTAAAGGTTTAATTAAATAAAAGATTTTGTTTTATTTAACTAAATGGGATGGAGTTAGATTAAATTAAATAAGGATTTGATTTATTTAATTTAATGAGGTAGACTTTAGAGATTTAATTAAATAAAATTAATTATTTAATTAAATAGGGATAATTAGATCATATTGATTGATTTAATTAACAAAAGAGAGACTTAATTAAATACATGATTTATTTAATTAAGGGAGGGACATTATGAATTTAATCAAATAAGGGAATTTGATTAAATGGTTAGACCGAGGGATGATTTAAGATGAAATGGTGTTAGTAGTCGAAATCAGATGTGCAATGTTAATTGGTAAATTTTCCATGTCTACAATTGCAACTATAAAAAATTATATCCATATCAACCAAGGGAGAAAATGGATTCTTGCTTCAAGAAAAAATTGTATTCTTCCTTGGAATGATTCTATATTCTCTAGCCCTATGACCAAAATTGTTACAGGTATAGCAATACCCATTGAAATACAATGAGTACCTGGTCATGTAGTTTCCTTCAGCTGGATGAGGTGATCTTCTTTGTCTAGGCCTCCTTGGATAGTGTACTCTTGTGAATCCATCATTGTCTGCTCTTTTTACATTCTGCATCTTCTTTTGTTGATTAGGAACTGTCTGGTTGTTCTCTTTGACTTTGACCGATTTCTTTTCTTTATCATATTTTTGTTCATCTTTAGGAGCTTCCTCTTTGTCATCTTTTTCTATACTTGGGACTGATTTTTCTCCTGCTCTAAATCTTTCATAAAGTTTTGCAAGACATCCATAAATGAATTCTTCCCTTTTTCCAAACCTAAACCAGATTTCTCTTTATTTGCAAGCTTTTTTGTACTTATCAATTCATTCAAAATATTTTTACCACCTTTCAACTTTAGTCCATTTCTGATCTGCTCATTGGCCTTCTCCAATTCTTTCCTTAAGGCAACTATTTTTGCCTCAAGTTTTCAGCATCTATCCATCTCAAACTACAATTTATATTTCATGACATCCTTAATTCTTTTAAGCTCTTCTACATGAACTTTCAATCCTACTAACACCTTATTGTACTCTTCAATTTCTTGTGTTAATCTATCAGTCTCCTTTTGAGCATTCCTTTTTAGCTTCTTGTTTTCTCTCTTAAGATCATCATATTTGTCTCTTAGTTCATCAAGATCTTCAAGAGCGCTACTTAGTTCTCCTTAAAGATCAAAAACTGCCTCCTCTTCTCCTTCATATGAGTCCTCAATTTTTGCATCTTCCCAATCCTTATTTTCTTTATCCATGAATATAAATTATCTTCTATCATCTCTCATTACAAGGGAATGGCCTTGATCCTCTTCTAAACAATCACTAGCATTAGACATTTCACTTTCTTCATTGATGTACAAACTCTTCTTCTTTCCAAAGTTCTTTCTTTTAGGGTAGAACTCTTTCTTCTTTATACTATCAAATTCTTGCTTGGAACTATCTTCTTTACCATATGGACATTTTGAAGCAAAATGACCTATTCTGCCATAGTTAAAACACTTAAGAGAGAGAATACCTTTATACTTGATGGATCCTTTTCTTAGCCTTCTTATGAAATTTGCTTCTTCCTCATTAGTTTCTTCATAATCAAATGCAATGACAATGGATTTTTATTTCTTATAAACTTCATATTTTTCTTTCTTGACAATCTTAAATGCAAATTCTCTCCTAGATGATTCAACACTTGGCATTCTCATCTCATATGCAGTAATTATGCCATGCACCTCATCAAGAGTAAGTTTATCAATTTCTCTTCCTTCTTCGATAGTGGAAATCTTGGCATCATATTTAGTTGTCATGGACCTGAGAACTTTCAACACAACATCTTCTTTCAGATCTACACCATATCCTTTAATGGTATTTACCACATCATCAACTCTCTGAAGATAGTCTACAATCTTCTCTTCTTTAATCATCATCAAGCCTTCAAATTTTTCTCTCAACACTTGTAACTTTTCCAAATTCACTTTGGTGTCACCTTCATAGATTTTCTTAAGTTTTTTCGTGAACATCATGAGCAATTTTACAATGCATAACTTTTCTATGCACAGAGTCAGACAAATTGTTCATAATAATAAACCAAGCTTTCGTATTGTCCTCATGAATCTTCTTTGTTGCAAGATCAGTAGGAGTAGCAACGGGAATAATATATTGAGTCTCAACATATGCCCAGACTTTAGTTCCAAGAGAAACTAAGTATCCTTCCATTAACGATCTCCATTTAGCATAGTTTGTTCCATCAAACCTAGGTGGCTTGTTTGATCCTTCCTGAAATGCCTTTGTGTTCACCTATCCAAGATCTACTCAAGTTGGTTAAGCTTCTCCTAGGGAACCTAGGGATTTGATACCAATTGTTATAACACAATGATCTACTGAGAGGGGGGTGAATTAGTAGATCTTAAAAATTACAATTCTTAAACTCTTTTGTTGATTCAACCTTAACCTCAAATGTGCAGATTGAAATACTAACAGATATAATAGTCACAAGCACAAGAGAGATCAACACATAACATAGTATGTATGTGGAAAACCCAAGATGCGAAAAACCATGGTGAGAAATGCTGCTAGGATCTACTATCCTAATCCAGCCTCACAAGCTTCAAAGTTCAGTTACAATGTTTAGGGTTGCAACCTAAGGAAGAAACAACTCCCTGTTTAGAAGCTACAACTTCAAGGAGGCTACTACACCCTATTCTAAGCTACAACTCAGTGCAAAATGGAGACTTCAGCCTCGTACAAATTTTTGAAATATACTATGCATAAAATGGTTCTACATAACCTACAATGCATCAATTCAGTACATAAGCTCTCTCTCTCTTTCTCAGTTTTCCCTTACTCCACTATAACCAGCTACATGAATTTTCAAAATTTTCTTTTTCTTATAGTTCACCTTCCTCTACATTCAAATACTCTCATTCATTCTTTGTATCTCAATAATTCCCCTCATTCAATTCATATACATTGGAATCGTTGTTATGATTTTTCCACTTGCAACCTACTTCTATAAGTGTCAGAGCATTGAGCCCCACACATACTGTCCAGCTCGTTAGATATCACCATACCCCTGCATCGAGTTGCACAACATTTAATTCTAGTGTAGAGAATTTGCTAAGAATAACATTCTATCAAACCCTAGAATCTAATATGCATTTAATACATTCTTGCAATCATTCAATTTTATTTTGATCTCGATCACCTCTACAATCAGTTTTGCCACCTTGAAGATCAACTCTTCATCTAATTGGTCACTTGGGTAGTTGGAAAAATTAATTCTTTCTCCTGTGTCAGTTTTCAAACCTAAACCCCTGTTCACATAGATTTTAGTTGTTTCAGATCTTTGCATTTGAACTCTCACCATCAATCAACTCCTTCATGCCTTGATCTTGTGATTAGCATTCATTGTTGTGCCTTTAAACCCTGACCGTTGGATAATCGGTCGCTTAAACCACCGTCATCGATCTAACATATCATTCCATCACTAGGACTCCATTCAAACTCCCATCGATACAAACATGGCACAATGATATGCTTTCCATGTTATCTAACCAGACCCACAACCTACATGTCATCCATGTCATCGCCACGTTATTTGCAACACCGATGAAAAATTACATATTGAGTAATCATTCTTTGCAATATGTTAACCATCATAACACTTGGGTCCCACAGTCGACATCATACTCCTATCCCATTTCTCATACTTCTCAATTCCTAATTTTTTGGGGAGAATGTAATGAAGTTTACCCCATATCAGAGTGGTCTAGACCATTAGAAATCCTTTTAATCATCACCCGGTATCTTTCTAAAAAATAGTGGTCATTCCATATTACCATCAAGTTGACATGTACTATTGCTAAGAGAATAAAATTCCTTTCCAATATACTTGGTCTCCCCAATATGTTTCATCTACCACTTTGCTCATTGGGATAAGTCAGTGAGACTTTCCCTAAAAAACTTCTCTAGTTTCCCTCATCGGAGTAACCCACATGGTCAGAGAGATCTAAGGAACCCACTCCAATCATACATGTCCCTTCGATACAACTACTTTCTTGTTTCATCAATGAAATTATGTATGTTTCTCCCTGATAAGGTCTCCATTGGCGTGATGAACGAGCTTAGTGTGATTTGAAAATTTCCCTCTGACTAGCATGCTTTTGCCGATAAGTTTTTCATCAGTGAAACATTATGCACTGTCTTCTTGATTATGCACTCCTATTATCTTTGGGATCTTTGATCATTGTAACTTTATTCATCTCTTCCCGATATGCATAAAATATTCAAATAAGGGGCTAGGACTTGTTAATCAGAAAGACATGCACATGATCTTCCACAACAAGGTTGTGGATTACCGTTTACTCAATCGCATCATGCCACGTGTTTACATCGTCATTATGGTTGGGTCCCACATGGAGTGCTTCCTTCCTCCTTATCGCCCCATCACTTAGTCACTAAGTTGGGAGGTTTCAAAACTTAGAATCCTGCAATTCCACTCACTTTCGCCAACAACAAGGAGATTGCTAAGTCGAAAGGTTTTGAAACTTGAGAACCCTACGACATAGGATAGGAAAAATTTGCACTCCATGACTCCTTACAACTTTGGCCTTAGACTGAAAGCATGAACCAATGAATGAGGACACTTTCATTAACATCACGACCTACACAATACCTTTTTGAAAAGCTCTTGTGAAACCCAGTTATTATGCCAACAATCTCCCTTACATGATTTTCACTTTTGAAATCAATGACAACAATAGTCCAACACATGGTTCCCTAGAAGAAGCTAAATCAGATTGCATAGATCTTGGACAAGTGAACATAATGGCCGGTCAAGGGGGTCCATCTATAAACAAGGAACCTCTATTTGATGGATCAGGTTATGCTTTCTAGAGCATTATGATGGAGAAATATTTGGCATCCTTAGGGTTTGATGTGTGGATGTCTGTTAAGAATGGATATACACCTCCTCCTACTGATCCTATTGATGTTGTAGGAAAGAAAGACTATGAGAACAATGCAATGGCGAAGAATGTTATTTTTGTGGTTTTCTAGCTCATTGTTTGTCAAAGTGATGCATTACAGTACTACACATGATGTTTGGAATAAGTTGAAAAGTATCTATGAAGGAGATGATAAAGTGAAGTTGGAAAGGATACAAACTCTCAGAGCCAAATTTGAAAGCCTCATGATGAGCGAAGAAGAAAAGATTTCATATTATCTTCTTAGAGTTGATGAAATCATGAACTCAATTAGAGGGTTTGGAGAAGAAGTAAAGGATTCAGTCATTGTTCAAAATATTTTAAGGTCCATGCCATCAAAGTATGACTCCAAGATATCTGCAATAGAGGAAGGTTGAACCCACAAAAGTGGTTTACAATTGGAGTGAGGAAGGAAATGTTGAAAAGAATGACCCCATGCCACAAACTTTTGTTTTGGGGATTCGAGCAAACTAATAGGTTTGAACAAACCAAAAGAGGGTTCGCTAGAACCTAGGTTCAAGCGAACCCATTCAATGTAAGTTCCCACTATCCCACCAAAAAACATAATGAAAACCCCTTTTTGAAATGGGGCTTGAATGAACCTTGGTTTGCTCAAACCCCTGGGGGTTCACTCGAACCCCCTGGTTTGAGCGAACCCCCTAATCCCACCTTTCTGCTCTCCAGTACCAAAAAAATTAGAATTTTTTCCCTTCAAAGCTTGGGTTGAGGATGAAAATGGATGAGACTTCACAAACCAAACTGGAATCAGGTAGTCCTCAAAACGAGCTATCCTATGACTATAATTTTAATATGTATTTTTTTTTATTAAACATAGGGTTTTCACGAAAATCAAGCTCTTTGTTCTACATGTGGAAAATAGCAGATTATCAAAAAAATTGAAAAATATGAGTGCACCAGATATTGAAGTCCTTGATCCAACAAAAAAAAAAAAAATTGACACATAAAAAAAGAGTTGTAACGCGTTATGCAATCTACCTATGTTTGAATTGTAATTGGTTTGACTTCGAAACTTGGTTAAGGAAAAATGATTCAATAAAAAACTATCTAACCAAGTGGAAGCACTAGATATTGGAGTTACAAATCTAAATTTGAAAGAATTAGAATTTTATCCTTCATGAAAAAAAAGTTATGCGTTATACAGTGAGCGTCACTCAAAAATGTTATTTTTTGAAGAAGAAAAAACAAGTTTTCAAAGGAGATGGAAAAAGAAGTGTAATATGATTCCAAAAAATTTGAAAAAAATATATTTAGAATCTACAGACAAAATTTCATGAAACTCTAGTTTGAATCATCTTCAAATTCCTCACGGTTTAGCCGCTATAGGTGCCTGAAAGTGAAGATTTAGTTAGAAAAAATTATTTAAGTGTTCAGTCTGGCCAAAAATTGTAAACCAGTATTGTGGGATCACCAAGAAACAAGAGAAATAGACAAACTCACTATTGATGAACTGCATGGCATATTTATTGCATATGAAATGAGGATGGGAAATGAAGAGTCATCCAAAAGATAAGTTGCATTAAAGGTTACAAACAAGGAGAAGGTTGATGTATTTAAGAAATACAAGGTAGAAGATTCAATATCTCATCATGAAGAGGCTAATGAGGAAGAATCCAACTTCATCAAAAGATTAAGGAGAGGCTTTGAGATGTATAGAGGTAAGTTACCCTTTAAGTGTTTTAATTATGGTAAAATAGGTCATTTTTCTGCTAAATGCCCTTACACTAAGAAGGATGACTCTAAACAAGAAGTAGATAGTAAAAAGAAGAAACTAGGTACTTTTAAGAACAAACATTCTTAGAAGAAGAAGAAGATTCTATACATTCATTAGGAAAGTGATTCATCTAATGCTAGTGATAGCTCAAATGATGAACAAGATTATGTATTTGTAGTTGAGGAAAAATAATTCATTTTCTTGGAAAAAGAATCTGAAGAACAAAGCGATGGAAAGGTTAAGGATCTTGGTGAAGAATGTGAAGAAGAAGGATAAGTTGACCTTGAAGGAGAAATCATTTGTGCCTTAGAAGATATTGATAATCTAAGAGAGGAGATTGATAATCTAAAAATGGAGAATAAGCATTAGAAGAAGCTTACACAAAAGGAGATTGGAAATATAAGAAAAAATCTTGAAGAATCTAATCAGATGGTGGTGAGCTTGAAGTTACAAGTTGAGGAAGCCAAGAGAATTGAGGATGTAGTCAAATCTAAACTATAGTCTGAAGTTAACAAATGCATGAAGCTAGAGGCAGAAATAGTTTCCTTAAGAAAATATTTGGAAAAGGATAGAGAACATATAGAAAAAGGCTTGAATCTAAAAGGAGGCTCAAAGATTACTGATGAATTATTAAATGCATAAAATCCTTCAAACAAAGAAAAAACTAGCTTAGGTTTAGAGAAAGAGAAGAGTACTCTTTCCAGTTCTTTTATAAAATTGTATGAGAGATTTAGAGCAGAAGAAAAATATGGTACAGATGGTGAAAAATCTTGCAAGGAGAATACCTCTGGAGGTGAGAGGAAAATAGCTGAGATGAAGAAAGTTGATGAAGAAAGGAAGCATACAATAGGGAAGAAGAACATTCAATCAGTTCCAAATCATTTGAAGAGGAAGCATAACATAAGAAGAACTAATGTTGATGGATTCACAAGGGTAAGACACTTGAAGAAGTCAAAGCATAAAAGACACCCTCATCTTGCTCAAGGAAATGCTATGACCAGGTACTCTTCATACTTCTATGGGTATTGTTATAATTGTAATCAATTTGGTCATAGGGCTAGAGAATGTAGATTCATTCCTAAAAGGAGTACAAATTTTGTAAGTAAAAAATTATTTTCTCCTTTAGTAGATATGAATGTATTGTGTTACAATTGTAATAATTTTGGTCATATGGCTAAGAATTATAGAAAAAAAATTATAAGACCAAATGTATAGAGTGAGAAAAAGAAAAACACACCTCCTAAAGTTAACAAAGAATCTGAAGTCCCTGAAAAGAAGGAAGAGAAGGTAGAAAATAAATGTAAGAAGGTGTGGAAGTAAAAAGAGCATAAGCCCACACACTCAATGATTGCACAAATGACACTTCATGTCAAAAAGAAAAAAATTGGGTGATAGATAGTGGATGTTCCAAACATATGACTGGTGACAAGATAAAATTCATCCAACTCAAGAAATGTAAGGAAGGTTTAGTCAGTTTGGGTGACAACACTACATTGAAATTTTTTGGAAAAGGAACATTGAGCATAGATGGTAAATTACCTACAAAATATGTTCTTTATGTTGAAGGTTTGAAGCACAACCTATTGAGTGTGATTTAGATGTGTGGAAATGGTTATAAAGTCACATTTAATTCAAAATTTCAAGTAAGATAAGGAAAAATGGAGAAAAAATTGAAATTTGGAATAAGAATTGAAAGCAACCTTCTAATCTCAATGAGGTAAAGGTCAGAATTTTCTGATAAGTCAAGTTGATGAGAGTCGGTTGTGGCATAGGAGAATGGGGTATGTAAATTTTGATAATCAGGTGAAAGTGAGCTCAAAGGACTGCTAAGACACATGCCTAAGATAACTAAGCCCACAAACACCATTTGCAAAGAATGTCAAATAGGCAAGCAAACAAGGGTCAAATTTTAGACAAAAGAATACTTAACTACAAAGCGATTTTTTTGGTCCTACAAGGACAAGAGGATTGAAAGGTGAAAGATACTTCATGTTTCTGATTGATGACTATTCAAGGATGACATGGGTAACATTTCTAAAGGATAAGCCACAAGCATTTGAAAGATTCAAGATATTTAGATCCATGGTTGAGAAGGAGATTGGTGGAATAATCAAATTCTTAAGATTAAATAGAGATGGGGAATTCACATCAAGTGAATTCATTGAATACTGTGAGAAACATGGAATTAAAAGATAATATTTTTCACCAAGAACTCCACAATAGAATGGAGTAGCAAAAAGAAAGAATAGGATAGTTAAGGAGATGGCTAGAACAATGTTGAATGAGGCCAAGCTATTTGATGTGTACTAGAGAGAAGAAGTTCAAATGGTATCATATATTTTGAATAGAGTTCAAATAAGATTAAACAGTGATAAGACTCCCTATGAACTTTGGTGTGGTGAGCCAACATCTATCAAGTATTTCAAGGTGTTTGGTAGAAAATGTTACATTAAAAGAGAAGAAGATAATTTGGAAATCTTTGATTCTAGATGTGATGAAATATTTCTTGGATATTCCACTCAAAGCAAAGCTTGCAAGTGCTATAACAAAATACTGCACAAGATTGTAGAAAGCATCAATGTTAAGATTGATTAAGATAAGAAACATGTTAAGTTTGAAAAAGATATATTTGAAGATGAATCAAATTGTGAAGAATATTATACTAACGAAGAGCCTGAAGAGGAGAATGAAAAAGAACCTACAAAGTATGTTCAGAAAGATCATCCTACATATCAGATAATTGGCAACAAAAATGAAGGTGTTCAAACAAGGAGAATACTTGCAAAGAACAAGGAACAACTCTCTTATCTTAGATTGAACCTACAATCTATGTTGAGGCCAACAAGGATGAGATTTGGATAAAGGCCATGGAACAATCTAGCTGAATTAGAATGAGAAGAATAAAATATGGGAATTAGTTCCTAGACCCCCAAGAAAAAACGTGATTGGCACTAGATGGGTGTTTAGAAACAAGCTCAATGAAGATGGATCCATTGTAAGAAATAAAGAAAGGTTGGTGTGCAAATGCTATGGACAAGTTGAAGGAATAGATTTTGAAGAAAAATTTCCACCTATTATAAGACTAGAAGCAATAAGAATGTTTCTTGCATTTCCAGTTTATAAAGGACTTAAAGTCTATCAAATGAATGTTAAATATACCTTCTTGAATGGAAACCTTGAAGAAGAAGTCTACATAGAATAGCCAGAAGGGTTTTAGCTATCAAAGGAAGATGATTATGTTTTCCAACTAAAGAAAGCATTGTATTTTCTAAAACAAGCATCAAGGGCTTGGTATTCAAGGTTAGACTAGTATCTACAACAACAAGGATTCAAGAAATGATGTGTAGATTGCAATATGTACTTCAAATAAAAAGGTGAGAACATGATAGTTTTTGTTGTATTTTTGGATGACATCATATTTAGTGATAGAAATGACAGGATGTGTAAAGATTTTTTTTTCCAAATGCAAGATGAATTTGAGATGTCAATGCTTGGAGAGTTTTCATTTTTTCTTGGTTTATAGATAGCACAAATTGATGATGGGATATTCATATCTCAAACTAAGTATGATAAGGAAATGATTAAAAAGTTTGGAATGGAAGACAGTAGAACATTTAGTACCCCCATGATAATTGAATGTAAATTGAGCAAGTCAGATGATTCCTCGGATGTTAATCAGATAGTGTATAGGTCTATGATTGGAAGCTTGTTGTACCTAACTGCATCAAGGCCATATATTATGCAAGTAGTGTGAATGGTTGCAAGGTTTCAAGTTGCACCCAAGGAGTCACATGCCAACAAAGTAAAGAGAATTTTTTATATACATCAAAAGCATTGTTGATTATGGGTTGTGGTATCCCAAGAGAAAATATTTCACTCTAACTGCATATATAGATGAGCATGATTGGGCTAGAAGTGCAAATGATATCTAAGAAGCACTAGTGGTGGTGCATTTTTCTTGGGAGAAAAACTTGTTTCATGGATGAGAAAAAATCAAGAATCAATTAGACTTTCTATAGAAGAAGTAGAATATGTAGCATCGGCAACATGTTGTACTAAGGTTTTGTGGATGAATCAAGCACTCAAAGACATTGAGGTTGAGTACACATAACCTATCTCTATTCTTTGTGATAATTCAAGTGCAATTAACATTTCAAAAAATAGTAAACCATTGTAAAAAAAAATCAAAAAATACCCTTTCTCTAGGTATTGATGTCCTTGTTTCACCAAAAATAGAAAAAATGGATTTTGATATATACACAACAAGTTAGGTTGTACGACACACATGTATGTCCAAATTATAGTTACAATGACTTTGGAAATTAATTAAAAATATATATATAACAAAAAATTATGGAAAAATATCCTTTCCCTGGATATTGATGTTGAAAATCTATATTTCAAGAAAAAAAGGTTATGTTGTACGACACAAACCTTACTTTTTGAAAAATTTGTTTTTGTTTAAAACTACTTATTAAAGGAGATTTTGAAAGATTCATGATTTATTTTGGAAAATTTTTTAAAATATATATTTAGAATCTACACATAAATTTTCACAAATCACTAGTTTGCGTCATCTTCAAATTCTTAATAGTTTAGTTGCTATAGGTCTCAGAAGATGAAGATTTAGTTAAAAATATTGATGTGAATGTCCATCTTGGGAAAAAAGTGAGACACAGTATTGTGATGTCACCCCAACCAAAGATCAAGTGGCAAACATATTCACCAAGCCTCTTCCTAAAGAACAATTTGAGTATCTGAGGTAGAATTTGGGAGTAATTTCTCCCATATCATATCACTAAATATTAGTGATAGAGCATGAGTCCAGGGGGAGCTTCATAGATATTTCTTTCATCCCTAAAAATGAAGAGTGATGGAGATATCAAGTCAAATACAATTAATGTTATAGATTTCTAATGACTTGATGGTTGTAGGTTCAAGAAAATATTCTTTCTCTTTGTGTTTCTTGTCCAAAGGGGAGAATATCAAAGGGGAGAAACATAGGGTGCAACAAGATGTTCAAGAGTGACCCTTTTCCATTGATGTCAAAAGGGGAGAATTTGTGCAAATGCAATTGAGCTGAGAAATAATTTCAGAAAAATGCTCTATGTCTACAAGAAAAGGAGATATATCTAAGGGGGAGTTGTTATGTGTGTGCATTCATGACTAGTTTTGCTATAATTGGTATAAATAAGTTTAGATACTTGGTACCATATTGGATCATTTTGTATGGAGCATGAATTGGTATCTAGAGCATTTTGATCATTTGGTTTTTCCATCAATGAAAAAGGGGGAGATTGTTTGCATAATATTGTCATTGATGTAAAAAGGTGTCATTGATGTCAAAGAGGAAGTCATTAAGCTTAGTGGACCAAATTCTAGAAGTGTTGGTTAAGTATGATGGAGAGGAGAATGTTTTGCAATAGTTGCAAAGTTTTTCAAAAGATGCAAAGTTTTTATGAAATGTTGTCATGTTTTACAGAGGCCATTTCCAGAAGTTTGAAGAGAAAATAGACATTAGATTTGATGTGGGTTTTTTTAGTACATTTCAAAATATGTACTTTGTAGATCTATAAGGGTATGTGCAAGATCATAATGGGCCAAAAAGTGGCGATATGATGGGTATGTGTAGGCTATGTGGCTGACGAACTTTTTTTTACCCAAAATTGATGAAACAAAAGGTATTTAAAGGAGATTCCCAACTTTCCACCAATATAAATTATGCTTTACTTTGAATTTAATAAATAATTATTGTTCATTTTCTATTTGAATTATGACTAAAGTCCTGATTGATAGGATGATTGAAAAACATCTATAGCTTTCAAACGATATCACATTTTTTGAATCCAAAACATGTCACATTCTATGCTTTGCATACTATAGGATTAAAAATAAAACATTGAATTTCATGAAGTTTTGACCAAGTTAAGGTGGTCGAATACGAGTTTTTATATTTTTAAAAGTTGTAATAAAAATTCATAATTAATTATTTACTTGGAAAAAATTTACAAAAGAATATGCATCACATCATAACATAAGTCCTCTACTTATATCTAAAATCTTATAAAAATATTATCATTTTATTGTGGTTAGGGTGGTCAAACAAACACCTACTTCTTATTTGTTCCCGAATTTAAGTACTCACCATTGAAATTTCAAATTTTCACCAAATAGATTTAAAAAAAATAAACCTAGTAGTTTAGAAACTACATTCAATTTGCTATAGATTCTATTCTTACATATTTTTGAAATAATATAGATAACTTATTCAAATTTTTACGTCAAGTTGTCTAACTCTAATTTTTTTGAATTTTTTGCCACTTAAGGGCTTGTTTTTTCCATGATGATCCTGCACATACCCATAAGATATGTTGCATGCTTAGAAATGAATTAGTTCTCCTCTCAGATAGAATTAGGGTTTACCAAATAAACCCTAGGTGTTACAGTCATGGAACTGGTCAAATTTTCTATTTTTGTGTTGACTAGAGATTGACAGTTGCAAGATGCTTAAGTTATTACTTAATCCATCAAATTCATTCAATGGCAGACCCCTTTGCCTAGTGCTACAAGTTGTCAACATTCTTGGTGGTTCTCATAACTCTTTTGGTACTTTCCAAGGTTCTCTGAACTTTTATATATGCCACCCAAGTTGAAGGTTAAGTCATGTTAATATTTGGTGTTGGTTTTGAAACCCCTATTGGTTATCAACATGGTTCTATGAACTCCTCCTCCTTCTAACAGGTATGTGTCAATTTATGAGTGCATCACAAAAACTCTTCATATCACAATTTACATCCTTCGTGTGCTATGCACTTTTTGATGTCTGATATTCCCTTCAAGGAAGATCAACGGTGAGCATCAATGTTTGAAGATCCAACAACCATCGCACAATGTATTCACATCATTGTTTGAGTTTACCATGACCAAGTCTATTTGTGATGGTGAGATGATGAAGATCAATGGTGAAGGTTGCAGAATGGAGGATCAGATGGCTATCGTACAAGTCCTTCATATCGTATCTTGAAGGTTACCTTGGCAAGAGCTTTCTGTGATATCTGGTCATAGTGGATCATGACATCTGCAAGGACATGTGGCATGTTATCACATCACTTCACATAGTGAGTTTATGTTTAATGGTTGGAGCATAAGTGTGATATGTATCAATAAGGAAAGATCAAAGGATGAGATTAAATAGAGGATATATGATAATTAGCACATCATATCTTCACATTGCATTCGTGAATCAAATGGAAGTAAGCAATTTACGATGTGCGATGAAAGTGGATTCTGACGTCAACCCAAGGGATGATGGCAGAATGAGGTTGTATCGAAAGGATTGTATACACCATATTTATCATTCTTTAGGTTACAAATTTTTCTACGATATGTGATGGGTAGAAAAGGATAGTTTAGTATGATGTCAATAGACGACACTTGTGATAGGAAAAGAATACATTGCACACTTAATTCACATCACCGTTGTGAATTGAGCGGAAATGAAAGAGTAGCAATATGCATGGACAAAGAGTTAGTGGAGGATGAAAAAAGCATAAACAGGTTGCATGATACAATTGCATCACTCATACTATTCACATAGTAGTTGTGAATAACATTGCGCCAAACTAAAATTTGATACACTACAGGGCATTGATGAAGACATGGTGGTTTTTCTATTCAATTAGTGATGGAGCAATAAGTTGGACATGTTTTTAGAAAGGAAGGTGGCAATGTTTCATTGCATCACAAGGCTCCTTCACATTATAGAAGTGATTCTAAGAGCTTCAAGCATTAGTGTGATAGTTATATAGGATGTGATAGATACTAGTGGCTTAGATTTAAAGAAGATTGATCGAATGATGATCACAAGTCATCTTCACATCATAAAAGTTGAATTTGATGCCCTAAGTGAAGTTGTGATAGGTAGAGTAGAAACAATGGTTATTTACAAAGAAATTTAATCAACGGTGTCAGTTAAAAGGAGATCAATCAAACAACTATGCTTTAAAGTTTGTGAGATTAACTTGGAGGATCGATAGATCATGACATGAAGACTACAAATCAATGGTATGATTTCAAAGGTGAATGTCTCCAATGGCTATGACAGTGTGTATGTGGGTTTGAGTTGCATTCCAACACAATAAACAAAATTAATTGGTTCAACTTCTCCAACTGCAT
This sequence comes from Sequoia sempervirens, assembly GCA_007258455.2. Taxonomy (NCBI): domain Eukaryota; kingdom Viridiplantae; phylum Streptophyta; class Pinopsida; order Cupressales; family Cupressaceae; genus Sequoia; species Sequoia sempervirens. Next base: position 8,819,867 of record VDFB02292527.1, on the reverse strand, counting down.
GTTTTGATTGGTGATAGGATTTACAAGGTGGAGACACAATGGTGGGAGATGGCCAAATAACAGATACAAATCGACTACACAAGATATTAAATTTAATGTGTATCTAATCTAGGGTTTACAGATTGCTAAAATTAGCAAATGCATGGAATTTGGAAAGTTGTGCATGGATCAAGGAATTAATGCTTGTTGATGAAGTCATATGAAAATATCCAAGCAGAAAATAGGCTAAGGGTGAGAAGTGTAGTAGATGGAGAATGCACAAGGTGTGAATAAGTAGAAACCAAAATAAAATAGAGATCATCATCTAGGGGGGTATGTGCAGGATCATCATGGAAAAAATAGGCCCTTAAGTGGCAAAAAAATTAGAAAAATCAGAGTTAAGCAACTTGACCTAAAATTTTGAATAAGTTATCTATATTATTTCAAAAATAGAATTTGTAGCAAATTGAATGTTGTTTCTAAACTACTAGGTTTATTTTTTAGAAAACAAAATCTATTTGGTGAAAATTTGAAATTTCAATGGAGTAGTACTTAAATTTCACGGAAAAAATAAGTAGGTGTATGTCTGACCACCCTAACCACAATAAAATGATAATATTTTTTTATAAAATTTTAGATATAAGTAGAGGACTCATGTCCCGATGTGATGTATATTTTCTTGTAATTTTTTTCCAGTAAATAATTAATTATGATTTTTTTATTACAACTTTTAAAAAATATAAAAACTCATACGTCTAACCACCTTAACTTGGTCAAAACTTCATGAAATTCAATTTTTCTTTTTTTAATCCTATAGTATCTGAATCATATAATGTGACACATGTTTGATTCAAAAATGTGATATTGTTTGAAAGCTATAGATGTTTTTCAACCGCCTATCAATCGGGGACTTTAGTCATAATTCAAATAGAAAATGAATAATAATTATTTATTAAATTCAAAGTAAATCATAATTTATATTGGTAGAAAGTTGAGAATCTCCTTTAAAAACCCTTTTCATTTCATTAATTTTGGGTAAACAAAAGTCGTCAGCCACATACCCTACAAATACCCATCATATTGCCACTTTTTGGCCCATCATGATCCTGCACATACCCAGGCTTACATTCTAGGTGTTGAACAGAGTGAGGTGTAGAGGAGATAATTGAGTTACACATATTGCAACAAAGATTTGGTCAGTTGCAAACAAAGTTGCAACATTTAATTAGATTCAATAGAATCAAATTGTAATAACTTTCATTATAAATTTGATTGGTGGGTGCCATCAGATATTTGGGTAGGTGTTCAGAGTAGGGAGTTGGTGCTTCCTTGGAGTGGGTGCTCCTAAATCTAGGGGATTGGTGTCTCCTTAGGGTTGGTGCCCTTAAACAAAATTATAATAAAAAATTTGCATTATGAGGCTATTTTAAGATAGTAGATCCTAGTAGCTATTCTCACTGTGGTTTTTCCCATCTTGGGGTTTCCACGTATATCTTTTGTTATGTGTTATTGTATGTGCATGTTTATCTCTCTACATGTTTAGTTTTGATCTGCACTAAATAGGGTTAAAAGGAATTAATCTGCTTAAGGTGTTAATGGATAAATTTTAATTGATCTACTAATTCACCCCCCTCTTAGTAGATTGTTGTCTTCCAATAGAAAAATCATTGATGTCTTTATGTGAAAACATCTATGGTCCCCAATCTACAATCTCTTAGAAAGTGTGAGCATAGTTTGCTACATAGTCTTCTACCAAAGTATCCTATTACTCCCTAAATTGTCAAGCCACACAATCTAGTAAGTATCTCTCATTGATATGTAACTGTTGGCCTATGAGCCATTGGGTTTTACAATAGTATGCCAAATGTGAATCATTATCCTCCCAATCCTAAGCCTATAACCATGGCCTCCAAGTGAACTAGGTCATATTATCAATGACCCACCGCTAGTACATTATATCACCTACACCTATATGATGGAGGGTGGTCATCATATTATAGTAATATACTATTTTTCCCACCTCATCTATATCCATGAATGCCACAATTGGATTGAGCACAACAATGTGCTCCCATGCCCATATATGAAGTAGAGCCACCCATGTGAATAAGTTGGATCCCTCCTGATACACCAACTAATGAATATCATGGTATAAATGGAATAGTACACAAGGGCCCATGTGTAGACACATACCTCCTCCATAATCCTCTTTAGGAAAAAACCCCATCATGAGTTAAATAATAGAGACCCTTTTTTAGGAGAAGGGCTCCCATAATGAGTCGTGTAATCACTAATGTGAGTTTGTTGGCAATGTTAATGCAACATCACATGTCGATCTATCCACCCTCTAGATCTAGATCCTCTACTCCCAGAACATGAAACATGGACTAAAGGTCGAGATCTCCATCATAGATAACTCACTCTCCATGGATAGATACCCGCAATATTCTCCACACATCCTCAAGGGTCACCATGGCCTCACCTATCAAAAGGTGGAAAGAGGAAGTCTCTAAGTGCCACCACTCTACCAAAATAGTCATCAATGATAAATGTGTCCTAATCTCTAGCATAAATGTAGTGTGGTATAATCCAACCACTCCTAAAAATATAACATCAAGCTCTCCTAGTATGGTAATATGCTCTAATATTTGTGGTCTCCTCTCTCAAGAAAGGAGAGGGTGGAAGACCACTTGCATGCATAACACACACAACTTAAAATTGCTAAAAATTTGGAAAATATCTAAGTCAAAATCCATAGACAACAAAAGTGAGCCTATTTACAAAGGTGTCACTCTATCATTTTGTAAAAGTGTCACTATTCTGCAAACACATTGCCCTAGTGCAGAAGCATCACCATTTTAGCGTTGCTAGCAAAAGTGATCCTCTGAAAATCTAACAAATGTGTCACTATTTTTTCATGAAAAAGTGTTGGTAAAAAGTAGAAGTTTCAAAGAATTTCAAAAATCTTACATATATGTAGAGCTATGACACCTCATTGAAAAGGCATTGTCATATTTTGCAAAAGCATCACATTAGGTTTTAGAAGTGTCACCATAATAGAGATGCCTTTATTTGACCTAACTCTACCCTACATTTTTCTATCAAGAAATACATATAATAAAGGTTTTTCAATGTACATACTAGGGGTCCTACATCAATTGGCCATTGGAACTCGCAGACCTAATTTGCATGATGTACGAGAAGCTCTTTGCATTCCATAGTAGTAGGTGCTCTGTGGGGAATCTAAGAAAAATCACTCCAAGATCTCTCGATATCTCAAAGAAAAGTGTGCAAATGAGCCTCAAATTATCCCAAATTCATATATATCCATTGTCAAACCTAGGGTTTTGTCCCTATATCACCATTTTCTATCTTTACGACCTACTGTTGTCACTTCATCAGGGTCCTAGGACATTTTTTGTCCTCTTTGTAGCTAAACCACTCTTGTAGCTTTCTCACATGAGCTTGAATCAAAAATTAGTTTATCCACTCGATCTCTCAATGGGTCAACACACTAACATTCCTTCATCCGCTAGGGCACAATGGGGCATCTAAAAAATCAATATTTTTTTTAATTTTTGGATCTAAGCAGTATCAATTCTTTGAAGCAACACAACATGTACCTTGCTTCAAAGAGTGGCAAAATGTAGACACCTAAAAATGTCTTGGTCATATCACACACCGAGATTTTTATTATTAATACCAATTCTCTCCTAATTCACTTGATTCCTCTATTTAATTAAATAATGTCAATTATTTAGTTAAATTCATTATTTTGTCCTATTGATCAAATAATTTTTTATTTTTTATTAATTCATCATCTTCACACTAATTTTCTTCCCATTTGATTAAATAATGTCAAATTATTTGATTAAATGTCATAATATTCTTTGATTAAATAATTCTTAAATTATTTAATTAAAGGTCTAAATTCCTCATCTTGCGTAATTAAATAATTTAATAATTTTTTAATTGACTAATTTCCTTCACTCCTCAAAGAATATTCTCTTTTTAAATTCAAATTTCTCCCTCCACATGGAAATATCTCCCACATGCTTCCTAAAATCAAGGGATTTGTTATTTTCTCAAGCATTATCAACCTTTGATTAAAATCTTGATCCATGCCATTAACCATTATCAACCCTTGATTGATTTTTAGATCCATGTCTTCATCTCTCATCCAATTTGCTCCATTGATTATCCAATTCAATCCCAACCCTTGATTCAATCCCAAAATCTATAAATACTCCCCATTTTCCATAATAATTCAATCACAACCATTTGAGAAAAGTTACTATACACAATTTCATACTAACCTTTGAGCTATTGAGATCTTTTGTGAATCAACCATCCTCCATTATCAACCAATTATTAAGCTTTGTGTATCAACCTCACAATGGATAAGGAAAATTCAGAAATCCATACCATACCTTTACTCAATTGCACACAATCCGCCATGGGATTGCATTGGTTTGCATCTTAGATAGTTTCATTATGCTTTAGATTGATGTTTAATAGATTTAGAATGAATCTTTCTTGAGTTTCTTGAGTTGTAGGCTTAATTTCATAGAATATGGCTTTAACTTGATCATTTGCTTGTTTGTTTAGTTCAAGTTATGTTGAATTTGATCTTGTCGACTAACCATGTTATAGTTATGTGAATGACTTAAGTAAAACATTTTTTTTTTACTTGTTTTACACACTGAAACTATATGGCTTTTATGGAAGGCTAGGAAAGAGGATTGATTCTAGGATGAAAGGAGGGTACTTACTAGTCTTCTAGAAGACTCATATATCATTTCATCTCTATGTAGGTTACCATTACCCTAGAGATTTCAAAAGATAAATTCCATAAGATTCAAGAAGATGGACAAGTCCACATCAACAAATTTGAAGTAAAATACACAAGGCATTGGCCCTTCAATAGAGAAGACAATAAACCTTTTTGAGCAAATACTAGGAATTACAAAGAAGTACAATAAAAAGTATTCACTGGGAACTCTACAGAAGGCTCTTGGGCGACACTACAGATTGATTAACCAAGATGATGACTTTTCTTTAGAGGCGGTAAGGTCAAAGGAAGAAATATCAAAGATAAATCCACCAATATGATGGAATAATTTGGATGTGTATAGTGAAAGTTACAGTATTTATTTATTATTATGATCAATTGGATGAACATATATATGTCTAATATTATTTACACAATATAATATACCTAATTTACTCTATCAAAGATGGCCTTACATGGCCTATTTTTGGTGTTTTGGTAATAAATCCTTGCATGGCTTGAACAATTGGTTTCATAATTGCTATGGCATTGCATTGATAAGGTTTATATTCTCATGATTTCAATTTTTTGTGTGGGTGCCCTATGTGGTCTAATCACTAGGACAACTATAGTTGGTGGGATGTAGCACATAATGTCTCAAGAAAATAGTCCGCTTTGTAAATGCTTGTGATCCTTTTTATATATGTATTGGTAAGCCACTTTCAATTGAAAAAAAGTTGACACTTTGGAAAATGTTGTAGATTCATTGAGAAAGCCTATGAGCATAGACAAATTCATATGGTTTTTTAATTTCATGGGCCTCATGGCCCCTAATAGTTAATTTTTTTACTCTCAAAAGATCTTCGAAAAGTGGGAGAATGTTGGGATTAGGGTGTCTCAACCTTTGCATGTCCTGATGGGGCCAACTATTCGAACTTAGAGCAAAACTAAGAAGTGTAAAATGGTGACAAGGCAGGACGTGGAGGAGGTCATAGATGTGCATGATAGGATGATCTCTAAGGATCTCAAAGAAGCTGAAATGCTTACGAAACTTCTCTAATTGTTTGTAATTTTGTTCCCTTTTTGTATGTTTTTGTTTTGGATTTTCATTTTTTGCTGATGGGGTGCTAATTGTTAGGTAATCAGCCTGTGTTTTGGTGTTTGGGTGGGCAGCCAATTTTCTTTATCTTTGCTTCCTTTTCTCTTTTTTGTACAAGGTTTCAAAGCCCCTTCAAAACCTATTTTCCACTAATCAAAAACCTTTGCATGTCCTAGCATTTAATTAGGTGATTATTTATTTACTATATGCTAATATTTTATGCCTATTATGTTGTATCTCTTTTTGAGACCTCTTAGTTGTGGTTTCACACTACATGGAGGTGATGTGAATGACATGGAAGTACGTGTCCCACTTGGTGGACCCCATCATGTACCTAATTTAGTGTCTTTTGTCATGTTCTAAGAGTTCATATAAAAAAATATGATAGGATATTATGAAATGGTTGATTTATGATTGAGTTTGACAATGGTAGAGTTAAATATGATAGGTTAGCCCCATTCAATGGTGGAACCCATGCACACAATTTTTTTTCATGTATTTGGGTGCTTTGTATGTGTGAGGTATCTTATGCATGATGATATAGGTGTTAGAATTAAAAAAATAAAATTAGTTGGGTCCCACTTAAAATTGTACTTCATACAAGGTTATTGTGTGTATGTAAATGATGCGCATATCAAGCAGACTCAAGATAGGCATGCAATCATTGGATCATTTCCATGTGGCAATCCTAGGTTTCTATATTCTCTTGTGGAGTTGAATTTATTTGGTACTTTTCCATTTTGCAAAGTACCACAAATTTTAAGAATTCATGAGTGCCATTATGCTATCAGAGTCTCTCTAAAAAAATTATTGTAGTTGAATACTCTTGAATGATTTTAGCTCCTTGAATGTATTGTATCCTTCATTCTTTATTGATAATAAAATTTGGGATGTGATTTTAGAGTTTTTCTCCCAAAATGGTTTTCCCTATGTAAATAAAATTTTATGGTAATTATTGTTTATTGGATATTTGATTAAGTTAAATGAATATGCATAATATTTTGTACTATAGAAGGGTTTATAGAAATTTTTTAAATATCTCCCCTATTTATATTGCTGTAGGAAGTTCCTTCTTTTTACCCAACTTCCTTTTAGAGACATTAGAAACAAGGACCTAAAATGGAGCCACATTAAATGTGACCTAGGAATATAATGCTTTATTAATCATTTTTGGAAGAGCTAAAAAATTAAAGAAACATAATATATGATTGAATTTGCAAATTAAGCAACCAAAAGATATGTAGATGAGAACAACACCCTTAAAATATGTAAAAACAAAAAATTCCCCAACAACTATACATTGGAGAACTAAATAAAGATAGAAAGGGAAGGAGACATATTTTAGACAAGCCAAGATATTTATTGGCATTATATCATTTTTGGGAAAGAAGGAACAAACAAAAGATAGAAATTTAGCTTGCAAACATTGAAAGCATGATGGCCTTCTTGAATTCATGTGCCACCTGCATCATATTGGAATGGGGTTCCTAAAAAATCTAGTGGAATCAAAATATTCACCATCTACCCAAGGTGCAATCAATAGTTCATAGTCAATAGCTGCCCAAATGATATAGGCATGTTCCAAATAAAAGGCATGAAAATGTTGTGTCATTTTGAGACCAAAGATCTGAAACAATCACCCCAAAAGATGACTTATATCTCATTATTTTTAAAACTAAGCTACCCTAAAAGATAGAACACATCACAAGCCTCATAAAGTGGGTAGTGAGACTTACAATATAAATTTGGATGCCACAACAAATGATAATCACTAACATAGAGAACTTCAAAGGATTTTTGAAAAATATGAAATTTTGTAAAATAATTGATTATAGTGAATATTCACTATAGGTCCGCCTACTACCTTTGACATATGTGACCCATGTTCCCATTCAATATCACACTTGAACAATTTCAAAGATCTTCTCACTAGTCTCTAACCAATAGGAATCACTTCCAAAATGGCTATATAATCTTATTTCCCTTTATATTGTGATAAAAAAAATGTTAAATAGTGAAATTAGTAAGAAGGCTCTCACGCTTTAGTCATTTATCCACCTAGAAAAATCATCAACAAACACATCACTTACAAAAAAATTGTGCAAATATTAGAACATAACATGTTCTTATTAAAATAAATTGCATACACAATAAAGTAAAGGTCTTGAATGGCCCATCAAAAGCCACATGTCATGTTACCATTTTCCCACATAACATAGACACCTAAGGAACATTATTGATTTTTAGACCAATTAAATTTATCCACCTTGCCAAGTCTTCTACCACATGTCCACCTTACCTTTTAGTGTTGATGCCAAACTTGTTAAAGTTTACACAATTGGGATAGAGCTAGTTGATTGTTGAATATCACTAATTTGGGTTAAAAAACCATGAGAAAAGTTATGGGGTCCTAAATTTTTCATGTACTTACCATCTATTTGTAACATTCGCAAATACTTTGCTAAATAAATCTTTTAAGCCCAACTAAAGCTAACATGGATGATATCAGGCCCATTGTCTAGGCCTTATAATAGTTTAGGTTTATCTCTTTGTTGAGTCATGTCCAACCAAAAACCACCACATAGTTGTCCTTTTACTAGTCCCTTTAAACAATAAAAAACCATCAATAATGTCAACACATAAGTATCTTGATCCATGATTGAACATAACTTAAGCACACAATAGAAAAGTCATAGGCAAACCTTGCCACCTATGCCATTTCCCCCACCATGATACTTCCAACCAATATTGACATGGAGTTCCTTGGGTGATTGGGTAGTGATATTAGAATTACCTAAGCCCATGGACATGATCATGGTGGCTTGTAATTAGTTATTTCCCAAATAAAACCATTACTTATGTTTTGCGTGAGTAATTTCACAAGTAAATGAACATATAGAAAATGAGCATAGAGGGGGGAAAAAAGCACTTAGGCATGCCATAATAGGGTACCATGACTAAAACTCAAGAGCTTGGCTAAGACATAACGCAATGAAGATTTACAAAGGGAACAAAAAGATTCAAGAGTATAAACACAAAGCTCAACATAAACATAAAATAAGGTTCTAAATAGATTCTCTTAAATCAATCATCAATATTAAAATAATAAAATATTTTTAAAAGACAAAAATATAATTATAAAATTAAATATCATGAATACAATCTCATTCGCATCTATAAAAGAAATATAAAAAACTAGCCAAAAACAACCCATAATCAACTATACAATTTTTTATTTAAAATACTTATCAAATTTAATCAAAAGTTATATATATATATATAACAAATAATATGAATAATGAAAGCCTAAGGCATCTAACAAATACATAATTGCCTTGTAATGATAAATAATGAATATAGCAAGTATTCTTTAACAAAAAAAATATTCTTTAATAAATAAATAAATCATTTCCACCCTGGACGAGAGAGGGACATAAATTTCAAAAGTAGCAGAATGAAATGCCACGAGAAGAATAAAGAAAAACTCGTTGGTCAAGTAAAGTGAAAAACCAGTTTGTTTATCTAAATTTAAAGTGCATTTAATATTCAGCTTTGAACATATACTACACAATTCAAAATGCTGGCAAAACCATCGCCTATAACCGGTTAAAGGATTGCCCACGGTCTACAACCGGTTACCTGAGCTGTTCAGCTCTCCACTCATTTTACTTTAAAGTAGACAATTCAAACTTTTTCTTTCTGCGTTTAGACTGCTTTTATTATTCAGTTACAAAACCATCATTCTTGTAAAAAGAGAAATTCTTTCCTTCAAAGAAATAAATGGATTACACGTAAAACAACATGGCTAAGCACATTTATTTTGAGCAGATTTGAAACTAATAAATAATATTTCTCAGATTTTTGTTTTTCTTTTTTCTTTTCAACGGATATGATATATAAAATTTATTTGTATTATTATGTTTAATATAATATATTTGTATTTGGTTATTGTAAGTTTTTAAATAGACATTATAATGTTATTTTATGATTTCTTTTCATTTGAATCAGTTTATTGTATTAGTCAAGAATAATATTTTCTAATCCTTGAATCTTATTCATAAAGAGATGTCTTCTATGCTTCAAAGATTTATCAATTTATGGATTTACTTCTTATTATTAAGAAATACAAACACCCTTGATTGTAATAAGCATCACATATATACATCACACTTAAAATGTAGGAAATGAGAGGAAGTATGCAAAACCAAGAGTTTGTTCTATGAAAGCAACACATATGTGCCACCATATAACTAGAGAAACCCTCAAAGGGAAGAAAACTCAAGTAAGAGTGCAATTTCTTGTCTTCTGCCTGTTTTATCTCCACATCATGAAAGCTCTATCTAAATCCGCACAATCTCCTTCAAAAAGAATTTCTAGAATATGTATTGAAAGCCCTAAAAAGAAGCCCCAAACATCACAAAAAGTACTCAAATAGACATCCCTCAACTTCCCATAACTAGTGAAGAGTCAAAGATATATAGATATATATGAAATGATCTTTTATTAAAATAAAGTATTTTTGTCACTTATACCATTGCTGCTACAATTTGGATTCTTATATGTTTCTTGTATTGTTAGATAGAATGATTAATCAACCTTATTAAAGTACCAAAATAACTTAACAATCATTTTTATGGGTTAAATAATGTTGTATGAACATGAGCAACAACTTTGGAAGAAAACAATGCACTTCAACAATAAATTTACCAAAATAATTCTCATATATACTTGAAACACAACAATTTTAAAAAAATTGTATAGAAATATAAGAGAAGTTTTAATATATACAACAACAACAAAAAACATCTTTGACTCCATATGCCAACTATTTTTATCCTTATAATAAAAATATAATTAAGGCCAATAGTGATCTTAATGAAAACCTCAATGATCCTAAATATTTGACTTGACTATAGATCGTATTTCCCTAATAGGAGGTTGGTGTGGACGAGGATGGCTCTTCTCCAGTTTCAACTCGAGGATGTGCTGATGGGGAAGGATGTGGCTTCTTCTTCCACCAGCAACAACAACAACAATCACAACAACAACCCATGGTTAATAACAAAAATTGTTGGTGTTGTTATTGTATTTGTGCTTACAATATTCAGTCTTATCACATATTTATACTATATATTGTCAATAAATAGTTCACATGTAAATTAAAAAATAATTAAATGTTGATCAAATAGATGTTATATACAAAAATATAAATACATTGCTTAACAATTAAATAAATGTTTTTTTATCTTAAATAAAATATCATAACTATCCACTATAAGTGTGTCATTTATAAACTAAGATGCTCATTTAATAATTTAATAAAGTAAGACACTCATCTAAACAAGTTAAATTGTTATCATAGTGAAAAAATATTATTCTTATGTATACAACTATTGGAGTAACAATGTACATGCATTGGAATATTTGGGTTTGTCATATCACAAATATAAAAGGTGATTACAATTTTATTTTCCCAAGAAATGTGAAATATTGTCAAAAAAATTTAGTGTTCAACTGTTCTTCTATTTTTGTTAGATATAAGTTGTATTTTAAATAATAATGTGTTTTCTTAAAACAACAAATAGTTTTTTGAGTTCAACTATTGGTCCATTTGTGTTGGATATAAAAGTTAGAGATAACAAAGATTTATGGTTACCAATAGGTATTTGGTCCATTAAGGTTGCATATAAGTTACTTTTTAAATAAAAATATGATATTCTACAAGCAACAAATGATATTTTTTCATTTGACTACTACGAGCAGCATGATTAAGTTTCAGTCAAATCTTTAAAAAGTCAAATTTTGAACACTTCTCAATAGATGTATTGATGTGGCAAGTTGTGTGATGAGTCAAACCTACAAACATTAGTTATAGAAAGATAAGAGGCTAGTCCACATTTCAAAAAAATGAAGGTCATATGATATTTCATGCAACTACTACATGCTTACAAAGTTAACCTGCATAGAAAAATATAATAATAACTAAATAAGTTCATCCTTCCACAAAATTATTCTCAAGGACATACATGGGAATATGACAGATTGTATATAAATTTGTTTTGGGTGACATATTATTAGTCCTTGTAGTATGGTTAATTATAGTGATAATACATTTAGATAGATATATTAAATAAATCTACTTTTAAATATCATGAGCAAATAATTATTTTATTTATGTACATTGATATATGTTCACATATAAATTTTATTTTTTATTTGAAGAGTAATTTCATTTTTATGTAAATTTTAATTTTACTTTTGGAAAAACTATCATTGTTTAAATAATTTTCTTTTGTTTTTCTTTTACTTTGTTATATATATATTAGCCTGCAGGAATCGAGTAGCAATGCACCTGGTAAACTTTTTAACGTGATCGGCAGTGCTGGCACAACACGCCCTCTGGTACCACGAGGGTGGGGGAGACTAGACCTCGTGACCAACCTCCTACAACAAGAAAGATTTAGCCAACTAAGCTAGGGCCCCCGCCCCTTATTTGCTTTATATTTTACTTAAGAATTATTTTATTAATAAAATGAAATCATTAATAATATGTTTATTGTTATTATTTATATAAAAACTTTTGATTAAAACTATAAATTGGAAGAGCTTTTTGAAACGATACTAAAACATTGTACATCTAGAAAGACAATAACAACAAGGAACTAGAACCAACCAAGCAATGGGCCTTAGAACTAGAAAGGCTCCCAATAAACAAATAGAAAACTACAACAAAGGGACAACCAAAATAACAATCAAGGAGGTTTGAATCCTAACCTTGAGCACCAAAGAGCTTTGTAGTGGAGTTAAAGCTTGATCCATGTAGATCATCTTATATTTTTTCAAAGAAGATCTAGGCTCAACCAAAGGACACATAGTCACAACATTTGGTTTTCTCTTGTCCTTGAGGGGTGACCCCCTCACATCCTCAACAAGACCCACAATTGCAATGTCCAGCTCCTTTCCTTTATTCCTAAAAGCGGGGCACTCTTCAAATCATCAAGAGACAAAATGTTACTTTTTGTTTGTATATGGTGTTTCTCTTTTGTATCTTGGAAAGAATAGGAGAAGTGTGTAGTTGTATTGCAATGAAGGAAAACCTATGAGAAGGAATTTTAATGGATTATTTTCTCCCAAACATCAAATTTAGAGTGTAATCATATGTTGTTTAGTAACACCTTATAAAAATCAACATTCATGCAAATTTTAATAAAAATCAAATGTTTCATAATTTTGTGGCATTTCCAATAGATAAAAATTGATGAAATGAATTGGTTATATCTCATATGATCTCTTCATCCTAATATTTTATTGGAATTCCTAGGATCCTAATGCAAATAGAGACCATGTTAACATTTTCATTGGTAGCATTAAACCTAATATACCATATTTTCAAAGAAACACCAAACTTACAAAGGAACTAAGTACCTCCATAAAAAATTCTCATGTATTACTCAAGGCATTAGAAAGAGAAGAAAAAAATTCATTTATCATGAAAACTACTTGAATTTCACCAAACATGTCATTTTCTAAGAACATGGCATCATACAACTTCAATATTTAGATGAAATCCTGGTAATCACCAAAGGATTCCATTTCCCATGAAAGTAGAATCTCTATGTACAACATCATCAAGAAACCTTAGAACAAAAGGAGCTTCACCCAAACATAGGTTAGGAATATTCTTGGTAGGATAAGATGAGGAACCACCCACCATTGGTTTCATAGAATAAACCTTACTAGAATTAACAAGCCTTGATACATACTCATTAGTTCCCATGAAAGATAGCAAGGTCTAGAACGAACCAATGCTAGGAGGAAGAGGTGTAATACAACAAGATTTTATACAATGTCTCCACACATTTCTTAAGAATGGTGGTAGGTCAAGATCCTTTATCCCTATCATAGCTCTAATAGGGCTACTTAAAACTTCAAATTCATCCTCACTAGACACCAAAACATTAAAAATTATACCCTTAATAGAATTTGCGACCCAAGGAGTCACCATGTAAGGCTTGACCATTATGGACCTATAAGGAAACTATGCTTAAGAAGTATTTGTTAGTCACACAAATTTTGAGATGGGAGGTAAATCATTATTTAATATTTTATACTTTAAAACTCTAAATTCGTAATAAAATGAAAACATGATAAAAAAAAATTCAAGTAATGAACAAATCTATACAAGAGAACACCAGATTTATGTGGAAGTCTTGAAGGGAAAAACCACGATGAGAAAAGATGCTTGTAACTACTACCCAAATCCAACCTCAAAAAATAATATATAACTTACAATAATTTTGTAGGAAACAACCAACAGGAGTTACACCCTTGAAAGGGGACACCAATCCCCTTGAGTTTTGATTTGAAAGCACCAATTTATAAGAGACACCAATCCCATTATACTAAGCTACAACACAATCTTTGAGCACCAACTCAGGGTAAGAGGCTTCAACCTCACATTACACAAGGAATGTAGATCTTCTTTCACATAGCCTAATTTGCATTTATAGGAAAACACGTCCTTTGATGCTATCATTTTTTCTTAACACACTTGACTTCTTTTCCCTACTTGCTCAAAAATGTTATACATACATTTCACAGTCTGCACACTTGCACACAATATTCATGAAATGATCCAATATATATATATATATTCCTTCATGTTAATAATATCTCATGTTGGCCTAGAACCCTTTAACATAATCTATAATTAGCCATGTCAACCAAAGGTAAACCTTAATTCAAAATTATATGAAATATGTAGTCGACTTGGCCCCAAATCAAATGTGTTACTATAGGTGTAAGTTGATGTCATACATGTGCTTCCTACCATGATATTAACTATGCATATTTTATCTTCGCATGTTTCCCCTAGTTAGCAGACACTTCCCTTCTTTGGCATAAACATCCAAACTTCATTCGTAGTTAAGCAACAAACATAGAATTTACTCTATCACTTCTATCTTATTGCACTATATTCCAAATCCACTAAAACTTGAGACTAAAATACATCATGTGTAGCCTTACTTAACTTCCAAACTACAAGCCTCAATTATAAACAATGATAAAATACATACCAAAAAGAATATAGTTCATATTCTTCTTTTGAGTAGCAGGCCTTAGAATACTTTTACAAACATTTCCAAGCTTTTGAAAAAGTAATGGGCATATAGGAACCACAAAATCCATATGTACCCCGACTTCCCATGTTTCCTTTTATTCAACAATGATAACATTAATATTCTACAACCTCTATAACTAATATAATTGATATATCACTTCCACATATATATGACATCAATGATAGTTTGCAATAATTTGACATCAATGACAACACTATGTTCAATAAGATTCCTCTTTTTCATTGATGGAAAACAAAGAAATGAACAATCCCTATTTGCATCATCTTTCTCTCTCTCTCCCTTATAATGTCATTTTGTTTCTCTTCAAAACTCGATGATCCAAATCACAATTGTACTATCATGGAACATAGTCATTTTATTTATTTCTACCCCTTTGACATCAATGGAAAAGGGATCTGCTTAGATTCTTCATTTGATACTTTTTCCTCCCCCTATGTTATACAATCCATGTACTACATCTTACTGCACTCATCGCAAAAAACTTGTTTATTTTGTGGAAAATGTTCACAACATAACAAAGATGCATTATACTAATTTCAGAGCTTTGATTAAATCCTTCACTTGTAACACTTTTGGGGGTTCAATACTAGCTTTTTGACTAACTTCCCCTAAACCTATACTTCCTCTTTTGAATTAAGATGAGGGATATATTACTCCCAACTTCCACCTAAGATACTCAAATGTTTCCTTTGGGAGGGGTATAGTAAAGATATTTGTAATATATTCTTTTATCTCAACATAATCCAATTTGAGTTCTTAATTTGCATCCTTTTCTCTCGAAAAATGATACTTGATTGATATGTGATTTATCCTAGAATGCATTACTGGATTCTTTGAAATATTGATTGCACTTGCATTTTCAAAAATCATTGAAATGGGTTCATCATATTAAATTTGCATATCCCTCAAGGTTTGTTTTATCCAAAGTACTTGAGTGCAACATGATACTATTGTAGTTTATTTGACTTCTACAATAGATAAGGAAACTAAATCCTACTTCTTTCTCAACCAAGACACATGAATATCTCCATAAAAGAATAAACTGCCAATATTGATTTTGTTGTCATCAAGACTTCCAACCCAGTCTGCATCAATATATGTTATCAAATTAAAGTGTCTTCTTCTATATTACCAAAGACCATAGTTCATAATAGCTTTCAAATATCTAAAAATTATTTTTAGTGTTTTCACATGTGTTTCCTTTGGTGCAACTTGAAATATTGCAACCATACAAGAAACTTGCATAATGTTTGGTCTAGATATAGTTACATACAATAGGCTTCCAATCATTAATCTATTAAAAGTTTGATTTTAAGTGGAAGACTCATCATCCTTACTAAGCGTACATTTAGTTACCATAGGTGTACTAATTTTTTTACAATATTCCATTCTAAACTTATTTAGCATCTCCTTGACATACTTTATTTGTGATATGAATATACCTTTATCTGACTGAGAGATTTTTAAGCCAAGAAAAATGATAGCTCACCAAGAATGGAAATTTCAAATTCTTTTTGTATTTCATTAACATATTATTTACATATTTTGTCTTTACTACCGCCAAAAATGATATTGTCAACATAGACAACAACCATCAATTGATTATCACCTTTAATTTTGATATAGATAGTACTACCAACAATGCCTTTCATGAATCCTTGATAACTAGATACTTATCCAATCTTGAATACCAAGATTTAGGGTCATGTTTGAGTCTATACAATGCTTTCTTCAATTTGTAAACAAAATATTGATTCTTACACAACTAAAATCCTTCCAGTTACTTAATGTATAGTTCTTCTTCCAAATATCCATTCAAAAATGTTGACTTGACATCCATTTGATATAATTTGAAGTTTTTGAATATAGATAATTACAAAAACATCCTAATTGCTTCTAGTATGGCTATTGAAGAAAATGTTTCTTCAAATTCAATACCTTGCACTTGAGCATAACCCTTGCAGACTAATCTTGTCTTATTTCTGATCACTTTTCCATCTTCATTCAGTTTGTTTCTTAATGCCCATTATTTGTTGATAACATTTTTATCGTTAAGACTTGGAAAAAGTTCCCATGTTCCATTATTTTCAATTTGATTTAGTTCTTCTTCCATTGATTTTATCCAATTCTCATCTTTGCATGCTTTCACAAAATATTTTGGCTTAATGATAGCAAATAAAAATGTACCTATATGTTCATCCCTACTAATCTTCTTTTGGTTAGATCTTTGATATCTTTATCTCCAATAATTTGAATCTCAGAGTGATCTCTTTGAACATGCATTGCTAGAGTTTTCTTATTTGATCTCTCATCCTTACTCTCTGTATCTTCTTCACTAATGCAGTATGATCCATCTAAGTAACTATCATAGTTATTTGATTCCATCTTATAGGAAATTTCTTGTCAACTTTTACATTAGCACTTTATACAATCTTCTTTAATATTTTATTGTAGCATCTATTGGTGTTACTTCTAGCTGAATAACCAAGAACATCAAATCTTGAGTCAAACTTACCCAAACTATCTTCATCTCTTTTGATGTAGCATCTACTTTCAAAAATTATAAAATGTTTTACTAATGTCAATCTATTTTTCTTTAGTTCATAAGGTGACTTAGTGTTATTCACTCTTATTTTTCCTCTATTAAGAATGTAGATTGTGGTATGAAAAAATTCTCTCCAATATATATCTAGCATCTTGGCTTGATTAAACATTGTCCTCGCCATCTCCTAAACTGTTCCATTCTTTCTTTCAAAAACTCCATTTTGTTGAGGAATCCTTGCGGTAGAGTATTGTCTTTGGATTCCATGTTTATCACATAATTCTTCAAACTCATCAGAAGTAAATTCATCATCTCTATATCAAATCTTAGACAATTGATTATACGACCCATCTCATTCTCTACGAAATCCTTGAACAATTTGAACTTCTCAAAGGCTTCAAATTTTTCTTCTAATAAAGTAACTCATGAAATTCTAGTAAAATCACCAATGAGAATCATAAAACTTACCTATCACCTTGTAAAATGTTTTTCCTCATTGGTTTGCATAGATATGTATGAACTAGCTTAAGTGGCTTTGTAGTGGAATACTCATTTTTTTTAAATATTTCTCTTGTCAATTTTCCTTCTTGACATTAGTTGCAAAGAGTGCATGGGGTTTTGTGATTTTAGGCATATCTCCCACTGCTTATTCAGAATTGATCTTTAGAAGATGGTCAAAATTTATGTGACCCATCCTTTTATGTCATAGCTAAGTTTCTTTTTTTGACCTGATAGAAATTTCTTCTTTTTGATCTCATAGAGAGTATACACATTACTCTATGTTCTACTTCCTTCTAAAAAAAAATTTATAGTGTTTTATTTTCTGATCTCACATCCTTATGCATTAAATGATAGATTGTATCCTTTTTCACACATCTGGTTTGCACAAGTAGTAAATTATTATTTAAACCTTCAACATTTAAGATATCATATGTCTTAGTTTCTTCACCATCAAGAGTCAATGTAACCTTTTTGGATATCTTAGCAATAAAATTGTCACCAAGTTTTACTAATTCTTCATTCTATTTCTTCAGGTATACGAACTTACTTTTATCTCTGATCATATGGCTAGAACATCCACTATCAATGCTTTATGAATTTTTCTCATTTTGTGCATGAAATATAGTTTGAGCAATCAATGATTTCTCATATTTTTGATCTGTCATTTTCATTCTCCACATCATCTTTGATTCTTTCTTATGATATCTACTTTCCTATTTTTCTTGGGATGATTCTCAAAAGTACTTCTATAATGTCTTGAAATATGTCCAAAATTGTTGCACTTGTAGCATGTATCAAATTGAAATCAAATAGAGGGGAAAACACATTCCTAGTTCCAAAAGCATTATTTCTTGTAGGAAACCTTCTATGGTGTATTTCTTTATTCCCAAATTTTGCAAGTATAATAGTAGCCAAAAAGGAATAATTGAATGTGGTATTGTATGCTTTCCTTTCTAGATTTTTTTTTTTTAATCTCCTCTTTTGTTGCACTGGAATGAAAGCACTCTTCTCTTTTAGATTCATTAATCTCCTTAGATTGTTCCACAATTAAACTTATAGAGGCCTTTTCATCAAGATCCTTTGTAGATATCTTCATGGGGTGCTTAGTAGTCTTTGTGCTCAAATTTTCATCAAATTCAATGCTAGTTTTGACATGGGTGACCTCTAACTATTGATAATCTCATCAAGAATCTCTATTATTTTTTCAAACTTCAAATTTTTGTTCCTCTAACAATTTGCTTTCACTATATCCTTTCTCGAGGATACCACTTCTACTTCAAGCCTTTCACAATCTATTCCTTTTCCTTTTAGTTTTTCTATTAGAACATCTTGTATCCCCTTTTCTTCTTATATTTGAACTTTTAGATCTATAATCACTTTTATTGATTCCTTTAACTTTATATTTTATTTCTGATTTTCCTTTCTTTCACTAGTTCATCTAGGGTAGCTATCAGTTTTCCTTCTAAATCAACTTCCCCATCATCTTCATAATCTCCAAAATTTACTTTTTCAATATCACCATCTAATGTCTCCATTTCCATGAATAGAGCACCCTCTCTTTCACTTTCAATTCTATAGGTATAATGATCACATTAACCAAATGAATAGCTATTGTCCTTAGAGAAGAATATTTTCTTGTACTTATAATATTATTCTTCTTATTCTTAGAATTTTTGTAATTCTTTTGATAGGGCTTATACTCCTTTTTATCACTAATTCCTTTGAAAGGACACTTAGCAGAAAAGTACATATTTACAACACCCAAGAACATGTAATGGTGCTTCTCATGCTCTATCTCAAGAAACTTATGCATGAATTCAAAACACCTAATAATATAAAATAGTGATATGCTTGTTACCCTTTCTTAACAAACTTTCTTGAATCCTCTTTCTTTCATGAAATGATATTTGAGAAACAAGGTGAAACTATTATAATAAAGTTTTCTTAAAATTATATGAAAATATGAATTTTTTTCTTATTATAGGATTAACATAAAACAATGTATGAAGAAGCATATATTAGCAACAACAATAAATCTAGAAATCCATATAAACACATTTAATTCCCCAAGATGACATAGTCAAAACAAAACCTAATAGAAACATTTTTTTGAAACAAAGACAACAACACCAATAATGCAACAATGACATGTCCCACTTACACAATAATGTGCTCACATGTGTTGTAACAACACAAAAATAAATATAACAACTTTACCATCACATAAGAAAGATGAAAACAACGTAAGACTAATCACTCATGGAATAAATCCACCATGATGAACATACAAGAGACAAAGAGGACAACACCTACATGAGGATCGATTACTAAATCATGATTGTGTTCTCTTGCAACACCACACCAAGATAGGATGAGGGAATCATCAACCTCCAATCCACATCCAAACATACTTTACAACTCTAAACACAAGGAAAAACCATCATAAGAGGTCTCCTAACCAAAAGGAACAAACTCTTCACCAATCAGAATATTGATGAGTCACTTTTCAAATAATGGCATACTTCCCAAGACATCCCATTGTAACACAACATCACATAAGTGGAAAGATACTACACCACACCCCATGACCTATGAGGAATTTTGAGGTCACCAACAAGGAAATCCAAGAAGGATTAAAACCTTCCAAAGTCTTCACAAGACTAGGTGCATAATCACCCTAACCCTAGGTTTGACAACCAGGCAACTTTGCAAGAAGGTATACAAAATGAGGTCAGAGAAGCCACAATTTCTCAATGAAAACACATAAGAACATGAAATAAACACCATTGGGCCCATGGAACCATGACTAAAAAATTCAATTTACATGGTTTTCCCATGTGAGGCTACAAAACTATGAAGAAGGACCAAGTGTTGAAATAAAGATATTTTAACCAAGTTTTCAAGGATTTTGATGACTAAAATTATCAGAATGGAAAAATAAAAGGAATATAATTTATTCATCAGTGGCACTAGGCTTATAAAACCACTAGATAATTGTGATAGAGAGGGTTAATATTATTTTTGGGTATGGGAATGAGGTCGTTCAAACATAGGATTAAGCCACCTAAATAGAGTTAGACAAAATGTTGATCTTTTATCCTATAAAACTAGGCCACCCCACTGAATATTAGATTACAAAAACATGCAACCAAGCTACCCAAACATATAACCAGGTCACCCAATTGGAATTAGCCACATTATGTTGGAATTTTTGCCTCAATCTCATAGGCTGAAACCTTTGAAGCATGGTCATTGAGATTGGTGACATGTCTGGCCAACTAGCAGCTTTGAATCCTTTTGAAATGTTCATGTCGCTGAGATAGAGTTGATGTCTTGCCAAATGAAGTCTATCATTGTGACCTTTTGTGTTCAGTGTGACCTTTTTTCGAGTGGAGACCTCTGGCCAACATAATGCTTTTATCGGGCATCGGGCAGACTCATAGTGACCGGGAGCTTTGGGGTGACTTGAACACTCAGGAATTAGTCCCAGCAACTGAAGAATGTCTTACTGATAGCATATGGCCATCGGGGTAACACAAGGGTCTCGGGAAGAAGTCTCCGCGATGAAGAGAGGTCTCGCCAATGGGGAAAATCTTCGAGTCATCGGTGTAACACACTTGCATCGGTAAGAACTCTTACCGATGTGTGAATGTCTTGCTGACCGTTCGGTGCTCGAAATAACATAAATACCTCTGAGTAAAGTCTCAGTGATGGATGTTTGTCTTAGTGATGAGGAAGTCTATTGTCAGTATGACTTGATGACTTTGATAAGAACTCTCAGCGAAAGCGATAAGTCTTACCGACCGTTTGGACACTTCAGAATAACATGAAGTATTCATTGTGATGTCTTGGCGATAGCAGTATGTCTTGCCGACTGTTGGATGCTTCGGTGTAACTTAAGAAGTCTCGGTGTAACCTCTTGGCGAAGCAGTAAGTCTTGCCGATAGTAATGTTGAGATTGGTGTGACTTGTGAATAGTGATATGAGTCTTTCCAATAGGAATGCAATGGACCTCAGTGGTTTCGGTATAACTTTGGAAACTCGGTATGATCTCCTAGCGATAGCGAAAGTCTCGCCGATGTGAATGTTGAAGTTGATGCAACGTGTGGGCTCAATGTAACCTCTTGCCGATGGGGACAACTCTTGGTGATATTGGATGCTAAGTTGTGTGGCATCGGGGAGACACGGTCAGTGTCTCACCGACATGCCAACACAGATTGAATCCTTTTGACCAAGTGAAGACCATCCTATGTGGCTCATTGTCAACCACTTAGAAGAGACAAATGGGAACTGTTGGAAGATAGTTCATTGTGGCAGTTCTGAGAGGAAGCTCAATAGACAGAAATGAAATGAATATAGCCTGGAATAGAAGATTATGCTCGGTTGGATTGTTCGATATAGGTGACTGATAGAGTGAGGGTCGAGTGGCTAGCTGGAAGGCCGAGGCCATGAGGCCGAAATAGAGGAAGTGAGAGGTAGGGTTATGCTGCCAAATTCTCTCCTGATCAAGGATTAAATGCCATGGTTGATCTCTCATGTTGATCTGTACTGTATACTGTGTGAGGGTATTGCAATAGTACAAAGATTATTTGGTTTGAGAGGTTGATCAAGAAATGTACAGAGGGAGAGTTGGTTACCAGATTGTATCCAGAATGAACAAGATGTAATCTCTGAAAAGGCTATGAGCCTGAGTTATATTATAACTGTTGTCTCTAAAAATTGCACCCTATGCAAAGTTATAAAAACTGAGCTTTCTAGAGAAACATGGGATCATTTCAAGGCTGTGGGTCACCTAAAGTTGAAATAAACCTCCAAAGAAGGCCAACTTCCTTTGTGTTATCACCTAAACTACTACTCCTTATGAGGGAAAGGGAGAAAGAGTGCATGAAAATAAAACTGAAACCTATGGTGATGCACCAAATTTAACAAGAAGGCATACAACACAGCTTAAACACACAGTTTCAATCAATGACAAAAGCTTGGTCATACACAACTCAATCACATATGTTTTCTGCATAAACATTTCATGAAAAGGTTTGTATGGCTACACTCCTAGAAGGAAGGAATAACTCCACAACTAGAGAATACTACATTTTGAACACATCTCACAATCTGCAAAAATACATATTGCTCTATAGAAAGGTGCTAAAATAAGACATAACCACAAGGAATCATATAGTTTCACAAGTAGTTTCATCAATTATACGAGTGCACATGATTTTAATAGAGAGATTGAAAAGGTAAAGTATTGATACTCATTTATTTCAATGGTGAATGCTGATATACATGTCTATCATGAGCTACAAAACATAGTCTCTCTTCTGCAAAGAACTCTACAAGTTTCAGAAGCAAAAAAAGAACTAAGTCTGAACTAACTACAAAAAGGCAAAAAATGCCCTATATACAATAGTGTCGGCCCCTTGGGGCTTACAAAAATATCTCCCTTCGGGATAAATCTCCCTCAGATCTTTTGATGAAATTAATTTTGCATCCCTGCATGTCCTCGCTATCTATGTCAGTGAAGGGGTCGCTTCCATGAATGGTCCTCTTCAGATCTTTTGCAGCTACCACATTCATTCCCTGGTCTCGTGTCCACTTTCTAACCTCCCTGTCGATTGCTTTGAATGCTCTTGAGCTTAGAACAGATACATGTTGCTTTTCATCCTGTTGATCTTCTTCATCCTGGTTAGGTCGCCATGGCATGCTTTTAGCTCCCCCAATTGGTTGAGCATACTCCACATAGATTCCTTGGGCGGTCAAAAGCTTCTCTTGTAGAATCGCATGTCGATGAGACACTAATCGTGTCTCCCCGATGCAATTAAATCCTCCTGCAACCATCGGCATAACATGGAACTGTTGATGAGAGTTCTTAGCGAGCCCAACAGTCATCCAGATATCACCTTTGTCATCACCCAGAACATCGGCAAGACATATCACTTTTCGCAAGATGTTACAGCGAGCCCCTAGGAGTCATATAGAAATCTCTTTCATCGTTGAGACCTTCACCCTTCAGCAAGACCCTTTGGCGAGTAGCCCCATTCACTCTGAGCTACTATCATTCTATTTGATGAGACTCCCCGTCGGTTGGTGAGACCTCTTGGCTAAGCCAAAATACTTCGGCGAGCTCATTTCATTTCGGGAAGACTCTAAGCCATCGACGAGACATTGCACCGATATCCATTCCTCTCAGTGAGACCTTTGCTATCTCTTCAGTTGGGGAGACACTAACAAGTCGGGAAGACCTCATGCCGAAAATACTTTCCTTTCTAGGAACTTGCTTCAATTCAGGGACACCCTTCTTTATCGGCAAGACCCCATGCCGATGTCAAACTTTCTCGGTGAGGTCTTTTTTGTTGTCGGCAAGACTCCTACCAAAGGAAAAACACATATCGAGACCCCCTTTCTCCTTCAGCGAGACCACCTCCGTTCGCCGAGACATCACGTAGAATTCCCTTTCCTTCGACAAACTCTTCATTTCCTGTTGAGGCTCCCCTGACTATCGGCAAGGCATCACATGGTTGGTGAGACATTATTGCGAAGGGGGAACTGTTCGGTGAAACCTTTAACAGTCGAGGAGACATCTCCCCGAAACAAATCCATCTCGCCGAACTCAAAAATTTCATATTGGTGAGACCCTCGAACTTCGGCCAAACCTCATATCGATAGAACCTTTTTGTGCTTTGTTGGCGAGACCAAATGCATTCGCCAAGACATCTCTCCACCGCAAATTTTCTCACCGAAATGCATATCTTTATCGGTGGTCAGAAAGACTTAAGGGACTCAGCAAGACCACACACCAAAGAAGACAACTTCTGCCGAAGTGTTTACCTGATATGATTAGTCAGTGAGACCCAAAGAAGTCATCAAGACTTCACCCCGAAGGAAAAATCTCCCGCTGATGGGAAACCCCCAGTCGCCAGAACAATGATCGATGTCTTGCCGATATGAACTTGTAGGTGAATTCCACTCATCATGACATTCTTGGGGTCTTGCCGATAGGCAACACATAAGCATATTTAACCAAATGCATTATGGGTTGGGGAGACCCAGATAATCTCATGCCGATAGGATCCCTAATGTGAAGCATTCAGACTTGATGGAACCCCTGCTAGTCGACAAGACATCTGGAAGGTCTTGCCAACTTTCTCCTTTAAGGAAAATTCATGCCAAACTTGACCTAGGTAGGCCTTCCAACTAAGTTCCCTGTGACTTGATTGAGCCCATAGGTTAAAATTGGGTAACATTTCTGGTGACCTTTGCTGGATGTTTTCCTACTAAACACATAAACCAGTAGCCTAGAACTATCCATTGGGCATGGAGTCATTAGGAAAGTTTCAAAAAAACAAAACATTTCACACATGGCTACAACTCGCTTGAGACCATAGTACACAACAGGTTGCCAAAATGACAAAATAGGAGAAACCAAAAAGAAAATATTTACTGTGCTAAAATAGTACTTAGGGAAAACATAAAACCTAACTTAACATGTACAATAGAGGAACTCATCAGACTTGAAAACAAGGCTTAAGGTGTATCCCATTGACTGGGATAGGAAGTACTTCACCTTCTATTGTGGCCAGTTGATAAGCATTGCGTTCTTTGCAGTGTTTAATAATAAATGGGTCACCTGTCCACATATTGTCAAACTTGGTGTGATGGCATGGCCTACTTTTCAGAACATCCCATTTGAGAACAACATCACCCTCTTTAAAATTCTTGGTTGTAGCTTTCTTGTCAAATGTTCTCGTTGTTTGGAGCTGATGATACTCCAAAGCTTTCATTGCTTTGTTTTTTGATTCCTCGAGCTCCATGAGCTTTGCATATCTCACGGACATTGGCTCATGTTCCTCAAACATCTCTAACTGGTGAACAATGTCTAGAGCTGGAAGCTCCACAGATAGAGGTAATCTAGCCTCTTTGTCGTAAACTAACAGGTATGGTGAATTACCAATGGATCTCTTAGGAGTCACTCTATCTACCCAAAGTGCATACTTTAAATTAATATTCCAGGTCCTTTGATTATCCTCTATGGTTCTTTTAATAATCCTGATGAGATTCTTGTTCGTGTTTTCAGCTAAACCATTACCCTGAGGGTAATAATTTGAGGATGTATTCAAATGAATGCCCTGTTTAATAGCCCAATCAGTTAATCTTAATCCCACAAATGCAAGATCATTATCAGATATGATAGAGTTAAGAACTCCAAATCTTGTGACTATATCCTCATAAAAGCTCAAAATTGAAGACTCTTTTGCTTCTTTCAAAGCTATTGCTTCTGTCCATCATGTGAAATAGTCGGTAGCAGTCAGCACCCACCTATGACTAGCACTGGATGGTGGGTTAATCGGCCCAATAAAGTCGATGCCCCATCTCATGAAGGGCTGCTCCACTTGAATTGGATGTAGAGGCATAGCAGTCATCTTTTTCTTTCCTAAAAATAGAGCACATTTGACACACTTTCTTGACCATGCATAAGCATCTTTAAATAAGTTGGGCTAGTAGTAACCAGCTCTCATTATTTTCCATGTAGTAGTTCTTGGAGCAAAGTTACCTCCTGCAACTCCATCATGGAACTCATAAAGTACCTTTTCAATCTAATCACTATGAATACATCTTAACAAAACACCATTTAGATCCTTTTTAAAAAGAACATTATTTACCAGCACGTATGGTATGGACTGCAGTCTGAAGTATCTTCGTTTAGCTCTGTTCAAACCTAGTGGACACTCACCAGTTTGTAAAAAATGGGCCATGTCTTGAACCCAATAAATTGCTATCACAGGCACATCATCTTGAGCATCCCGAAACTCATTTTTATTAGCAAAAATGACATCCTTTTCTAATTCATTTTCACTAATTGACCTTGTAGCAAGCTATTCACAGAGACCTTTACCTCTAACCAATTTGGTAATCTTGACATCCACATCATATTCGATGACCTTAGTGATCCACCCTACTCTTTTTTCATTCAAATCTTTATTCAACAAAAATTCTTCCACACTTGAGTGTGCAACCAGAATATGAATCTTATTGTTTGAAACTAGAGGCTTAAACTTCTTCAAGCTTATGATCACAGCGAGAACATGTTTCTCAACAAAAGTATACCTCTCTTCATAATCAGTAAGTACTTGGCTAAAGAAAGCTATGGGTTGTTCTAAGTTATTACTATTTTTCTGTACCAGCATAGCAGAGATTGAACCAGCACTGCCAAAAGCATACAAAAAGAAGTCTTTAGAGAAATCCGAATTTACCAATGTCAGAGCTGATGCTAAAGCTTCCTTGATTTCTTCAAAACTGTGTTTTGCTTCTCCAGTCCAACTGAAAACTGCATTCTTCTTTAACATAGTTGTCAAAGGTTGTAATAGGTTTGCGACATATGGGATGAACCTTCTCAAAAAGTTGATTCACTCCAAAAAGCTCTGCAGACCCTTCTTGTGACTGGGTAATGGAAACTCAAGTATGGCTTTAACTCTTTCAGGGTCAATAGTAATTCCATCCTTTGATACTATATGGCCTAACAGTTTACCTTCATGAACTGCAAAAATACTTTTTGTAGGATTGAGAGATATACCAAACTCTCTGCACTTTTTAAAAACTTGCTTAAGGTGTGACAAATGTTCATCAACGTTCTTAGAATAAATTATAATATCGTCTAAATAAATCAGCACAATCTTATTAATCAAACTTTGGAACGCCATATCCATGGCCCTTTGAAACATGGCACCAACGTTAGATAAACCAAAAGGCATCCTTTTGTATGCCATGGTGCCCCACTTAGTTGTAAAAGCAATTTTGAACTGATCCTCCTCTTTAACCAGCACCTGATTATAGCCTAAAAAACCATCTAATAAGGAAAATATTTCAGAACCAACAACTACTTGTAAGATTTGTTCCATGGAGGGCAGCGGGTAATGATCTTTCAAAGATGCTCGGTTAAGATCCCTAAAGTCTACACAAAGTGTTATTTCACCACTTTTCTTCCTAACAGGAATAAGATTAGAAACCCAGGATGTTTGTTTAATTGGAAAGATGATACCCCTTTCAACTAGTTTGGTCAGCTCTTTAATCATTAAGGGCTCAAGCTTAGGATTCAAGGGCCTTTTTTTTTGTCTAACAGGCTTGACACCAGGTTCTAACTCAATTGTATGTTGTGCAATATGAGGATCAAACCCCTTTAAATCAAAATATTTCCAAGCAAAAACATCATGATACTCTTGGCATAAAACAATGAAAGCTTTCTTATCTTCAGCTGAACAGATTTTTTCCAATTTGAGAAGCTTACCTTTAAAGATTTCAACTTCCTCATAATGATCTTCTTTCACTTGGATGCTGACTTTTTTCTTCTTAAGCTAGTCATCTGAATTGAATATGGACTCTAAGGTAACCAGCCTTTTGGGAAGCTTATTGGTCTTCAGCTGTATAACTTGATTATCATATTGTTGCTTAAGTT
Organism: Sequoia sempervirens; assembly: GCA_007258455.2. Taxonomy (NCBI): domain Eukaryota; kingdom Viridiplantae; phylum Streptophyta; class Pinopsida; order Cupressales; family Cupressaceae; genus Sequoia; species Sequoia sempervirens. The sequence continues at coordinate 8,791,382 of VDFB02292527.1, read as the reverse complement.
TTGCTTGATTCACCATCGAGAACTGATCTTCTTTGAGCAAAAAAGAAAGAATTTGTTCATCACTATCAAAAACTTGCTAGTGAATGTTGTTATCAGGAATTGATGGCCTGACTACCACTTTCACATACTGCTATATTCTCTCTTTTCTAATATCACCTGGAATATCAAACTGTGCTCCAATGGCTGCAAGCCTATCAACATGTTTGTTCTAGTTCTTTGGAATAGATACTAAGTTAAAGGCATCAAACTCCTCAATCATATTCCACACTCTATTTCTATAAGACTTTAGTGTGTCATTTTTAGCAACATTCAGGCCTCTTATTTGATTGACAATTAACCCACTGTCCCCATAAAATTTCAAGTGGGTTATTCCTCTCTTCCTTTCCCACTCAAGACCTTGAACAAGGCCCTCATACTCAATAGTGTTATTAGAGAATGCAAAAGCAAAACGAAATGCAGAATAATACTTATCACCCCGCAGAGATACAAGAATTGCACCTCCTCCAGCTCCATTTTTGCTTCTAGAACCATCAAAATGCATCTCCCATAATTCATTTTGTTGCTCAAACTAACTTTCTAGACTTCTTTCAAGATTTGGCATTTCTATCCCAGCTTCATGCAATACATAATTGCCTAGACCAACATCCTGAATAAGCTCATTTGGATTATCAACCATGTTCTCTGCTGCCCATTCATTTAGGAGTACCTCAGGTACACTCACAACTTGTAACTCTTTTGCTGCAGCAAGTTCAGTATCCTCTAAAACAATAGAATTAACATTTATAGCAGATGGAACATAAGGTTCGATGTGATCCTTGGCAAGGGACTCAGAAGTTATAGTTACCTTAGTACCATACCTGGTCCTAAAAAGCATGTAGGACCAATCTGAAGATAAATACCCTCCAATTTTAGCTGTGAAGTCTCTAGACAGGCATAAAGCAAAAAATGGAGGCAAATATATGACAAACACATCTTGCAGGATTGAAAAATTAGGAGGCATGTAGTGTGAGATTCATATTTTTAATAACACCTATAGTGTTTACTGTTGTCCCATCCAATTGAAGTAATCCCTTTTCTAATGGCTGGTATTGTAAACCTACCTGGTGTGCAATCTTTTTTGGCATTACCGAACTGCGAGCCCCTCTATCAACCATGCAATTCTGCACCAATGTATTCCCCACTATTAAGGAAACATATAAAGGAGGGGGCTTGACACCATTACTTTGCTGTGTAGTACTATCTACAAGTGCATTGGTTAAAACTGACTTTGTTTGGCCTAAAGAGACTTCATTTGGAAAATTTGAACTAACTGGATTTGATAAGGCTGACTGTAACAAATTTATTTGACCAGGGATTGCTAAAGAATCCCACATTGAAATTGAAACATTCATTTTTTTCATACTTTCAATAATGTTGAAAGGTGAAAATATATTTACCTTTCGTTGCGTCTTTACAACAGCATAGTCAGGTTGCACTTGACTTGCAGATGAAGCATGTAAAGGCTGCTCCTTACTAGTGTCATGACCTCACTGAAAAATGTGTGGTACTTGCTAATTTGATGGACCAACAACTCCCTTATCTTTATTTGTTGCTTGTTCAATTTCAAAAGCCCTCTTCTTGGCACTAGTATTAGTAGCACTAGATGTGTCATCCTGGTTCACTCCACAAAATTCTTCTCTCTGCCAATTCAGGAGAGTTGAATCATTTGCAAGTTGATCGTGTTGTTGTGAATACCCTTCATTAGGAAAATCTTGTGCGCCTACAACATTTTTGCACCATAATAGCTTGGTTGATCACACCATTAGAGCACGTAGCTTGATTATGTGGTTGATTACACGGATAACACCATTCATAATCCACAACCAAATTGTTTTGAACAAGAATAAGCTCTTTAACAGCACTAATTGGAGTTGGATTGTAGGCTTGAAAAGGTCTTGTGGCAACATTTTGTCTTGTTCCTTAGTAATTACCTTGATACTGATGTCTATTCCCTTGGAATTGTTGTTGTTGACCTTGAAAAGGCTAACTTGAGGCCTGATTCTGCTGCTAATAAGGCCTAGAATAAGACTGTTGTTTTTCCAAGTTCACCAACTTGTTACCAAAAGTCTGTAAAAGACTTTTGATCTCTTGTAACTCCTATGATGAGCCTGAAGCAACACTTTTTTGTTTATCAACGGCTGGAATAGTAGCTGGCAGCGTTGGTACAGCTGGTAGAGGTGTAAAAGGAGGTATCTGCAAAGGGATATTTGCATGAATCTCTAGAAATATAGGCATTGGTGGTCTAGGAGCAAGTTTACCAGCCTGTATTAGGTTGTTTTCAGCTTTGATTGCTATTTCAAAAGCATCTGGTAGAGAAACCCCTCCCATTGATTATATCATAACAACTATATCATTGTTAAGAGCCCTCAAAAAGTACAAAAATGCATATTCTGGAGGTGGCCTCACCATTGCAGGGATTCTATCCCAAGTTCCTTGAAATCTAAAATTGAAATCATTCATCTACTCTTGTGGAGCCCTCTTAATTGTAGTTAATTGTTCCAACAAAGACAAGTTATCAGACCTGTCCTGAAATTGTTTATGCAACTTGTCTCCAAATTCGTCCCAAGTTGCGATTGAACTGACTGGTAGGCTCCTATACCATTGCACAACTCTTCCTTTTAGTGAAGCAGCTAATAATCTCACAACATCCTCTTGGGTTATGTGATGGACTCCACATAACGAAGCCACATCTCGCATGTGTTCAATCAGGGTAGTTTGATCTTCTCCCGTGAAAGTTGGTAGACTCTTCAAGGCTGCCATTGGAATGTCATTGTGTTGTGCCAAATTCAAGGGGCTCCCTCCATTAAAAGCAACAAAGGGTTGATTCCTTGGAGCGGCCATTGGAAGTGGCTGAGATGGATTTACTTGCACTCTAAAGGAAACCAAAGATGAGACAACAATGTGTGATCCCACAGATGGAGGAGTGGATTTAGTTCTTCTAGAATAAATAATTATTGTTCCTCACCTTTCTATTGCTCTGCCTTGCCTTCTTGGTGGTGACAGCTACAAGTATTCGAAAGGAACTAAGCTGCTCCTTGTCTAAACTCTTCTCATAAACTGTAGAAGGCGCTGATTATGAAGTTATTTCTCTCTACGGAGTCACCAAGTATGCACAAATGACTTATGTAAAGTCAGGAACTCATTGGTTGCATACTAAACCAACAGCATAATGTGGAACTTGTCCCACCAGGTGTGCCAGAAACTGTTGTCTCTAAAAATTGCACCCTATGCAAAGTTATAAAAACTGAGCTTTCTAGAGAAACATGGGATCATTTCAAGGTTGTGGGTCACCTAAAGTTGAAATGAACCTCCGGAGAAGCCCAACTTCCTTTGTGCTATCACCTAAACTACTACTCCTTATGAGGGAAAGGGAGAAAGAGTGCATGAAAATAAAACTGAAACCTATGGTGATGCACCAAATTTAACAAGAAGGCATACAACACAACTTAAACACACAGTTTCAATCAATGACAAAAGCTTGGTCATACACAACTCAATCACATATGTTTTTTGCATAAACATTTCATGAAAAGGTTCATATGGCTACACTCCTAGAAGGAAGGAATAACTCCACAACTAGAGAATATTGCATTTTGAACACATCTCACAACCTACAAAAATACATATTGCTCTATAGAAAGGTGCTCAAATAAGACATAACCACAAGGAATCATACAGTTTCACAAGTAGTTTCATCAATTATACGAGTGCACACAATTTTAATAGAGAGAGATTGAAAAGGTAAAGTACTTATACTCATTGATTTCAATGGTGAACACTGATATACATGTCTTTCATGAGCTACAAAACATAGCCTCTCTTCTGCAAAGAACTCTACAAGTTTCAGAAGTAGAAAAAGCACTAAGTTTGAACTAACTACAAAAAGGCAAAAAATGCCCTATATACAAAAGAGTGTCGGCCCCTTGGGACTTACAAAAATATCTCCCTTCGGGATAAATCTCCCTCAGATCTTTTGATGAAACTAATGCTGCATCCTTGTGTGTCCTCTTTATCCATGTCGGTGAAGGGGTTGCTTCCATGAATGGTCCTCTTCAGATCTTTCGCAGCTACCACATTCATTCCCTGGTCTCGTGTCCACTTTCTAACCTCCCTATCGAGCGCTTTGAATGCTCCTGAGCTTAGAACAAATACACGTTGCTTTTCATCCTGTTGATCTTCTTCATCCTAGTCAGGCCACCATGACTTGCTTTTAGCTCCCCTAATTGGTTGAGCATACTCCACGTAGATTCCTCAAGCGGTCAAGAGCTCCTCCTATAGAATCGCATGTTAGTGAGACACTAATTGTGTCTCCCTGATGCGATTAAATCCTCTTGCAACCATCGGCATAACATGGAACTGTCGATGAGAGTTCTTAGCGAGCCCAACAGTCATGTAGATATCACCTTTGTCATCGCCCAGAACATCGGCAAGACATCGCTTTCGGCAAGATGTTACAGTGAGCCCCTAGGAGTCATATAGAAATCTCTTTCATCGTTGAGACCTTCACCCTTCAGCATGACCCTTTGGTGAGCAGCCCCATTCACTCTGAGCTACTATCATTCCATTCAATGAGACTCCCCGTCGGTCGATGAGACCTCTTGGCTAAGCCAAAATACTTTGGCAAGCTCGTTTCATTTTAGGAAGACTCTAAGCCGTCAATGAGACATTGCATCGATATCCATTCCTCTCAGCGAGACCTTTTCTATCTCTTCAGTCGGGGAGACACTAACAAGTTGGGAAGACCTCATGCCAAAAATACTTTCCTTTCTAGGAACTTGCTTCAATTCGGGGAGACCCTTCTTTATCGGCAAGACCCCATGCCGATGTCAAACTTTCTCGATGAGGTCTTTTTTGTTGTCAGCGAGACTCATGCCGAAGGAAAAACACATATCGAGACCCCCTTTCTCCTTCGGCGAGACCAGCTCTGTTTGCCGAGACATCACGTAGAATTCCCTTTCCTTCGGCGAACTTTTCATTTCCTGTTGAGGCGCCCCCGACTGTCGGCAAGACATCACATGGTCGGTGAGACATTATTGCGAAGGGGGAACCATTCAGCGAAAACTTTAACAGTCGAGGAGACATCTCCCCGAAACAAATTTATCTCACCAAACTCAAATTTCATATCGGTGAGACCCTTGAGCTTCAGCTAGACCTCCCTTTTTGTGCTTTTTCGGTGAGACAAAATGCATTCGCCAAGACATCTCTCTGCCGCAAAGTTTCTCACCAAAATTCATATCTTTATCGGTGGTCAGCAAGACTTAAGGGACTCAGCAAGACCACACACCGAAGAAGACAACTCTTGCCGAAGTTTTTACTCGATGCAATTAATCGGTGAGACCTAAAGAAGTCGTCAAGACTTCACCCCAAAGGAAAAATCTCCCGCTAATAGGAAACCCCCAGTCGCCAAGACGATGTTCGATGTCTTGCCGATATGAACTTGTAGGTGAATTCCACTCGCCATGACATTCCATGGGTCTTGCCGATAGGCAACACATAAGCATATTTAACCAAATGCATTATGGGTTGGGGAGACCTAGATAATCTCAAGTCGATAAGATCCCTAACGTGAAGCATTCAGACTTGATGGAACCCCTGCTAGTCGGCAAGACATCTGGAAGGTCTTGCCGACTTTCTCCTTTAAGGAAAATTCATGCCAAACTTGACCTAGGAAGGCCTTCCAACTGAGTTCCCTCTGACCTGATTGAGCCCGTAGGTTAAAATTGGGTAACAGTAACCTTTAGTTGCTGAATAATACAATGGCTCGATCTTTGGAGTGTGGGGTTTTTTACCCGAAAGGGTTTTCCCCACGTAAATATTTGTGTTCTGGTTTTCTGTCTTATCTTTCATCTATTAATGGTTCTGCTTCTAGACTCTTTTATTGCATGATGTTGAATTTACATGTGCTTCTCTCAGAAGGACTAATGTGGGAAATGAACTGTGTCTGTTTCCGCTTTAGGACATAGTTGTTTGTGTCTTTGAGGTAATCTAATCGAAATTGAAGTTACCAAAGGCACCACTGTTCTTGGAGATTTCTCTGAGATGCCCTTAAATTTTCCTTACACATTATGGTTAGTCTGGTTCAATTTTGGAAAGACAAGGACACCTAGATACAGTACTAGGCTGCCCAATTGTGAAATGTGATGACTAAATTTATATTAAGAACCAATTAAGATATTCCAGTTAATTTTAGCCTTTGCATATCATAGAATTGAAAATAATAAATTAATCATTCCTAATAAGCACATACTCTTCTTTATTATCAATTTTACATTTGACTTAAAGAGAGGTCCTCTGTCACCAATATTACAGTTTATACAAAAGAAAAACATCTAAATACATAAATTAGACTTGGTACTATGTTGTGCCTTGATCCAAAAACTTATGATCCCTAATGGTGGTTACCACACCACCCAACCTCATGGAATCAAAAGGATCAACTCCCACCATGCTAGGAGATAGTCACATGGGCTACAATCACATCACTCACAACAAACACAAGGGGAGATGGCTTACACATATACCATACAAAAATTATACACTCAATATAGGCATCATGGATCAAACAATAATCCAAATCACATAATGGATCCAATACATGTCTGTTGAAACTATCAGGTGTTTTCATTGATGTCAACTAGTTGGTCACTAGTTGGTGTTGTCATTGATGTCAACTATGTGTAGAGGAAGTTGGTTATTGGTTGTATATGTCGATGATATTGAGAAAATTGTAATAAAGAAGGTTTTTTGTTTGTGAATGTATAGTTGAGATGTTGAAGAAGTGTTGTGATTACATGGAGTTATCCTTATGTTTCTATGTATGAAAGTGTGTTAGAAGTGAAGAAGTGTGTTGAAATAATGTCTCTAGTACTTGGTCTCCAATGCTTTTGAGAAAATTTGATAAATAGAGAAAACAACATCTTGCAGGTATTCAGTGTATGCTATGGGATGTGCTCCACATTTCTTCTATATTGATTCTATGCATATGTGGATCTGAGGTATTGTTCATAGTTGTTGGTAGTTGCTACATTCATAATTTGGATATCTGGATTGTAGTGTATAGTGTGAGATATTTTCACCAGTGTATGAACTAGTTGTTCAATGATATTTTCACTATCTAGGAGAAATGATTTTTCTCCATGTTTCTCTGATATTTGGTTTCAGGATGTGTAGATTTGGGAGGTTATTTATAATGCTTTTATCTTTCTGTATTCAATATTTTACTTGATTTGGCACACTACAAGTTTCATTTATCAGTATGCAAAGAAGGGTTATCAGTTTTCCTAAATTGAAGTAATTGCTGATGAAAGTTTGAATGAAGTATTTGATGAATATTATATAATTCATGGATTGTTTTGGATTGATCTTAAGTCAATTATATGTTGTCTGGAACTTTCAATTTGATATATGGAAGCATGCATTTAATGTTTATAGTGTTTTGCATGGGTGTTGATTGACCTTGTGTTTAACACTACATGTGAGGCTTATAGAAGTGTGTTAAAGTTTGTTTGGGTCTATTTGGGTTCTAATTAAGGATTTATGTAGGTCACTTTTTTTTCCTATCCATTACAGTAATATTTAGGTTCCAACCTATTTCAAATTTAAGTGTATAATGGCTAGTCGCTAATATTGGAGAAAGCTTTTGAAGAATAGGTTGATATAGATATGTATGATATTGATGAGAGTTGGGGGAGAAAGAGTAAGAAGCATGATAGATGTGAGATTTTTGCAAGTGAAGTGTAATGTGATTTGAATTTAAGCAAAACAATGTGAATTTCATGTTAGGGTTTTGAAACTAGTGAGTTGAAGGAATCTAATATCTTTCATGTGAGACTATGGAAGTGTGAAAGCAATTGTGGTGGGCTCCTTGTTGCATTGAGAAGTTTTTTTTCTGTGTAAAATTCTTCTTCTATCTTATTTTTTTATTTCTATGGTTGTGAGCCCTTTTGGACAGTGTGTCCTATTCTGGTAGTGAGCCTTTCTAGCAGCGGGCCTTTGTATTTGGTTTTGGAATTCTTTATATTGTGAGATAATCCTCACCATGTTTTTTCCCTCATTGGGTTTTCCATTTAAATCTGGTGTTCTTATGTGTATGGTGTTTTCATTTCAATTTTTGATATTTTCATTTCATCTTTAATCAAACTAACAAAATAAGGGTTTAATGAATGCGTGTAGATCTAATTTTTGTTGTGGGTTTTGAAGGAATAAATTGCTATAACTAATTCATCCCCCCCCCCTCAGTTTTCTTGCTCATTTCAACAATTGGTATCAGATAAAGGTTCATTGGAAGAAGATCTTAATTGCTTAAGGTAGATTTGGGATGGCAAACAAGATTATTTTTTATTTCCCTAAGTTCGATGGAATGCAAATTATGCATTCTGGTAAACACAGATGGAAGGCTATCTATCATCACATGGATTTGAAGTTGAAAAACATATAAGACTGCATATGTTGCACCTGAAAAATGGTTTGAGTATAATTGTAGAGATCAAGGCATATGAGGCAAATGTTAAGGCAAGATATCTTATTACGAATGGTCTTTTATAAACTGAATTGGTTAAAGTTATGAGTTTGAAGACTACTAAAGAGGTTTAGGATAAGCTAGAAAGCATCTATGAAGGAGATGAAAAAGTTAAACAAGCAAGATTATAGATCTTGAAGGAAAATTTTGAGGCTCTACAAGTGTTTGAAGATGAAACACTTGCAAACTACATGCATAAGATTGATGAGATGGTAAGTGGAATGAGAGGTCTTAGTGCACAAGTCAAAGAATCTAAAGTGGTAAAGAAAGTTCTTAGATCTCTTCCTGATTGTTATAGTGAAAAAGTTTCTTCTATTAAGGAAGTTGTAAATCTTGATAATTATTCTAGAGATCAAATGATTGGTACACTAACTTCTTTTGAGATGAGGAAAAAGGGATTCAAAGCTAGCACTAATTTGAAAGTTGTCTTTAAAGCTAGTACATCAAAAAAGATTGAAGAACTATATAAGGAAGATCTAGATGAAGTGGAAGCTAAATTTGTAAGAAGAATGAAGAAGGGCACCGATAAGTACAAAGGTAAATTACCTTTCAAATGTTTTAGTTGTGGTGATATAGGTCATTATACTTCAAGATGTCCTAAAAGAGATGAAAGAAATAAACACAGAGAAGGAAAAGAAAACAAAGGAAAGATTATCAAAAGAGCATTTTATGTCAATGAAGATGTTGGAATTTCTTGCGATGAGTCTAAGTATGGAGATTTTGATGATAATAAATGCTTATTATTGGCTTTAGAAGATGAATCTACTCCTAAAATATGTGTGAAGGAATGTGCTCTGAAGAAAGTTGGAGGTACTATGGTATCTTCTTTTCATGATAAACAAGAGAATAACTACTAGGTTGTTGATAGTGGCTACGTAAATAACATGACCGATGACAAAAGTAAGTTTGTTAAACTTGAGAAATATGATGGAGGCTTAGTTAAGTTTGGAGATGATTTTGGTGCTATGATTTGTCGGATAGGTTCAATCAGTTTTGATGGAAATCTTAATACTGATGGTGTCTACTATGCTAAGGGTTTGAGACGTAATCTCTTGAGTGTTGGAAAAATGTGTAAAAAGGGATATAATCTTATGTTCAGGGATGAAAAATGTGAAATCAAAAAAGTGTCTAGAACTGTGATTATTGTTGGCAAGGGGACTAAAGGAAACATCTATCAACTTAATGGAGTTGATGGAAATTTCTTTATGTCTAAGATTAATGACAGTTGGTTATGGCACAAGAGGATGTGTCATATAAATTTTGACAACATGGTGAGAATTAGTGCAATACAAGTTGTGAGAGATTTACCAAGAATACAAAGCTGGTTAATGCTATCTGCAAGAATTGTTAGTTTGGGGAGCATGCTAGAAACACCTTCAGAACAAAGTAACAATCTACTACCAAACTATTGGAATTAATTTATATAAATCTTTTTGGTCCTATAAGGGTGAGAATTCTACAAGGTATTTCATGCTTTTTGATTGATGATTATTCTAGAATGACATGGGTTACTTTTCTTAGAGAGAAATTTGACGAATTAGAAAAGTTCAAGACATTCAAAGCTATGGTTGAGAATGAAATGAATTTGAAAATAAAATGTTTGAGGTCTAGCAAAGGTGGTGAGTTCACCTCCAATGAGTTTAACATGTTTTGTGAAGTTCATTTCCAATAAGAAAACAATTGTCATCCCCTAGAACTCCTCGGCAGAATGGATTTGTTGAAAGGAAGAAGAGGATAATTCAAGAAGCTACTAGAATAATGATAACAGAGGCAAGACTACCAGAAGTCACCTAGAGAGAAGAAATTCATACTGTTCTTTATGTGCTCAATTGAGTTCAAGCAGAAGTAGCCACACTAAGACTCCCTATGAGCTATGGTATGGAAATATTCCTACTGTTAAGTATTTCAAGGTATTTGGAAGCAAATGTTGTATCAGAAGAGATGAAGAAAATATAGGAAAGTTGATGCAAGATGTGATTTGGGTATCTTTCTTGGATACTCTACAAGAAGCAAAGCTTACATATGTTACAATAAAAGGCTGAGAAAGGTTGTAGAAAGAAAAAATGTCAAAGTTGACGAAGCATTGAAGAATCCAATTGAAGTTGATGGTTATGTATTAGATGGACCTAATTGTAGAGAAGAAGAAGAAAATGTTGAAGAAAAATTAATGCAGAATGAAGAGGAAGAAGCTTCGAAAAAGGCTCCTAGAAACCCTAAGTATGTACAAAAGAATCATTCTAAAGATCAGATCATTAGAGACAAGAGGAAAGTTGTATTGACAAGAAGCAAAGTTGTTGAAGTTGAGGTAAATCATTTCTTACTTTCTAAAGTTGAACCTAAGACTATAAGTGAGGCATGTAAGGATGAACATTGGATGAAAGCTATGAAAGAATAACTTATGTAAATTGAGAAAAATCAAACTTGGGAATTGGTTCCTAGACCAGTAGATAAGAACACAATTGGAAGCAAGTGGGTTTTTAGAAACAAACTGAATGGGAATGGAGAAGTGATAAGAAACAAGGAAAGGCTTGTTTGTAAGGGTTATTCACAAGTAGAGGGAATAGATTTTTAGGAGACATTTTCTTAGGTGGCTAGAATGGAAGCTATTAGAATGTTTTTGGTATTTGCAACACATAATATTCTAAGGTTTATTTGATGAATTTGAATTTACGTTCTTGAATGGAGAATTGGAAGAAGTTTACATGGAACAACTGGAGGGATTCCAATTGTCAAATCAACTAGATATAGTCTACAGATTGCAAAAGGCTTTATATGGTTTGAAGAAAGCTCCCAGATCTTGTTATGCAAGGTTGGATAGATATTTGATTCAATAAGGTTTCAACAAAGGTACTATGGATAGCAATCTCTATTTCAAAATTGAAGATGAGAAGATCTTGATAGTAGTTGTGTATATCGATGACATTATCTTTGGAGGAAATGAAACTACATGTAAGATGTTTGCTGGAAAAATGTAGAAAGAGTTTGAGATGTCTATTTTTGATGAGATGAATTTCTTCCTTGGACTACAAATCAATCAAACAAACAAAGGTATTTTTATTTCACAATCCAAGTATGTGAGAGAAATGTTGAAGAAGTTTGGGATGGATGGTTCCAAACTGGTATGCACTCCTATGGTAACTAGTTGTAAATTGAGTAAGAATGATGATTCACCTAAGGCTGGTAAGGGAAAATATAGGTCCATGATTGGTGGATTGCTATATATCTAACTACCACTAGACAAGATATCATACATGTAGTTTATCTTGTGGCTAGATTTCAAGAGGATCCTAAATAAACACATGTTGCAGCTATAAAGAGGCTATTTAGATATTTAAGTGGCACTATGGATATGGGCTTATGGTATCTCAAGGATACTAACCTTACATGAAGTTCTTATATAGATGTAGATTGGGCAAGATGCATTGATGATAGAAAAAGTACAAGTGGTGGTGCATTATTTCTTGGTTGCATATTGGTGTCATGGTTAAGTAAATAGCAAGATTCAATTACCTTATCCACTGTAGAGGCTGACTATATTTTTGTGGAATCTTGTTGCACACAAGTTTTGTGGATGATACACACATTGAAGGATATCAGAGTCATGTGTATGATGATCCAATCTCTATTTTTTGTGATAATACAAGTGCAATTTTAAACATTTCAAAGAATCTGGTGATGCACTCAAGGACAAAGCATATATTTATCAGGTATCACTTTTTGAGAGAGAAGGTTATGGAGAATGAATCAAAGCTTGAGTATGTACCTATAAAGGATCATATTTTTGAAATATTTAATAAGGATCTTCCTAAAGATACTTTTTAGTATCTCTGGGAGAAGTTGGGGGTTATTTCCCCTCCTTTCTTGAACTAGATTCATATGGAGATGCATTAGTCCAGTGTATCTATGGATCTATCTTCTTTCTAGACTAATGTTTGGCAGCTACCTCTCAGGGGAAGTAGGTAGTGTTATGTGTTTTCATTGTGCATATAATTGGGTGTACTCCTAAGGGGGAGTATTTATTGTTGGTATAGATCTTGGTTCAATGTCAAAAGGAGAGAACAATGCAAAACATATTTTTCCTTTTCCATTGATGTCAAAGGGGGAGAAAAAGTATCATGTGGAAAAGCTTATTCATTTGAAAAACATTGTTTAGAACTATTGTATTATCTTTGATGGTTTTTCACATCATGTGTTGTCATCAATAAAAAAGGGGGAGATTGTTGAAAGTATCAGGTGTTGTCATTGATGTCAACTAGTTGGTCACTAGTTGGTATTATCATTTATGTCAACTATGTGTAGAGGAAGCTGGTTATTGATTGTATATGTCAAGGATATTGAGAAAATTGTAATAAAGAAGGTTTGTTGTTTGTGCATGTATATTTGAGATGTTGAGGAAGTGTTGTGATTACATGGAGTTATCCTTATGTTATGTCTGAAAGTGTGTTGAACTGATGTATCTAATACTTGGTCTCCAAGTGATTTTGAGAAAATTTGATAAATAGAGAAAACATTATCTTGTAGGTATTCAATGTATGATCTGGGATGTGCTCCACATTTCTTCTGTGTTGATTCTATGCATGTGCGGATCTAAGGTATTGTTCATGGTTGTTGGTAGTTGCTACATTTAGAATTTAGATGTCTAGATTGCATTACAGTGTGAGATATTTTCACCAATGTGTGAACCAATTGTTCAGTGATGTTTTCCACTATCTGGGAGAAATGTTTTGCTCTTTGTTTCTCTATTATTTGGTTTCAGGCTGTGCATATTTGGGAATTTTTTTATAATGATTTTATCTTTTTTTATTCAAGGGTTTACTTGATTTGGTGCAATACGGTGTAAGTTTCATTTATCAGTATGCAAACAAGGATTATCAATTGTTCTAAATTGAAGTAATTGTTGATGTGAGCTTCAATGAAGCATTTGATGAATCTTATATAATTCATGGATTGTTCTTGATTTATTTCAAGTGAATTATATTTTTTGAAACTTTTGGCTTGATCTAAGGAAGCATGTATTTAATGTTTGTGGTGTTTTGCACGAGTGTTGGTCAACCTTATGTTTAACACTACATGTGAGGCTGGTGGAAGTGTGTTGAATTTTTTTGGATCTATTTGGGTCCTAATTAAGGATTTATGTAGGCCAGCTTTCATTCATATCCATCACGTGAATGTTTAGGTGCTGACATATTTCAAATTTAAATGTATAAGGACTAGTGGCTAACATTGGAGAAATATTTTGAAGAATAGGTTGATATAAATATGTATGATATTGATGAGAGTTGGGGGAGAAAGAGTAAGATGCACGATAGATACGATATTGTTTCAAGTGAAGTATAGTGTGATGTGAATTTAAGCAAAGAAACTCATGGATTTCATGTTAGGGTTCTGAAAGCAGTGAGTTGAAGGCATCTGATATCTTTCATGTAAAATAATGGAAGTGTACGAGAAATTGTTGTGGACTCCTTGTTACATTGATAAGTGTTTCTTTGTGTTACATGCTTATTCTATCTTCTTCTTTTCTTTTTATGGCAATGATCCCTGGCTATGAGCCCTTTTCGACAGTGTGTCCTATTCTAGTAGTGAGTCTTTCTAGCAGTGATCCTTTGTATTCATTTTTTGAATTCTTTATATTGTGAGCTAATCCTCATCATGGATTTTCCCTCATTGGGTTTTCCACGTAAATCTGGTGTTCGTATGTGTATGGTGTTGTGACTTCAGTTTCCATTATATGCATTTCATGTTTAATCAAACTAACAAAACAAGCCTTTAATGAATGCTTGTATATCTAATTATTGTTGTAGGTTTTGAAGGAATAAATTGCTACAAATGATTCACCCCCACCCTCTCATTTGTCTTGTTCATTTCAACAATGCCATCACTTGGTACAATCACCATGGTATAGCACCATTGACATTAGGAGAAGTCACCAATATCACAGCACAAATTGTATTGGGAAAAATCACTAGTGCCACATCATGAAAACATCATGGGATAACTCACTACTAGGGTACCACAAGGATATTCATTTAGTGAATTCACCAATGGTGAATCACACACACACACAAGATATCAAGGTAAGATGCTAGAGCACTACTAGGGAGTGTCACTATGATGCTCACTAGTATGGCACTTCTAGAATCTAATACCTCTCTCATATAGACAATATTACTTGATCTTACAAGACCCAAGCTCTCTAAGCTAGCATGTATTCCCAAACATCCTTTGCATTTATAAGTGCTCAAGGCATGAGAGGGGCATCCATTATCTTAGTTAATTTATTACCCATGTTTCATTAATTATCACTTGATTAAATTCCTCCCTTGTCTATATTCACACTTATATATTGTATTTGAGAAATCATATCATACTAAAATCTTTTAATAATTTATCCTTTGTTATCTTTTTTCAATGCTACATTGCTCCTCTAAATGTCATGTACTACATCATTGATAGAATTCCCAAGGGAAAAGCATAATGATATTATTTATTTGGATAACATGGTGGCACACATAAATACACTAGAACTGGATATACAACCAGAGTATGTGACCACAATATTATGTTATATGCATTTGAAAAAAAATCATTTATATAGGACACAAATAGATGTATAAAATCTATAAAATGAAAATGAAAATAGAAACAACCCTCCAATTTTTTGGGTTTAGTAGTAGTGCCACTAGGTGAATGAATAATTTACTCTAGTAGAGTAATTTTTCATGATTCCATTCACTAAATACTATAGTTTAAGAACAAGGAGTGGTATCAATGATTCTTAAAGAAGATATCAAGCAAGGGTGCTACCCAAAACTTTAGGTAGCTTTAAAACTATTTTAATGTTTTTCTTTAGAAAATAATTCATTAATAAACAAAAGGGTATGCGATCTTTAGGAATTATGTCACACTAATCATGCTAGAATTTTTTTTCATCCCCATTTCCACCACCACTCTAGGGAGGAGTAAGGAGGAGAGGAAACACAACCTTATGTGTGTGCACCTAATAGTTAAACATGCAATATCCTCTAAAGAAGTATGACTTGCTATACTAAAATAATAATAAGCTAGACTAAACTATAATAGGGAGAGAGAAATGTTTACAAGATGAAAGGGTTTATAGAAACATAAAAATAGAAATGGTACACCAAGATTAAAGGTCTAGAATAGTCATCTTTTCAACATGTGAAACTATCTCTTATCCAAGGAAGAACACATATTTGTTGTGGGGCTACCTCAAATAAAATTGCATAGATATTCATTATTTCCATTAGATGGTCATAATGAAGAAATCATATGATGGTTCTAGAGAATCAAAATAGAGGTACCCTTTGGGATGAGAGATGAGAAACAAAGACCTAAAGTTGTACCCATATTAAACATGACTTAAAAATATAATGATTTATCAACAATTTTTGGAAGAGATAAAACATAAAAGAAGTATAAAATATGATGGAATTCAAAACTTAGATAACCAAAATATATGTAGATGAGGGAAATAAACACAAAAATTCTCCCAACAACTATGCATTGGAGAACTCAATAAAGAGAGCAATGGAAGGAGATATATGTTAGAGAGACTTAGAAATTTATTAAATGATCTTTGGATGACATTAGATTCGTCATAGAGAAGAATGTACACACAAAAATTTAGAAATTTAGCTTACAAACATTGGAAGCATGATGTCTTCCTTGAATGCATGTTCCACATATATCATTTTTGCATGGGGCTCCCACATAGTGTAGTTGAAAGATAATCTTCACCATCGACCTAGGATGCATGAAATATTTTATAGTCAATATCTACTCAAATGATGAAGGAATGTGCCAAATACAAGACATGAAAAGGCTATACCATTTTGAGACCAAAGATTTAAAATGATAACCTCAAAAGATGGCATATATCTTGTTAGATCTAAAACTAAGAATCCCTTAAAGATAGCACACATCACATGCCTCGTAATGGTAATAGGGAGATTTTCATTATGAAAATTTTTGTCACAAAAAATTATAATCACTAACACATCTAGCACTTTAGATAGTTTTGAAAAAATAGGATATTTTGTTTTAAATAATTAATCGTAGTGAAAAATCACTATAGGTCCACAATATACTACCACCTTTGACATATATGATATGTTCCCATTCAATTTCACACATGAAAAATTTCAAATATCTTCTCACTAGTCTCCAACTAATAGGAAGCACTTGCAAATGGCCATATGAACCTATTTCCCATTATATTATGCTAAACACCAAGGTTCAATAGTGAAATAAATAAGAATTCTATCATGTTTTATCCATTTAGCCACTTAGAAAAATCATCAACAAACACAAGACACAAAAAACATGTGCAACTAAAAAAATATATATTCTTATGAAAATAAATTTCATACACAATAAAATAAAGGTTATGAACGGCTCATCAAAACCCAAATATCATGTTATCATGTTCCCACATAGCATAGACCCCTAAGGAACATAACATTTTGGTTTTTAGACCAATAAAGATTGTCCATGATACCAAGTCTTCCATCACATGTCCATCTCACCTTTTAATATTGATTTCAAACCTATTAAATCTTACACAACTTGGATAGTGCTAATTGATTGTTGAAGATTAATAATTTGGGTTAAAACGCCATGAGAAAATCTATGGTGTCCTAAATTTTTCATGTGGTTACCATCTATGTGTAGCCTTCACATATACATTGCTAAATAAAACTATCAGGTCCAACTAAAGCTAACATGGATGATATCATCCCATTGGATAGGCCTTGAAATAGTTTAGGTTTAGCTCGTTGTAGTTGTCCTTTTGCTAGTTCGTTTGAACAATAATAAGCCATCAACAATGCGAACACACAAGTACTTTGATAAATGATTGAACAACAATTAAGCACACAGTAACATTTGCCTGTGCCATTTCCCCACCATGATACTTCCAACCATTGTTGATATGATGTTCCTTGGGTGATTGGGCAGTGATACTACAACAATCTAGGCCCATGCCCATGATCATGATGGCTTGTAATTAGTTATTTCCCAGATAAAACCATTACTTATGTTCTTCATGAGTACCTACACAAGTAAATGAACATATAGAAGATGAGGATAAAGGAAGAAAAAAGAAAAGCACTTAGACATGCCATAATAGGGTTCCATGACTACAACTCAAGCGCTTGGCTAAGGCATAACACAATGAAGATTTACATCTAGGCAAGAAAAATGATTCAAGAATATAAACACAAAGCTCAATACAAACATAAAATAAAGATCTAATTAGAATTTCTTATATCAATTATTAATATAAAATAAAAAACATTATAAAAAACCAAAAACATAATTGTAAAATTAAATAACAATTATACAATTTCAATCTCATCTAAAAAAAAGCCCATTATCAACCATGAAATAATTTAGATACAAAATACAAGTAATATGAATTATGAAAGCCTAAAACATCTAACAAATACATACTTGTCTTGTAATTATAAAGAATGATAACAAGTACATAATTTTTCCAAAAAAATAGAGTATTCTCAGTAATCCATGAGAATAAATAAATCATTTCCTCATGGACCAGAGGGACATAAATTTCAAAAAGTACCAGGGTGAAATGCTACAAGAAGAATAAAGATAAATTCCTTGGTCAAGTAAAGTGAAGAACCAATTCAAGTCACCCTGCAAAAGAAAAGACTCAAAACAGTAAAATGAAAATGATGGTCATGTGACTGGACCCTCTCTGCTCTCTACTGATATAACTTTTCCAAAGTGAATACCATTCGCCACAATCACAGAATTCAAACCTTTTTTTTTTCTACATTCAAAGTGCACTTATTATTCAGATTTGAACATATACCACACAATTCAAAGTGCTGGCAAAACTATCGCCTATAACCGGTTACCTGAGCTGTTCTAACCTGAGCATTGTACCTTCCAGTTCGTTTCTATGGCTGTCCATGCAGCTGTACATTGTAATTTTCTTTAATTCTATTCATTTTGATATAAAAAAGATTGAAAAGATAAAAAATAAAAAATGTTGGTCATGTGATTGGATCCCACTACAGTTTTTAAAAGACTAAAAATAATGATGATGAAATTGGGCCCTCTCTACTCTCCACTCATTTTACTTTAAAGTAGATAATTCAAGCTTTTTCTTTCTGCGTTTAGACTGCTTTTATTATTCAGTTTTGAATATATACAAAACCATCAAACGGAAGAAAACTCAAGTAAGAATGCAATTTCTTGTCGCATGCCATTATATCAGAGGTATGACAAACATTTCATCACTCCAATGGGTTCATTGGAATATGCAACCATCACCATACTACTACTTCATGCTTTCTTTGCCCCCACATCATCAAAGATCTGTACAAATTGAAACAAATATCCTTCAAAAATAATTTCTAGAATATGTGTTGAAACCCTTAAAAAGAAGCCCCGTGCATGATAAAGTACACTCATGTAGACATCCCTCAATTTCCTATGGCTTGTAGAAAGTCAAAAATATGCTATGAAATGATTTTTATTAAAAACTACTTTTGTCATTTATACCATTGCTACTACAATTTGAATTAGTGTACGTTGCTTATATATTGCCATACAAAATGATTATTCAATCTTATTAAGCTACCCAAATAACCTACCAATCATTTTTATGGGTTAAACTATGTTGTATGAACTTAAGCAACAACTTTGGGAGCAAGAAATGCACTTCAATAATAAATTTAGCAAAAAAATTCCCAAAGAAAATTTTTTCTCATCGATGATAGTTTGTACATATACTTTATTACTAATCTTGTCACTGATAATATTTTTACTTTTATCCCATAACTTAGGTTTGTAGTTTTGGGTATAGTCCTTGGACAAGATCTCAACAAAATATTTTGTGATGAGGTTTTCTTGTTGTGCACCAATTTTTTAATATTTTCATCAAACTTAGTGACACAATACACTTGAAGATAAAAGGCCTTTCTTGTTTTAATTTTATGAAGAATATGTGAATAGGGATTGGTGCAGTCATGGATGGAGGGTCCAAAAAGGACTATGCAACCATGCAACCTTAGAGTCAACATAGAGGAAATAACATAAGAAATGCTCGACAAACATGAATTGTCATTGATTCAATAACTTGCAGTTTTACATGCATCATATGTCATATATGTGGAATGATTAGGGTTGATAGGCTCGCTATAAGGGCATTATAATATATTACAATTGGGATAAGGCCTTATTACAGTCCAATGACTAGAAGTCGAACTACTAAATCCTAATTCCTAACTAACTAACTTGCTAACTGCTTTCTAATGGATTACAAATGCTCTTAAATATGAATCTTTAGTTCCAGTTATGATCTATGTTGGCCTCAAGGGTTCAAAAACCCAAATACAAGGTCAAACATATACGTCGACCAAATAACATGAATGATAACCCATTAGGGAATGGAATGTATAGTGGATCTCCAAGAAGATTCTTGTTGGGCCTATAGCACACACGCCCCATTCGAGATAGGGACCCTCTCTTTCACTTTTGTCAAGTCACTTTCATCTTCGCCTCATTTTGTGTGCCCCCTATTTTGAGTCCTAAGTGGTCGAGGAGCCCTAAGGCTATCATCTTAAGTTGCCCAAGTTTTACTACCCTTGAAATTTTCAAGTCTTTGGCCTTCGCAAGGTTCTTTTGGCAGTTTTCCTTGAAACCTCAAAACTATCGTCTTTGACCCATTGTGGGTCCGCCCATGCAGGCCGCCCTTGGCAAAATTTCTTCCTACCATCACCATTTTGTGACATCCGGGTCAAGGGATCCACCCACATTTTGCGACCCACCTTGCTTGTTGTCGTCCCTTTAGCCAACTGATCAAATGGCGAACATCTGGGTGTCACCCGTCCTACGGGCTCCGCCATTCCTGCTGCTAGACATTTCAAAATCCGCCTCCACCAACTCTTCCTGTCACCATACTGGCATTTATTGCAGTCATTTAATGGCCTAAGTCCTATAAATAGCAAGGTTGACAAGTCATTTTCACCGACATTCTCGCTGAAACTTGTCAGAGCTCCTCCTGCTTCCACCACCTCCATGCCCGTGTGACCACATTGTCGTTCAAGTGTCGCTACCTTCAGTCTCTTCACTAATTCTTGCGGGTCTTCCAAGTAGGTTTTCTGCAGTCGTTCATGTCATATGTTTTTTCATTGATTTTCACAAAGTTGTTAAAATCTTGATAAGGAAAACCCTAAAATTGGATAGAAGACTTCATTCGGCACAAAACCCAAGTCTTAAAATTTAGAAATCCTTAGAAGATCGACACGTTAGAACCATGTGGAACCTGGGACCTCCATCACCATTCTTAAACCAGGGCCATTGAGCCCTTGTGGCCTGCAAGTCCTTTATCACTGTTGCCTTAGCTCTCCAAGCGACAAACTTTAAACCGTGGTTGTTACCTTTGGCAGGCCCACTTGTGCGGATGGATGACCCCTCCTTGTCGTCGCCCTTAAAATTAATCAAAATCCTAAGCTAAATAGGGATCCTCATAACCCCGTGGGTCCATGAGTGCAGGTTTCTGCACGTGGATGGCACCTTCCCTCTTGTTGTTCCTCAAACGACTATCTGACCCCAGCCTTCCACTGTTTGGGTTTCACGGAAGCCTTGTCCATCGCCCTTGTCGTTTGTTCAAAATCTTCATGTAGACCATTTGATGCGAATTTCTACCATTGTTTCATCGTCGTTTCACGATCGTCCCTAACGACAAAGCCCTTGATTCACCCCGAGCGTGGACCCCGCGTCTCTCGTCATTGTCCTGCATGCAAACGCCTAAGTATGATCCCTCTGCGGGCCGCCCTTTGTGGACTTCCATCCGTGGATCGCATATCCTCTTTAGCTATAATAAATGGCCATGGTGTCCCATCCAACCACCTTGTGGGCTCTGCATCGACTGCTTCCATTCAAACCCTAGGGATGAAAATGGCAAAGTATACTGATTGCAAACCCTTCATTACGAGTTGCCATGTGCGGGCCGCCACCATGTGTCCTCCATTTCAAAAGGCCGATGATCTCCATCTTTCCAATTTGCAGGCCCCAATGCCAACTTTTCCTCGAGTCTTCATCAAAATCACTAAGTAAAGTTGTGGGCGAGTGGTCCAATGTGAGTGGCCACCTATAGCCGGTCGTCCCATTTTCACCATCTTAAACAGTTGAGTTTAGCCTGCCACCCGCTATGCAAAACCTGACCCCTCTACCTCAATTTGTCCAATTGTGAGCAAACAACTCATGCTGGAGCCACATGCGGGCTCAACAGCGTGGACCACCGCCTACAAGCCATCGTCTCATCTCTGCTATCTCAAGCAGTCGCAACCTTACCTCCTCATGTCGGTCTTCACCCGCATCACTCTAAATGACTTAAAAAATTTAAACTAGTTGGTGCCACCCTACCTACCTACAGGTCCGGCATTGCAGGATTTTGTATGCAGAATTCTCCTCCTTGGCGTCGTTCCAAATAGCATAGCTCGTAACGGCTGAGATATCATCTGCACCTGCAACCTTTGGACCCGCATGCCAAAAGGACTGAGATAGCATTTCCAAGACCTCATAAAGGATAACCCTACATGACCAAATGACCTAACAACTTGATGGGCCCCATTATGATGTGAAGGTGTTGTTGCAGGTGGCTGTGTGCAAGCCGTCATGCCCTCTTCGCTGTCTACTTGCAACTTCCTCTAAAATGGTTGTCGAGTATGTGTAAGATCATCATGGAAAAAACAGGGTCTTAAGTGGAAAAAATTCAGAAAAATCAGAGTTAGGCAACTTGATGTAAAAATTTGAATAAGTTATTTATATTATTTCAAAAATATGTAAGAATAGAATCTGTAGAAAATTGAATGTAGTTTCTAAACTACTAGGTTTTTTTTTAAAAATCTATTTGGTGAAAATTTGAAATTTCAATGTAGTAGTACATAAATTTGAGGGAAAAAATAAATAGGTGTCTATCTGACCACCCTAACCACAATAAAATGATAATGTTTTTTTATAATATTTTAGATATAAGTAGAGGACTCATGTCCCGATGTGATGCATATTTTTTGTAATTTTTTCCAAGTAAATAATTAATTATGATTTTTTTATTACAACTTTTAAAAAATATAAAAACTCATATGTATGACCACCTTAACTTGGTCAAAACTTCATGAAATTCATTTTTTTTAATCCTATAGTATATGAAGCATAGAATGTGACGCATGTTTCAGATTAAAAAAATGTGATATTGTATGAAAGCTATAGATGTTTTTCAATCAACCTATCAATCAGGACTTTAGTCATAATTCAAATAGAAAATGAATAATAATTATTTATTAAATTCAAAGTAAAACATAATTTATTTCGGTGGAAAGCTAAAAATATCCTTTAAAAACCTTTTTCGTTTCATCAATTTTGGGTAGAAAAAAATCGTCAGCCACATACCCTACACATACCCATCACATCGCCACTTTTTGGCCCATCATGATCCTGCACATACCCTGCCAACCTAGGGAAACCCGCATCCCTAGGCTCGCATTGTTGTATCTTCCCTAAGTGAAAAGTAAATGATGATTTGTGATGAATGTTATGATCCTTAAAAGATAAACTACTTGATTTAACATTGGTTTTCAAGGATTTTGCTAACACTCCCCTTATTTTACACATTAATATGCTTACTGCACCTTTGCTTATAGGATTTATGGAATCAGTTGTAGGGCCATCAAGGGAATCCACAGAGAATGAACAGGGGAAGAAATCTACTAAGGCCCCGAGAGGAAAAGAAGACAGGGATCAGATGAAGTACAAATTCTAGGGAGTGGAGGTCACCTCCAAGGTTACCACCGAGTGGGACACTATTACAGACACTAACCTGGGACAAATTGATTTAGATGAATTCAAACAAAGGCTTATCGTCAACCCCACTATGAAGAATGCAAAGAAGATCAGAAAAAGTGGTTTGGCCAAGGCATCTGGTTTCCCACCCGCTCTTGTGGCTCTAGAGCTAGTGATGGCTTGCAAAGAAGCCTATCAAGAAAATACTAAAAGGATCATCGATCACGATGGCAAAGTGTTGGCTGACTTATTTTCCAAGTCCATAGGAAGAAATTTCAACATCCCCACCTTTGATCCTATGGAGGAAACAACCAAAGTGTATGTAGAAAGCAAGTGGAAGGTTGATCCCTTAAAATGCAAGAAGTTAATCAATCAATACTAGCTAAAAGAGAAGAGGGGTAGCACAAACAAAGTGCCCCAAGAACTTTTTCAGGAGTTATTTCTACCAAGAATAACATGACTTGGTGACTTTTCTATGCAAAGTCATGGGCCTCCCAACTAAGGCCTACTTTCAAGACTAGATGTTCTATTTCATAGAAGAGATCATCCAGGGAGAGACCAAGTTCAACTGGGCAAGGATAATCAATAATACCTTGCATGAGCAGTTTGTAGCAGTCAAGAAGACCTCTCAATTTTACATGGCCTCCTATTTTGTCTATATGTTGGCTGACCCATTTCCTTACAAAGGTCTATTTGTGGCATAGAGCCCAACTGTGAGAAGAGAGTTGAAAGTATATGATAGACATTCGCAACTCCAATACCAGAATCATCAAACTCCTTAGAGGAGACTTTGAAAGGAGAATCACACATAGTTCTCATACATTCATCCACCGGTTTGGATTTTTTTTCATCTAGTTTCTGAAGTTCACTTACATTTGGACAAAAGGCTTCTCTGAGAGGTCATATAAGCTACCCCAATATCCAAATGACCGGTTGATTTTTCTAGAAGTCTCCAAGTAGTTACAACATGCACATACACTCCTGAGTGACAAACACAGGCCAGGCATCCCCTATCCTCTCATTTTCAGCCAAGGCATGTATGTTATTCCCACATCCCAGTGTGTGGAGTATTTTGAGAAGGAGATCATAGAATATAACTTGGAACTCCACACTCCTCGACCAAGAATGGATCCGTATGGAAAAATAAAGAAGATAGTTGGTAAAGAATATGCCCACTTGCACAATGTTGAAGATTCCTGGGATAATTGTCAGGATGACAAGGAGGTACGCATGAGACACTATATGCGAATGACTACCTACTTCATCAAGACAATCAAACTATTCCCAGTCTCAAACCAAGTTGTGGAGAATGAGAAAACTGTTATAGATCCAAGGTTTGATGTTGTAGCCAACCTCCTGTTGCCCTTAATTGATTGGGATGAAGAAGAGGTCAATGACCTCGATACCTTGAGAAAGCCAATAGAGCACAGGACAAAGTAGTGGATTGATGTGTTGATCGCACATTTGAAGCTCCAAGGAGCCACATTGACATATGGCCAGCTTGAAGATGAGCTTGAGAGCGAAACCAACAATGGGACCGTTGCTGCCCCAACTGAAGAAACTCCAAAATCTCCTCTAGCCACTAGGTCAAAGAAAAGAAAAGAGGTAGCCAAGCGCCAACCAAAACATAAAGTATATTCAAGGAAGGCTTCAAAGGGTGAGACTTCAAAGAAATAAAATAAATCGAGTTGATTATCTAAGATGCCCACTATCCAAGAGGACCCATTGCACGAAGGAGAGGAAGAAGAGGTTGAACAACCTAAGTCACCACTTGCTACCTCTACTCTTGTTGTCACCACCACTACTACTGCTATCACTCCTTCGCCATCATCTCAAGCATTGCTTGCTTCCTCTTCGTCTATGATGGAAATTTTGGTTCACCTTGCCTCCACCTCACCCACTACACCCATTATGGTAAGATATTCTTCTTCTACCACCACTTCTCCACTCTCATCCTCCTCCATGTCTCCATCCACTGCAGTTCCTCTGGCCTCCACAATCACAATGCCCACCCTCACTCTAGCAAAGGCTTTTTCCCAACATATGCAAAATATTCCCATGGAGCTCTCTAGAGTGTTGATGATCCCTACAATACAAGCTTCCCTAGCTCATGGCATTGTCAACCTCCTTGTTCCTCCTCTGACAGAACCATCCAAGATGGAGGTGACAATGCAAATCTCAAAGGAGCTTGAAAGACAAGAAAGGGAGGCAACCAAGGAAATGGATGAAGAAATATGAGGATGACTACCATGAGCATCCAAAACATCAACACTTGGTCATTGATGAGGTGGTGCATGAAGAAGAAAGATCACAATCCTTAGAGGAAGAGGTTGAAGACTCCAGTGCAAAATATATAGTAGATACTTCCAATCAAGAACTCAAGGAAGATTTGGCTCAGCAACTCAAGGATTTTGGAGAGGAAGTTGAGATATAGTCTTTCAAAGAAAAGAAAGAGACAAATGAAGATGTGGAGGTATCTACAGAGCCTCTGACCAAAGAACAAGACAAAATCCTCGGCCACAATGAAGAAATGCCTCCTTCAGGGAAAGAAGAGAAGAAAGAAGATGAAACTAAAGAAGAAGATAAGCCTGAAGAAGAGGCTAAAATGAAAAGAAGCACAAAGACAGAGAACCACATGGAGCTTGGACAAGAAGGAGAAGAAGAATAAAATTCATCTAAAGGGGGAGATAGCCCCAAAGAAAATATAGCTACTACTGAGTCGCAAGAAGAAAAGGCCATATTCATCTATGACTCAAATGAAGAAGTGGAGAAAACATAACAGGAGGTCTTGGGTCATGAATAAAGGGAAATCCAACATGCTTGACAAGAAGAAGATCATGAATCACTAAAGTAGGGATCTCATATACCTGAATGGCTAGAAAAACAATTGCAAAAGAAGACCCCTGCCTCCATGGACGCCAAAGAAAGGCTAGAATCCATCCTAGTACAAGCTCAAATAGGAGAAAATAAGGAGAAGAAACCAAGGATCTGATCCCACATCACAATGGATTCCTTAGGATCGAGAATAGTGCAAATTGCTACTCCTGTAGTGGATAAAAGAGAGGGAGTCAACTATAGTATCTCCACCATTGACCTGGGTACAACCACAAGGGAGCAGAAAATCGATCATCTCTAGGGATCCATATCCACCATCGTGCACCAAATGAACAAGGATCAATCCTCTAAGGAAGAATTGAAGGAACATGTGGTGGACCTCACTGCATACATTCAGTAATGGTCTTCTGCTGAGGAATTGCCCAAAACTTTATTGGCCCCACCGCTGCTGTTGTCTAAGGAACATATAAGCAAGCTTGAAAGGAGAAAGAATTGGACTAAGGCCATAGAAGACTGGTTCTGATGGGTAATCTACAATGGAGATATGGGTATTGGTCATGTTGTTTGGATAGCAAAAAAATTTTGGGAAGTGTAAAAGTGGCTAGAAAGCATAGAGAAATTTTGTATTGACTTCTCTGAATTGTATAGGATTACGTATCCTAAACTCGAGGCTATCCTCAAGATGCCTCAGAAAACTTGGGAAAAGGAGCTGGAACTGGCAAAGGATGACCATTGGCTTGTTGAAACATGGAAACTAGGCTTGAATCATAGAAGAGAGGCCTTGGAGCGGGTGCTCCATGAAGTGGAGCTCGGCCTAGATTGGGTCAAGGAACATCAGGTAGCCTATGAGGAATATTTGAAGCTTATGAAAAACTACGACATACCTACTGTCAAGCTACACCCTAAGAAGATAAGGCCATATTTCCATAAGAAGATGGAA
Organism: Sequoia sempervirens; assembly: GCA_007258455.2. Classification (NCBI taxonomy): domain Eukaryota; kingdom Viridiplantae; phylum Streptophyta; class Pinopsida; order Cupressales; family Cupressaceae; genus Sequoia; species Sequoia sempervirens. The sequence continues at coordinate 8,764,218 of VDFB02292527.1, read as the reverse complement.
AACGAGGTTACAAATTGACTAACACCAAATTTTATGGATTTTTCCACCCAGGCCTTCACCCAATCAAAGCAAGTAATCAAGAATACGATGAATTGTAACAAGGATTGGGAGCTGATTACTAGTAGATCCCGCAAGTTGAACTTCCGGGTGCTCCAATCTGACATAAAGGAATGGAATAAACTTCAAGTGTTGATTGGAAAGTTTGTGGGGTATGCCACTATGAAGAAGAATGGAGGAAAGCCTATGATTGATTATGAGTTCCTCAATATGTATTTGCAACAAAGGAAATCAGCTAGAATAGGATTGCTTACAGTCTACAACTAGTTACCTAATTTGTGCTGAGTGGAGCATTGTATCTTCCAATTCGTTTATGTGGCTGTCCATGCAGCTATAAATTGTAATTTTCTTTAATTTTCTCTATTTTGATATAAAAAAGATTAAAAAGATAAAAAATAATGATGATGATTGGATCCCACTACAATTTTTAAAAGACTAAAAATAATGATGATGAAATTGGGCCTTCTCTACTCTTCACTCATTTTACTTTAAAGTAGATAATTCAAGCTTTTTCTTTCTGCATTTAGACTGCTTTTATTATTTAGTTTTGAATATATACAAATAGATATTATTATGGTTTTTTAATGGAATATTTTATTCTAATCATTCCATATCTACTACTATAGTTAAGAATAATATTTTTTATCTTTGAGAATCTCAATGTACTTTGTGAACTAACTATTTTTCGGAATCTTACCTATAAAGAGATTTATTCTATGCTTCAAACCCTTACCAATTTATGGATTTACTTATTATTAAGACATACAAACATCCTCCATTATAATAAACATTAAATATAGACATCATGCTCAAAATGTAGGAAATGGGACAAAACATGTGTGCAAAGCTAAGAGTTCATTATGTGAAAGCAAGACACATGCACCATTGTATAGATAGAGAAACCCTCAAACGGAAGAAAACTCAAGTAAGAATGCAATTTCTTGTCACATGCCATTATATCAAAGGTATTGCAAACATTGCATCACTCCAATGGGTTCTTTGGAATATGCAACCATCACCATACTACTACTTCATGCTTTCTTTGCCCCCACATCATGAAAGATCTATACAAATTGAAACAATATCCTTCAAAAATAATTTCTAGAATATGTGTTGAAACCCTTAAAAATAATCCCCATACATGATAAAGAACACTCATGTAGACATCCCTCAATTTCCTATGGCTTGTAGAAAGTCAAAAATATGCTATGAAATGATTTTTATTAAAAACTACTTTTTCCATTTATACCATTGCTGCTAAAATTTGAATTCTTGTATGTTGCTTGTATATTGCCATATAGAATGATTATTCAGTCTTATTAAGCTACCCAAATAACCTACCAATCATTTTTATGGGTTAAACTATGTTGTATGAACTTAAGCAACAACTTTGGGAGCAAGAAATGCACTTCAATAATAAATTTAGCAAAAAACTTTCCCAAAGAAAAAACTTTCTCATTGATGATAGTTTGTATGTACTTTATTATAGTTCTTGTCACTAATGATATTTTTACTTTTATCCCATAACTTAGGTTTGTAGTTTTGCGTATAGTCCTTGGACAAGATCTCAAAAAAATATTTTTTGATGAGGTTTTCTTGTCGTGCACCAAATTTTTAATATTTTCATCAAACTTAGTGACACAATACACTTGAAGATGAAAGGCCATTTCTTGTTTTAAGTTTATGAAGAATATGCGAATAAGTTTCCTCTTAGGGATTGGTGCAGTCATGGATGGAGGGTCTAGAAAGGACTATCTAGCCATGCATCCTTAGAGTCAACATAGCGGAAATAAAACTGTAATAAATGATCAACAAACATGAATTATCATTGATTCAATAACCTACAGTTTTACATGCATCATATGCCATATATGTTTAATGATTAAGGCTCATAGGCCCGCTATAAGGGCATTATAAGATATTACAATTGGCACAAGGCCTTATTACAGTCCAATGACTAGAAGTCAAACTACTAAATCCTAATTCCTAACTAACTTGCTAACTACTTTCTAATGGATTACAAATGCTCTTAAATATGAATCTCTAGTTCCAATTATGATTTGTGTTGGCCTCAAGGGTTCAAAAACCCAAATACAAGGTCAAACATATAGGTTGGCCAAATAAAATGAATAATAACCCATTAGGGAATGGAATGTATTGTGGATCTCTGAGAAAGTTCCCTTAGACCTCAAATGGCTTGAATGATGTTCCCTTAAGCTTTGCATGTTCTAAAAAATGTCTGCATAACAAGCCTAAGCTAGATAGGCCATGAATGCTTTGCTTGAGAATTGACATTGAAATTCTAAGAGTGATAAATTTCTACAAATGAAATGTAAATCACTTGAAGTCTAGATATGTTGTAGATAACCTTGTGTAGAAGCTATATCCTACTTCACGAGCTGAGAAATGATAATGTGGTAAAATGCAAAAGAAACTATTAAGACAACTGCATACTGAACTAAAATAAAAGAAATGTTTTTGGTTGATATGGGATTGCTTTACAACCAAGGATTCTCCTACATCAAACACCTAAGGTTGCAAGAAAAGTGATTCCCTCAATTTTTAGGGGCTAGAGGAAAACCAAAATATTCCACCTTAGCCTGAGAAATCCATGATGAATCTTCCACTAGTTTTCCTTTCCACTTCACTAGATACTCCTTGTACTGCTTCCATTTTTTATGTCAAAGATCTGCTCAATCTACTTTGGTGGTTGATGTGGTAACTTCTCCTTCAAGTCCACTTTTGTATTATTATCACTTGATTATCCTTCATGATACTCATAGATGTCCGCAACATTGAAAATGAGTGATATACAAAATGGCTCCAGTAACTCCACTACATATGCATTTCCTAAATCAAACTTCTTAAGAATCTGACATGGTCCAAGCTTCCTCATCTTCAACTTATGGTATGTTCCCACTGGAAACCTTTCCTTTGTGAGATATACCATAATTTCATCTCCAATAGAAAATTCCTTATGTCTCATCTTCTAACTCCTTATACTTAATGGTCATGTCCTCCAAGTGTTTTCAAACTTGACTATGCAATGTTTCCATGAATCTTGCATATTCTTCTGCTTCTACACTCCTCTTATTCTCCATGATAATGTCTTTGAGCTCTACAACTCCTTTAGGATGTATCCCTATCACAATTTTAAATGGTGTCTTCCTGTGCTCTAGTTTACTGAATTATTGTATGCAATATCTTCTTGCAGTAGAACTATATCTTTGTTTGACTTGCCACTCCTATGCTTCAACACAAATATATAACTTTTCAAGAACTCAACCCATCTTATATTTCTTTGGTTCAACTTACTTTGATTGTTCAAATACTACAAATCTGATGATTAGTGTACAACATAAATTACTTAGGTAGCAAATAATGTCTCCACCTCTTCAAGGCTTGAAATATGGCATAGAACTCTTGATCATAAAATGAGTATCTTCTTCTAGCATCATTCAAATTCTCACTAAAATAAGCTATTAGTTTCGCTTCTTGACTCAACATTGCTCTTATTTCATTTCCACTGGCATCGCAATCAACTTGAAATGGTCTATTGAAATCAGGTAATGCTAACATTGGTTGCTTTTTCACCTTTTAATTCAACAACTCAAAAATCCTTTGTGCTTTGGATGTCCACTTAAATTACTTCCTATCTCCTCTCATTTTCCCCATCATGGTTGTTCAAATTCTACTAAAGCTCCTAATAAATTTCTAGTAGAAACTAGCAAATCCATGAAATGATGTTACCTCTCCAATGTTCACTATTGTAGGCCACTCAAGAATTTCTCTTACCTTCTCGAGATCCATCTTCAATCCTTTAGAAGAAATTACAAAATCTAAATACACTAAATTTGTCTTCATAAAGCTACACTTCTTGATATTTATCAGCAACTCCTCCTCCCTTGGTCTCTATAATACTTGTTTGATGTGCCAAAAATGTTCTTCTCTAGTCTTACTAAAACTCAGAATCCCAATAATTGCTTAAGTGCTTCATTCATGAACCTCATGAAAGTGCTAGGTTCATTGGTCAATCCAAAATGCATCATGAACCACTCATACAACCCTTCATTATTCTTAATGTGGTCTTCCATTCATCTCCTTCTCTAATTCTAATTTGATGATATCCACTTTTTAGGTCAATCTTTGTGAAATACTTTTCTCCACTCAAATTTTCCATAATATCATACATCCTTGGAAATGGAAATCTATATTTGACTATGATCCTATTGATTGCTCTTGATTCTGGACACATCCTCCATTCTCTATATTTCTTTGGTGTTAATACAGTAGATACCACACATGGGCTTAAGCTTTCTCTAATCAATCCATTCTTCAATAGCTCTTGCATTTGTCAATTTAACTCATTATCTATAGGTTTCATCCTATGTGTTGCTTTGTTTGGGAAACTTGATCCCGGTATTAGATTTATATGATGACTAATGTTCTAGACCGGTGGTAGTCTATCTGGTATATTCTCTTATATGATATCCTCATACTCTATCAACAACTCTACTACTTTAGTCTATGGTGGATCTTCATCCTTTGCGGTAGAATTCTCTATCTCCAAATTACCACACTTCTTTGTAATTAATGCAAAATGGATGTTTTCATGCCTCAATCCTTCCAGGAAATTTCATCTAGCAAACATAGTCTAGTCATGCCACATGCTTCAGCTTTATCCTCTTATTCCAAAGGTAACAATATAGTTATCTTTCCATTTGAAGCCATAGTATAGGTATTCTTCCTCCCATCATGAATTTCTTTTCTATAATATTTCCACAGCCTTAATAATAATAAATGACATGCATTCATGGGTATAATATCACACAAAACTTCATCATTATATGATCCTATATGAAATTTTAACAAACATTTATAGCTCACCAATTTCTTATGTTCATCTTGAATTCATGCTATCTTGTAGGGCTTTGGATGTCTCAATCTCTTCATATTCAACTTGGTCACCATCTCTTTTCAAACTAAATTGTTTGTACTACCACTTTCAATGATAACTTTACATACCTTTCCTCTAGATTTACATCTTGTCCTAAACAAATTCCTTCTTTACAATAGTTCCTCATTCAATTCTTTAGTCAATTCTCATTACCAATTGTAGATACCTAAAATTGCACTAGCTTGTGAACTAGCATTTTAACACTAATTATCATCTTTACCCTAATGATTAAATAATACTTCATTATTTAATTATTATTAAATATAGTACTCTATTATTAATCAATTGATTTTACATTGTTTAATTAATTCATCTTAATTTACCTTTGCTCACTAATTAAATAAATCATATTTATTTAATTCTATCCTATTCCCATTTATCCAATTAATTAAATAATAATTTGTTATTTATATAAATGTGAGTTGATTTCCATTTTTAAATAATTCCCATTTCCATCTCTTTAGTCAACCCTTTCTTCCATCATCAATCAACTAAGTCTTCAAATTAGAAACATCTAATATTCTTCATAATTTAATAAATCATTTATTTAATTAATTAACTAATTCCTAAATTCTTCTATAATTAAATTTTTTTTTTTTTAATTATTGATGTGAGTGCAATAAATAAATTTTATTTATTTACTAAACTTACCTTCTTTTTTCAATCTTTCCCTCTTTTTCTTCTTTCATCTTTCTTTAATTTTAGAAGCCAAATCTTTTCTAATTATTCAACTTTCGTCTATCTTAGAAAAAATTTCAGTCAACAAAGCATGAAATTAGAAACTTCATGTGCACCATTATCCGCCATTTTAATTAGATAATTCATTATTATCTTTTCTTCAATTAAAATGGTAACTTTATCAATCTTTCTCATAATCTCATCCATTCATTTTTCCTTTCAATCTTGATTGTCACTTCTCTATCAAATCCTCTATAAATTTGTCATTCTTTCTCATTCAAAGGCTAACAATAAATTGAACCACAAAAATTTGGATTTTACTATCATTACAATTGTATCATATTCTTGAGCTTCAAGCGAAGAAGAGCACATTTAAACTAAGAGAAAATCAAATAAATAAGAACAATGGAGGTAATTCAAGACGACACGACGAAGGTAAAAGTATCATGGGTTTGAATTTTATTTTATTTGTTACACTGCTTGTTCTTTATTGAATAATTTGGAAATATAGTTTAGCACTGGATTGTATGATCTGTGTTAGGATCTATGACAATTGGTAAGTGAATGCTTAATGTTTACAAGGCTTAATTTGAAAGTCTTAAAAAGTAATAACGCAATTGAAATGCTTAAACAAATGTTACAATGATTAAACAATGACTTAGAATCAATGAAAGAAGAGAAGACAAGAAACAAGTTGATAACATAGTGACTGATCCTTGATTATGCTCCAGAAAATGGTCTACAAGGCACTTCAACTGTTACAATGTCTCCTCACATCACCTCGGACGATAATGAATTACAAAAAGTCCTCCTCCTTCAAGTACAATCAAGCTTGGCTTAAAATCCTCTCACTGTACAAAGATGAACAATTCACTATCAAAACTCTCCAAGTTGTATAATTCTCCAAAAGAATTCTCTCCCAATTCACTCTATCTCCCCAAGTACAAAAACATCCCTTTTATACAAATTTTCTACCCAATATGGTTTATAACTATATGATTTTGAAAAATCTACCCTATCTCCCATTTACAACAAAAATCTTCAAAAATCCCTCATAATTAACATGAATATCCTTATTAATCTTCCCAAAATAACTCTACCCCTTTTAATTATGGGCCCTTATAATTTTGGGCTTACAAAATAATAAAACCCTTTTCAAATCTTATTTTTCTTACAAAAATTCTTTGAACCCCTTAAAAAAAAAATTTAATAATCTTAAATATCTTTTAAATATTATTTAAGCCCTTTTATAGATCATGAAATCAGGCTTTATAATCTTAAAGGGGTTAAAATTATTTAATTTGGGTTTTATCAAATTCTGTACTTATTTAAAAATGATTTACCTCCCATCTTATGGCTGCTTAAAGTGATGGTGCAATGGTAAGAGGAAAAGGTGGGAGATGGGGGGTCGTGGGTTCAACGCCCACAATCCCCCATTATCCGCTTGGTGTTTTTTTAAAAGAAAACACCGCACAATATATAGCATAGCGCATATGGTGGCATGTTGGTAGGCGAGTATATTGGAGAATAGAAGGTTGGGGGTACCCCCAACCACTCACACTTTTTTTGTAAACAAATAGAATGTTGACTGCTAGAGGTGAGTGGTGCCATGTGGCGCCCTATGATTGGGCCACATAGCACCTAGTGATTTGTTGCCACATACAAATCATTACCATGTGTCATAACCTAAATGGATTATGCTGCCACGTGTTAGTCTTTGATTGGTCAACGCCATTGTGATTGTCACTTGTGCTTTCCATGTCACTACAACGTGTCAGAGTCTAATTGGTCCACGTCATTGTACAACTGCTAACTGTGCTAGCATGTCACCACGCTAGTTTCAGCATGGTCAACCCTTTTGCTCATAAACTTTGACCAATTGTATCTTCTCTAAGCGAGCTTCGTTTGACATGAAATGAGTGGCATCAAAATCATGGTGACAAGATCTTTGATGTAATGCTATTTTGACCAATTTTGGAAAGATCAAATTTTTCCCTTCTGACTGGCCTCTGGTACTAGTTTGACCCAACTTTGATTGAGCATAACTTGAGTGTATGAGGTCCTTTTGACTCCGTTCAAGTTGCATTGGGTTCAGTTTTCTGAGCACTTTGACATCCAATGATTTCTGGAGCATATGAAACACTTCAAATTTTGACAAAAAAGCATCCATCTAAATTAGTCCTCCCCACTGGAGAGCTTTTGGACCTCTAAAAGTTACATTTATTCAAAATTTAAATGAGGGCATGGCCTCCCCACTTGTCCTATATCATCTGTCCATTTGCACATCTAGCTCATCACTACAATCAGGACTACAATAATATTGTTAAACATATACATCATTCTATCACTTCCATAAGAATCTACATCAATCGTTGCAACTATTAACCAATAACCATTGACTAATATCAAGCTGAATAACAATGTAGATACAAAAGCAAACGAAGCAACAACATGCCTATATTTCACAACAAGCACACTTTTACCCAAGGGAACCTCCAAATTCCCAATCATAAGTTGAGGACTTGGACCATCAATGATTTCATTTATTACTTCCTCATGTTGTATTGTTCATGTATCCTACAACAACTGATCATGGTTAGCCTTGATTTCTTCAAGTTCATGTCTAGAACCACTTGACTTGATAGACATAAGAGACAAATCTTTACTTGCATTAATCACCCTTTCAACTACCCTGTGTTTGCAAAAGATCTAGTAGTCTTGATCTTGGGAGAATCTAAATTATACTTGATTCCATCTTTAAACAAATGATAATGATTAAATTCCCTATAGAAAACATCCTTTTGATCATACAACTATGGGCTACCCAACACTATCCCATAGACATCTAGTGGAACCACATCAAATTGCACCTCATCAACATACTTGCTTATGATTGTGAATCTTAAAGTATATTACCTTATTAATTGCAATTCATTGTTCTTACAAACCCAACCTAGTGGATATGGTCTCTAATGCAGTGTAGTTTTCAATCCTAGATTCCTTACAACATCCTCTGGGATTCGGTTAATTTGAGATCCACTATCTATGAGTGTATCAATTTTAGTGTGCTTAGCAACAACCCTTATGTGACATATCTCATTTATTTTCTTATCTTCAAGAACATCATATACTTGAGAAGTAGAAGCACAACTAGCAACATAAACATTGGTCGTAGAAGCCTTACCTTTTAATCCCATTGTTGTTATCTTAGTTTCATCTTCAGACTATGAACCGAGATCCATAACAACATTTTTGGCCTCCTTCTTACCTTTATGTTTATGATCCCATGTCAGATTCAATTCTAGATGCAATTTCGAGCAGTGCTCTTCATGATGACCTTTCCTGCCATAATGAGATCATGTGAACTTATCATCCTCCTTCTTAATGGTAGTTGCCTTCTTCCCCTTTTCTATATCTTTGGATTTAACTTTAGGCTTAGATGGCTTCTTCTAAAACTTATTAATGAAAGTACTCTTACCTCTTGACTCTAAGTGTGTGGCTTGTACACATACTTCATCCATATTACTAGGATTCAAAACTAAAATGGAATGTCTTAGATAAGAGTGAAGAACACCTATGTACTTAAGCAATGTGTCCTAGGTGTACAATGGGACATTCAATGCAATAGCCCTTTTCCTGAATTCATGGGTGTACTCTTGGAAAGTTTGACCGTTCCCTTGCCTAAAAGTTTTCTAGTTCATCATTAACTATTGCATATGGCCTAGGGGATAAAATTGCTTCCTAAGAGCTTTAACAAATTTTGACCAAGTTAAATTGACTCTACCATGTTGTGAAACTTTTGCCCGAGTTCTACTCTCCCACTAGGTGAGAGTTGTTCCTCCCAATTGAAAAGTAGCTAATTGGATCCTAAAAGCATCATCTAAGAGACTTTGAACTCTACAGTACACTTCTACTTGTTGAACCCAATCATCTAATTTCATAGCATTTAATTCCCCACAATACTTAGGTAGATCAAATTTTACATCCAATTTTATTTTTGGCTTATGTGCACCCTTGAAAGGATTAGCAGAAGAAATAGAATCAGTAGGAGAAGAAGGAGAATATGGAGAAGAAGGAGAAGATGGATAAGATGGAGTTTTTGGAGGCTCATCACCACCTTCTCATCAAGCTCAATACTTTTCCCAGCTTCTGATTCTTCCATCTTTGGAAAAAAAAAATTCATTTACCGATCTGAGGATTGTATTCTGCAAGCATGCCTTCACCTCGTCAGCTCCTGGATCGCGTTAGCATCCACTTCTGCAATACTAGTCAAACAAAGCTCTGATACCAACTTGATCTATGTTAGGATCTATGACAATTGATAAGTGAATGCTTAACATTTACAATACTTAATTTGAAAGTCTTAAAAAGTAATAATGTAATTGAAATGCTTAAAAAAATGTTACAATGATTAAACAATATTTTAGAATCAGACAAAAGAAGAGAAGACAAGAAATATCAAGTTGATAATGGAGTTCACCAAACGGCTACGTCTCTAGGTCCTTCTCCAACAGAGTGATTGATCCTTGATTATGCTCTAGAAAATGGTCTACAAGGCACTTCAAACAGAGGGGTGCCACATGGCACCCTATGATTGAGCCACATGGCACCTAGTGATTCGCTACCATAGACAAATAATTGCCACATGTCATAACATGAATGGATTATACTACCATGTGTCAATCTCTGGCCGGTCAACACCATTGTGATTGCCACATGTGCTTGCCACATCACTTCCATGTGTTAGAGTCTAATTGGTCCACATCATTGTATAGTTGTTGACTGTGCTGACATGTCACCATGCTAACATCAGCATGGTCAACACTTTTGCTCATAAAATTTGATTGGATGTATCTTCTCTAAATGAGCTCTGTTTTACATGAAATGAGTGGTGTCAAAATTGTGGTGATGAGATCTTCAATGTGATGCTATTTTTGACCAATTTTGGAACGATCAATTTTTTTCCCTTTTGACCGGTCTTTGGTACCAGTTTGACCCAACTTTGACTGAGCATAACTTGAGTGTATGAGCTCCTTTAGACTCTATTCAAGTTGTGTTGGGTTCAGTTTTCTAAGCACTTTGACATCCGATGATTTTTGGAGCATATGGAACACTTCAAATTTTGACAAAAAGTATCCACCTGGATCATTGTAGATTTGTGATTGCTACGTTAGTTCATTTCTTCTATGATGTTAAACCTCATTTTTGTAAGGAAAATTAGATGCGGAAACAATTCTCCTAATGTCAATACCTCAGGAAAGAATGCAGATATACTTTTAAATTTTAAAATTATAGTTCAATTAAGATGCACTATGAATCAGATAACAGAAACAAAGTATTTGACAATCACACATGAACACCAGATATACGTGGGAAAACCCTTACGGGAGAAAAACCCACCACACCAAGAGAAATCACTTTGTATTACAGTAATGGAGATTACATACAAATGACAGACTTATCTTTCTGGTGTTTGTTTACAGCAGCCTTCACCATGAACAATTTTAGGAACCTTTTGGTTACAGTTTCAACATAGTAGAATACATTTACTGATCATGCAATCACCCAGCAATCTGTCGACGCAACCAACCATCGAACTATCCAACAATCGAGCATCTGCAACTGCAAACTATATCCATGGCGTTCCCTGACTGTCGAGCTCCCTCACAGAACCGTCACAACGAACAGACTACCAACTATTCAGATTCGGCTTCTCCTATTGATCCATGAGACTCCACATAGGACGTCAAAATGGTCAGAAGAAAACATACTGAGTTGGCATCTTGGTGAGACACTAACAGTGTCTTGCCGATGCCACATAACCTTCATATCGATATCGCTAAGAGCTGTCGTAATCGCCAAGATGTTTCACCGAGCTTACAACATGTATCAGCTTCAATTTTCCTTTTGGCAAGAGTATCGTTCTTGCCAGGGCATCCCAATGAGCCTCCTCATGTTACACCGAGTTCAGGAGATTACCACTAAAACATTCTAATGTCGCCAGGAGATCATACCAAGTTCCATATGTTATACTGATACTAGTGTTCTTATCGGCCAGACAAACGTCTTTCGCTAAGACCATATATCAAGTCATCAAGTTACTCTGAAACCCCCAGACATACTGAGCGCCAAGTAGAAGTTGGCAAGACTCTTGTCTATCGCTAAGAGGTTTCTCTAAAATCTCTATTGTCACATCAAGCACCAAATGGTCGGCAAGACTTAACACTCTCACCAAGACCTTTCCCCGATAGCCTTGAGTCACTCCGATGAACGTTTGGATGTGTCCCCATCGGCGTGACCTTCACTGTTCGCTAAGACCTCACACCAGGATCTTTATGTTACGACAAAGAAATCATATGTATTCTTGTCGATGAGACATTTTCACTTCACTGAGACATCATAATGAAACAAATATGTTACTCCGATGATCCCAAGTGTTACACTGTTGGTGAGACATTGGCTATTCGCTGAGACTTCTCACCGAACAGACATAGGTTATCCTGAAGCCCGTGGTCGTCATGAGTCTCCCCAATTTACGATTGAATGGTCTGTTGGCCAAAGAACTCCATGCGATAAGAGGTCATAGCGAATACACTATGTCACAGCGAAGGCTCCAAAGAATAAGCGTTCGGCAAGACAAGAGCTAGGTCACAGCGACCTGTACAAAACATGATGCTACCAATCTACTAGTTGGCCAGACATTGAAGCTGTCACACTGACTTGGCTTCTAAAGAGGTTTCAGCCTGTATTGATTTAGGCATATTTCCAACAATCTCCCACTTGACGAAGATCATACAGGCACCTCTAGAGCACAATTAAAACTTACTAAAAAATAATGGGCACTAAGGCCCATTGAACTAGCACACCACCTAAACTTGTTTATACTCACCGGCTTCGTCAATGCATCTACAACATTCTCCAGAGTATCAACCTTTTCCAAACTGACCTTTCCATCCTCCACCATATCTCATACAAAGTGGTACTGAACATCAATATGTTTCGTCCTGGCATGGAAAGTTGGATTCTTTGCCAGACAAATTGCACTCTGACTGTCACAGAAAATTGTTATTTCCCCTGCATCAAAACCAATGTTAGAACACAAACGTTTCAACCATACAACTTCTTTACAAGCATGAGTAGCTGCCATGTATTCAGCCTCCATAGTGGACAAAGCGACTACAGCCTGCCACTTGCTCATCCAACTCACTGCACCACCATTCATCATGAAGATGTATCCACTGGTGGACCCCCTGCTATCAATGTCCCCTGCCCAATCAGAATCCACATAACCTTGAATACTGAGAGTCCTCTGTGATTCAACCAAGTTCCCATGGTAGCACAAAGAAAAATTTGAAGTGCCCTTCAAATATTTGAAAACTCTCTTTACAGCATCCCAATGTGTTCTTCCAGGATTAGTCATAAACCGACTAAGAACTCCCACTGCTTGGAAAATTTCTGGCCTTGTACAGACCATTGCATACATGAGACTGCCAACTACACTAGCATAGGGTACACTGGTCATGTCCTCCATCTTAGTAGGATATTTTGGACAGTCCTCAACAAATAGCTTCGTTCCCTGCATGACTGGAACAACTAACTATTTGCAATCATTCATACAAAATCTCTCAAGAACAGTCCTGACATACTTACTTTGACTGAGCCAAAGCTTTCTATTCTTCCTATCCCTAGTTATCTCCATCCCCAAAATATACCTTGCTGCACCAAGATCCTTCATTTCGAACTTAGCAGACAACTGAGACTTAAGATTAGAAATCATTAGCTTACTATTACCTATGAACAACATATCATCAACATAGAGAGCAATAACAAGAACTCGATCACTTTCAGCTTTATAATACACACAGTGATCAGATTTTGATCTCACAAATCCCAAAGAGAATACAAAAGTATCAAATTTCTGGTACCACATTCTAGGTGACTGCTTTAACCCATACAGAGACTTCTTTAATTTGCATACCAATTTTTCTTTACCTTTTTTAACAAAGTGCTCAGGTTGGGACATATAGATTTCTTCTTCAAGATCACCATGAAGAAATGTTGTCTTCACATCCATCTGTTTGACTTCTAAGTTGTATGCTGCTGCAAGTGACAAAAGAAATCTGATAGATGTCAGCTTTGCTACAGGAGAAAATATTTCCCCATAATCAATTCCCTCGACCTAGGAATAACCCTTTGCAACCAGTCTTGCCTTGTACTTTTCTACACCGCCATCTAGACCAATATTTTTCTTAAATACCCATTTGTAGCCCACAGGTTTTCTACCTTCAGGCAAGGGCACCAGACTCCAAGTTTCATTCTTTTCTAAAGATGCCATCTCTTCTTCCATGGCTTCCAACCAAGAGTCTGAATCAGACATTTTAAATGCCTCTTTTACAGTCCTAGGCTCATCAGTGCTAGAAATCAAAGCATAGTCACAAGTAGAATCAATCAATGAGAACCCATACCTATCTGGTTGTTTCCTTTCTTGCGTTGACCTCCTCACTGGCTGAGGTTGAGGTTCTTCTTCTTTAGAACTTTCAGAACTGCTTGAGCTCTCCTCAGTTTCAAGTACATTTTGAATTTTCAATTCCTCTTTCTCTGGTGTAGGAGGAATTAATGCTACATCCTTATTTTTCGACTTTGTCTCCTGAGATCCAAGGTGGAAGGTTCAGCTCATGAAATATTACACTTTTGATGTATACAACCTTCTCTATTTCAGGATTCCAAAGCTTGTATCCTTTTATGATAGGGCTATAGCCAATAAAAATACATTTGACAACCTTGTTCTCCAATTTAGATCTTTTCACATTTGGCACATATGCATATGCCTCACAACCAAAGACTCGAATATGTCTAAGAGAGGGCTTCTTACCAGACCACGCTTCCAAAGGTGTCTTCTCAACAAGAGAGAATTAGGAGACCAATTAATCAAGTAACATGCATTGTAATAGCCTCAGTCCAGAATTTCTCCTCTAAGCTAGCACTACTAAGCATACTGTGCTCTCTCCATCACCATCCTATTGAACCTTCTGCAACTCCATTCTGCTGGAGTATAAGGTGTAGTCTTATGTATTTGATCCCATGGTGCTTTACGATATCTTTCAAAATTCCTTCGAAAATTTCACAGCCATTATCGGTCCTCAAGCATTTTATTTTTCTACTAGTCGATTTTCAACAAGATTTTTAAATTCTTTAAACCGACTAAATGCCGATTTACTTTTCAGAAAATAAACAAATGCTCTTCTTGAATAATCATCAATGAAATGACACATAGTATCTTGACTTAGGCAAAGAAGAACATCCACTGGACCAAACACATCGAATGAATATAATCTAGCCAACCAGAAGATTTATGAGGACTTCGAGATAAAATGAAACACGGTGTTGCTTTCCATATATACAGTGTTCACATAATTCAAATTCAAGATTACAATCTTCAAGCCCCTCAACCAGGTTTTTGTTCTTCAAGGTTTTTAAACCTTTTTCTCCTATGTGGCCTAACCTATGATGCCAAAGCATAGTCTTCTCTGTTGGAAGTTTTACTTCCATAGAGTTTACATAATTAGAGATGGTTCTCTCTTTACCTCCATGAGTAGCTTTCAATGACTTTCCAGAGACACTGTTACATTGAACATCATGTGCATCCAGCTTGTACAGGGTACCAATTTGAGCACCTCTAGCCAACACCATTGAACTTCTAGTCATCTTGCAGCCATTCCAAGAGAACATGACTTGTACTCCGATATCATTCAGCTTACTGACAGACAGTAGATTTCGAGCTAGACCTCGTCTTTGCATTACATCATTAATTCCCTTTACTCTACCATCAGGAAATTTGATTCTGACTCTTCCACGGCCAACAATCTCCAAAGTAGAATCACTTGCCAAGTAAACCTTTCCACCATCATATTCTTCATACTTCGTGAACCATTCTCTATGAGATGTCATGTGGAAAGATGCACCAGAATCAATCAGCCAGACATCATCTAATGCCTGTGTAGCCAAGGCAGCAATGAAGGCGTCTGCATCACTATGAGAAGAGTCATTGTCGGAAGAATACTTCTTCTTCTTCCTCTCCTCCTCTTTAGAATCCTTTCGAACATGACCAGGTTGCCCACAGTTCTAGCACTTCACCTTGGACTTCTTTCCAGGAGACTTTGATCTCCTTTCTGATTTCGATTTGGACTTCTTGTCCTTCTTCTTGCCTTTCTTTCGGTCTTCCTCTTACAGCAAGAGCTTCCTTCGACATCTCAGAAGATTTCCTTCTCATCTCTTTTGACAGCAAAGAGCCAACAACATCTTCCATCTTGAAACTGGATGTTGTACTCCCAATAGCCATCACTAAATGATACCATGAATCTAGAAAAGAACATAATAGAAGCATACAATGATCCTCTTCTTCAGTCTTTACACAACCAGATGTCAATTGAGCAATCAACATATTAAATGCATTCAAATGATCAGCTACAGACCCTCCTTCCTGCATTCTCAAACAATATAGCTTCTTCCTCAAGAAGAGTTTATTCACCAAAGATTTCCCCTGATAAATAGACACCAGTCTCTGCCACAAAGAAGAGGCAGTCTTCTCCTCATGCACATTCAGAAGAACTGAATCCACCAAACAAAGCCTTATCAGCCCCTTAGACTTCCTATCTACAAGGTCCCAATCTTCTTGCTTCATGCCTGTAGGTTTTGCTCCAGACATAGCAATCCAAAGATCACGATCCACCAAGAGATCCTGCATCTTGAGTTTCCACAACTCAAAGTTACTGCCATTGAATTTCTCTATTTCAATTTTCCCAGATGTGCTAGCCATCTCAACCTATAATCAGAAATAACAAACTCTACAAGACTCCCACTAAACAGAATTGACTCAAAAAATCCAACATACCCACAAGGATAACACAACTGGCCAGGCTCTGATACCACTTGTAAGGAAAATTAGATGTGAAAACAATTATCCTAACGTCAATACCTCAGGAAAGAATGTAGATATACTTTTAAATTTTACAATTACAGTTCAATTAAGATGAACTATGAAGCAAATAATAGAAACAAAGTATTTGACAATCACACATGAACACCAGATATACGTGGGAAAACCCTTACGGGAGAAAAACCCACCACACCAAGAGAAATCACTTTGTATTATAGTAATGGAGATTACATACAAATGACAGACTTATCTTTCTGGTGTCTGTTTACAGCAACCTTCACCATGAAAAATCTCAGGAACCTTTTAGTTATAGTTTCAACAGAATAGAATACATTTACTGATCATGCAATCACCCAGTAATCTGTCGATGCAACCAACCATCAAACTATCAAACAATCAAGCATTTGCAACTGCAAACTATATCCATGGTGTTCCCTGACTGTCGAGCTCCCTCACAGAACCATCACAATGAATAGACTACCAACTATTCAGATTCGGCTTCTCCTATTGGTCCACGAGACTCCACATAGGACATTCAAAACGGTCAGAAGAAAACATACTGAGTTGGCATCTCGGTGAGACACTAACAGTGTCTCACCGATGCCACATAACCTTCATATCAATATCGCCAAGAGCTATCGTAATCACCAAGATGTTTCACCGAGCTTACAACATGTATCGGCTTCAGTTTTCCTTTCGGCAAGAGTATCGCTCTCGCTAGGACATCCCAATGAGCCTCCTCATGTTACACCGAGTTCAGGAGATTACCACTAAAACATTCTTACATCGCCAGGAGATCATACCGAGTTCCATATGTTATACCGATACTAGTGTTCTTATTGGCCAGATAAACGTCTTTCGCTAAGACCATATATCAAGTCATCAAGTTACTCTGAAACCCCTAGACATACCGAGTGCCAAGTAGAAGTCGGCAAGACTCTTGTCTATCGCTAAGAGGTTTCTCTGAAATCTCTATTGTCACATCGAGCACCGAACGGTCGACAAGACTTAACACTCTCACCAAGACCTTTCCCCGATAGCCTTGAGTCACTCCGATGAACGTTTGGATGTGTCCCCATTGGCGTGACCTTCACTGTTGGCTAAGACCTCACACCGAGATCTTTATGTTACGGTGAAGACATCATATGTATTCCTGTCGGCAAGACATTTTCACTTTGCCAAGACATCATAACGAAAAAAACATGTTACTCCAATGAACCCAAGTGTTACACTGTCAGTGAGACATTGGCTATTCGCTGAGACTTCTCACCGAACCGACATAGGTTATCCCGAAGCCCGTGGTCGTCATGAGTCTCCCCAATTTAAGATTGAATGGCCTGTCGGCCAAAGAACTCCATGCGATAAGAGGTCATAGCGAATACACTATGTCACAGCGAAGGCTCCAAAGAATAAGTGTTCGGAAAGACAAGAGCTAGGTCACAGCAACCTGTACAAAACATGATGCTACCAATCTACTAGTCGGCCAGACATTGAAGCTATCACACCGACTTGGCTTCTAAAGAGGTTTTAGCCTGTATTGATTGAGGCATATTTCCAACAATTTTTTCCATGTTACATCTAGTGACCTTGACGTGAAATCTTTTGAGTTTGTTTCTAAAAGGAAATTTGTAGGTTACAACACATGAATTCATTTAAAATCCATCATATTCCTTTAATCATAAAAAAATGGACATATTGAGTTTTACAAAATGGTTTCTAGGTTTTGTAAGCTTTGGCATTCTTATAGTCCTAGTAGCTAGGTGATAATATTGTGCCAATACTTTAATAAACTAAACATCTATGAAGACATTTGGGACTATCAATTTGGCCAAATCTAAGGTCCAAGGATTTGAAACTGGAATCTTTGCATCCCTTTTTTCATAGAGTACCAAAATAGATCCCACCTTGAGATAGGGATAATTGGGTCTCTACATCCATGGGCTATATCTTTAAACACCTTTTTGAATCCTTTTTCTATAGAATTAGGTAACACATCTCAAATGGATTGTTGTAGGGACCTCTTCTCTGATTTAGAAACTATGGACTCTTCCTTTTTACTCACAAGTTGACTTCTTTTGGGTGGCATGATGAAGAATTTACTCCTACTTGATTTCTTTAAGTGTCTACTTGTAGAAGCAAATTCAGTTCTTATACACGTGCTATAGATGGTTTATGTGAACTTACCTAATGAAAGAAATAATAGCTACATATTTTTCCCTCTTGAACTCCCTTGCCTCCAATACATTGAGCTATGTGAATGATTGCCAAAATGTCATCGAGCCCCAAGTAATATTTGTTGCTAAGCTCGGTCACCTCACTATTAATGTCAATTCATGCAAAATATTTCAAAATTTTCCCATATTTCGAGTTTGAATACATTCCTTTGATCTTGGAAAATTGAATAGTGTAATCATTTAATTCTTTGATAGCTTGTACCATAGTATTGCTCTGTCATTTCAAGACCACTGTGTGATAGCGTTAGCAATACCGCCACCTCACGCACACCCCTTTGAACTCCCACAAGATGGTGAGTTAATTCTAGTGGTTGAGTGACTGTTCACCGCGATATTGCTCTGTCATATCAAGACCATTGCAGGGTAGTGGTATGGTAGGGTTAGTAGTACCACCACCCCATGCACACCCCTTTGGACTCCCGTGAGACATCGGATTAATTATAGTGGTTGAGTGATTGTTCACTACCATACCACAATGTCACTGTTTACTCCTTGTGAAGCTATGATTTACTTTAGTTGTTAACATGTTCTCACCGCCACCCTATGGTATTCATATTTGGTTGTCGTGGTATTGTAGTAAGCATTTGTACATTGACCTATATGTCCTACCATCCTGCCCACACCTCTATTGACTATTGTGATAGTGTGGTATTGGATTTTATTATGAATGCAATATTTTAGATATCATTTTATTGAAAAGATTGAATAATTTTCTAATTTTGCAGTCTCTCAATTTGAGTTTTTAGTGTCAGTCAGACCTAAGAGATCATTTCTTTGTTTTTAATGGAGAGGCTTAGTTCACCTAATGTTAAGATATCTATATGTATTATTAAATCATAGATGTTCATTATATGTTTGCATCTAGAAAACATATAAGACATACAAGAAATTATATTCTAACTAAACAAAATTAATTTCAAATTTTCAACCAAAGTAAGAAAACTAAGAAGAATGATTGAGCCTAACTTTAAATGCACTTCAAATTAGCAGTGAGCATCTCAAGTTTTGTATACAATGAACTAGTAGAATAATGATGATTACATTCAGAAATGTATCAGTAAAACAAAAGTGAATAAGCATACCTATACTCAGTTCTTTATTACATTCAATAATAAATTACACCATACATATAACCAAATTTTAGGTGACAAGCTAACCTCTTAAGGTGACAAAACATTATCATAATCATCTACATTGCCAGCAAGATTAGAATCCTAATCATTCATGTTTGCATCTGCTTGATTTTCTTCCTCATCCTCATCTATGACATGCAATGCATTCTCTCTCCCAATCTCTTCATTGGTAATCAAAATATCTTCTTCAAACACTCCATCATCATCTTCATCCACTTCTTCGAATGTTTCTTGTAAATTAACATATTTCCCATTAGGCATTATATCAATAACTTCCATGAATTTTTGTTTTGAAAGAGATTGTTTGAATGACATACGACCATCCTAGGATTCTTACATCATCAATTAGAAATCATTGGTTAATGTGAAGAGGGGAAACATACGGCTCATCTGTCTCTGATAAAAATTGTCTTGAATTTGTGCATACAAATCCATACTTGGGTAAGTGCAAAAAGATGGGGGGCCAAAAAGGGGGCTTAAGTGGCCACTTTTTTTCAAAAATCAGGAAATACCAACCTTGGACGTGAAATTGAGTATAGTTACACTCAAAATTTTGAGATGCGACAAAAATAAGGATCGAAGTGCTCCAAGTATACTTTCTAAAATACTAATTTATTTTGAAAATGGTTGAGATTAAGGGGTTCAAAAGAGGGATGTATGAAAATTGGTGTTGTTTTTGTCAAAAAACATAACATAGCAACTTTTGTATGTCCCTAGCACAGTGAAAAAAAGATTGGTATTTTTAAAATCACTTCAGTGAGAAATTAGCTAATAGTATGTAGTTGATGCATGATTTTTCTAATAATTTTTTAATGAATATTTAATTTTTTTACTAATTTTCTAAGTGGACACTTCCTGAAAAACAAAATTTTATTCGTGCTACCCCTACAAATTTTGGAAACTAATTGAATTTTTTATTTATTTTTAGAATGGAGTCTAGTTTCTAAAAATTTAATTTATTTGAAATTTTGATGAACGGTTAATTTATACAAAAAAATACCAAACACTGCTTTTTGCCAAAAAAGAGACAAACAAAAGAAATTATAGATGAAAGGTTTTACATTGTCAAAAAGTGAAAAAAATTACATTGTTGGATAGCTAAGAGAGAACCTAACATTACACAGGTGTTCGATTTGTTTGGCATTGAAACATGTGCAATCCTAATAGTGAGCATGAACCCAATTATGTGAAATATTGTAGAATTTGCAAAAACATGTCTCTAGTCATTGGGAAGGCCCTCCAAGCCTTTGGGTTGGTATTCCAAGGAAAATACCAATCCTAAGGCTTGGAGATTCCCAAAGCAAGATATAATGTGCTCGTGTTATATCTTATTTTTGACAGGGTTTTTTTCATTTGTGCAGGACATGTCTAGCAAGACATAACATGAGCGCCTTACAACATGCTCACGTTATGTCTTGCTTTATGTTAAATGCTACTCTATTGAATGTATGTTTATATATTTGTATGTTTGTATGTTCATGTATGTTTGTATGTCATGTATGTATGTATGTATTCATGCTTGTATGTATGTATGTATTCTTGTATGTATGTATGTATGTATCAATGCATGTATCTATGTATGCCTATATGTATGTAAGATTGTATCTACATATGTACATGTATGCTTGTATGTATGTAGGATCGTATGTACATATGTATTATGCTTGTATGTATGTAAGTATGTACGTATTTTTGTATTCCTTTAGAGGAAGGGAGAATTTTAAAAGAGAAAGTTGTCTATGTAGGGTGGGAGGGAGAGACCTAAGAGAGAG
>VDFB02292527.1:8715972-8733424 GCA_007258455.2 Sequoia sempervirens | reverse complement strand
AAAGGTAAATTAAGATGAATTAATTAAACAATGTAAAATCAATCAATTAATAATAGAATACGATATTTGATAATAATTAAATAATTAAGTATTATTTAATCATTAGGGTAAAGATGATAATTAGTGTTAAAATGCTAGTTCATAGGCTAGTGCAATTTTAGGTATCTACAATTGGTAATGAGAATTAACTAGGAACTACTGTAAAGAAGATATTTGTTTAGGACAAGATGTAAATCTAGAGGAAAGGTATGTAAAGTTATCATTGATAGTGGTAGTACAAACAATTTAGTTTCAAAAGAGATGGTGACCAAGTTGAATATGAAGAGATTGAGACATCCAAAGCCCTACAAGATAGCATGAATTCAGGATGAACATAAGATATTGGTGAGCTAGAAATGTTTGGTGAAATTTCATATAGGATCATATAATGATGAAGTTTTGTGTGATATTATACCCATGAATGCATGCCATTTATTGTTATTAAGGTTGTGGAAATATTATAGAAAGTAAATTCATGATGGGAGGAATAATACCTATACTATGGCTTCAAATGGAAAGAGAACTATATTGATACCTTTGGAAGAAGAGGATAAAGTTGAAGCATGTGGCATGACTAGACTATGTTTGCTAGATGAAATTTCCTAGAAGGATTGAGGCATGAAAACATGCATTTTGCATTAATTCCAAAGAAGTGTGGTAAATTGGAGATAGAGAAATTTTCTACCCCAAAGGATGCAGATCCACCGTAGACTGAAGTAGTAGAGTTGTTGACAGAGTATGAGGATATCATATTAGAGAATATACCAGATAGACTACCACCAATTTGGAACATCAGTCATCATATAAATCTAATACCGGGATCAAGTTTCCCAAACAAAGCGACACATAGGATGAAATCTGTAGATAATGAGGAGTTAAATCGACAAATACATCTTGAGCTATTGAAGAAGGGATTGATTAGAGAAAGCTTAAGCTCATGTGTGGTATCTACTGTATTAACACCAAAGAAATTTGGAGAATGGAGGATGTGTCCAGAATCAAGAGGAATCAATAGGATCATAGTCAAATATAGATTTCCATTGCCAAGGATATATGATATTATGGAAAATTTGAGTGGAGAAAAGTATTTCACAAAGATTGACCTAAAGAGTGGATATCATCAAATTAGAATTAGAGAAGGAGATGAATGGAAGACTGCATTAAGAATAATGAAGGGTTATATGAGTGGTTCGTGATGCATTTTGGATTGACCAATGAACCTAGCACTTTAATGAGGTTCATGAATGAAGCACTTAAGCAATTATTGGGATTCTAAGTTTTAGTAAGACTAGAGAAGAACATTTTTGGCACATCAAACAAGTATTATAGAGACTAAGGGAGGAGGAGTTGCTGATAAATATCAAGAAGTGTAGCTTTATGAAGACAAATTTAGTGTATTTAGATTTTGTAATTTTTTCTAAAGGATTGAAGATGGATCTTGAGAAGGTTAGAGAAATACTTGAGTGGCCTACACTAGTGAACATTGGAGAGGTAACATCATTTCATGGATTTGATAGTTTCTACTAGAAATTTATTAGGAGCTTTAGTAGCATTTTCACACCCATGACGGGGAAAATGAGAGGAGATAGGAAGGACTTTAAGTGGACATCCAAAGCACAAAGGAGTTTTGAGTTGTTGAATTAAAAGGTGAAAAAGCAACCAGTGTTAGCATTACTTGATTTCAATAAAGCATTTCAGGTTGATTGTGATGCCAGTGGAAATGAAATAGGGCCAATGTTGAGTCAAGAAGGGAAACCAATAGCTTATTTCAGTGAGAAGTTGAATGATGCTAGAAGAAGATACTCATTTTATGATCAAGAGTTCTATGTCATATTTCAAACCTTGAAGAAGTGGAGACATTATTTTCTATGTAAGTAATTTATGTTGTACACTAGTCATCAAGATTTGTAGTATTTGAACAATCAAGGTAAGTTGAACCGAAGACATATGAGGTGGGTTGAGTTCTTGCAAAGTTATATATTTGTGTTGAAGCATAGGAGTGGCAAGTCAAACAAAGATATAGTTCTACTACAAGAAGATATTGCATACAATAATTTAGTAAACTAGAGCATAGGAAGACACCATTTAAAATTGTGACAAGGATACATCCTAAAGGATTTGTAGAGCTCAAAGACATCATCATGCAGAATAAGATGAGTGTAGAAGCAAAAGAATATACAAGATTCATGGAAACATTGCATAGTCAAGTCCGAAAACACTTGGAGGACATGACCATTAAGTATAATGAGTGAGAAGATGAGAAAATGAGACATAAGGAATTTTCTATTGGGGATGGCATTGTGGTATATCTCACAAAGGAAAGGTTTCTAGTGGGAACATAAAATAAGTTGAAGATGAGGAAGCTTGGACCATGTCAGACTCTTAAGAAGTTTGATTCGGGAAATGCATATGCAGTTGAGTTACTGGAGACATTTTGTATATCACCCATTTTCAATGTTGCAGACATCTATGAGGATCATGAAGGATAATCAAGTGACAATAATACAAAAGTGGACTTGAAGGAGCAATTACCACATCAACCACCAAAACAGATTGAGCAAATCTTGGACATCAAAAATGGAAGAAATACAAGGAGTATCTAGTGAAGTGGAAAGGAAAACTAGTGGAAGATTCATCATGGATTTCTTAGGCTGAGGTGGAATATTTTGGTTTTCCTCTAGCCCTTGAAAATTGAGGGAATCACTTTTCTTCCAACCTTAGGTGTCTGATGTAGGATAATCCCTGGTTATAAAGCAATCCCATATCAACCAAAACCATTTCTTTTATTTTAGTTCAGTATGTAGTTGTCTTAATAGTTTCTTTTGCATTTTACCACATTATCATTTCTCAGCTTGCGAAGCAGGATATAGCTTCTACATAAGGTTATCTACAACATATATAGATTTCAAGTGATTTACATTTCATTTGTAGAAATTTATCGCTCTTAGAATTTCAATGTCAATTCTCAAGCAAAGCATTCATGGTCTATCTAGCTCAAGCTTGTTGTGCAGACCTTTTTTAGAACATGCGAAGCTTAAGGGAACATCATTCAAGGCATTTTAGGTCTAAGGGAACCTTTTTGGAGATCCACAATACATTCCATTCCCTAATGGGTTATTATTCATTTTATTTGGCTGACCTATATGTTTGACCTTGTATTTGGGTTTTTGAACCCTTGAGGCCAACACAAATCATAACTAGAACTAAAGATTCATATTTAAGAGCATTTGTAATCCATTAGAAAGCAATTAGCAAGTTAGTTAGTTAGGAATTAGGATTTAGTAGTTCGACTTCTAGTCATTGAACTGTAATAAGGTCTTATACCAATTGTAATATCTTATAATGCCCTTATAGCGAGCCTATGAGCCCTAATCATTCCACATATATGGCATACATGATGCATGTAAAACTGCAAGTTATTGAATCAATGATAATTCATGTTTGTCAAGCATTTCTTATGTTATTTCCTCTATGTTGACTCTAAGGCTGCATGGTTGGATAGTCCTTTTTGGGACCTCCATCCATGACTACACCAATCCCTATTCACATATTCTTCATAAACTTAAAACAAGAAATTGCCTTTTATCTTCAAGTGTATTGTGTTACTAAGTTTGATGAAAATATTAAAAATTTGGTGCACAACAAGAAAACCTCATCACAAAATATTTTGTTGAGATCTTGTCCAAGGACTACCCAAAACTATAAACCTAAGTTATGGGATAAAAGTAAAAATATCATCAGTGACAAGATCAATAATAAAGTATATACAAACTATCATCAATGAGAAAGTTTTTTCTTTGGGAATTTTTTTTGCTAAATTTATTATTGAAGTGCATTTCTTGCTCCCAAAGTTGTTGCTTAAGTTCATACAACATAGTTTAACCCATAGAAATGATTGGTAGGTTATTTGGGTAGCTTAATAAGATTGAATAATCATTTTGTATGGCAATATATAAGCAACATACAATAATTCAAATTGTAGTAGCAATGGTATAAATGACAAAAGTAGTTTTTAATAAAAAACATTTCATAGCATATTTTTGACTTTCTACAAGCCATAGGAAATTGAGGGATGTCTACATGATTGTTCTTTATCATGCATGGGGCTTCTTTTTATGGGTTTCAACACATATTAGACTAGAAATTATTTTTGAAGGATACTGTTTCAATGTGTACAGATCTTTCATGATGTGGGGGCAAAGAAAGCATGAAGTAGTAGTATGGTGATGGTTGCATATTCCAATGAACCCATTGGAGTGATGCAATGTTTGTCATACCTCTGATATAATGGAATGCGACAAGAAATTGCATTCTTACTTGAGTTTTCTTCTGTTTGAGGGTTTCTCTATCTATACGGTGGTGCATATGTCTTGCTTTCACATAATGAACTCTTTGCTTTGCAAACATGTTTTGTCCCATTTCCTACATTTTGAGCATGATGTCTATATTTAATGTTTATTATAATGGAGGATGTTTGTATGTCTTAATAATAAGTAAATCCATAAATTGGTAAGGGTTTGAAGCATAGAATAAATCTCTTTATAGGTAAGATTCCGAAAAATAGTTAGTTCACAAAGTACATTGAGATTCTCAAAGATAAAAAATATTATTCTTAACTATAGTAGTAGATATGGAATGATTAGAATAAAATATTCCATTAAAAAACCATAATAATATCTATTTAAAAATATAATAACCAATTTAATATAAATATAATATAACATAGAAATATAAATAAATTTTGAAAAGAAATATATATATATATATATATATATAATTTATCAGTTCCATATCTGCTCAAAATTAATCTTCTTAGCCATGCTGTTTTAGGTGTGTAATCCATTTATTTCTTTGAAGGAAAGAATTTTTCTTTTTACAAGAATGATGGTTTTGTAGGTATATATTCAAAACAGAATAATAAAAGCAGTCTAAACGCAGAAAGAAAAAGCTTGAATTATCTACTTTAAAGTAAAATGAGTGGAGAGCACAGAGGGCCCAATTTCATCATCATTATTTTTAGTCTTTTAAAAACTGTAGTGTGGAGTATAAGGGACCCAATCACATGACCGACATTTTTATTTTTTATCTTTTCAATTTTTTTATCAAAATAAACAGAATTAAAGAAAATTACAATTGGAAGATACAATGCTCAGCTCAGCACAGATCAGGTAACCGGCTGTAGACCGTAAGCAATCCTTTAACCGGTTATAGGCGATGGTTTTGCCAGCACTTTGAATTCACTTTGGAAAAGTTATATCAGTAGAGAGCAGAGAGGGTCCAGTCACATGACCATCATTTTCATTTTTACTGTTTTGAGTCTTTTCTTTTGCAGGATGACTTGAACTGGTTCTTCACTTTACTTGACCAATGAGTTTATCTTTATTCTTCTTGTGGCATTTCACCATGGTACTTTTTGAAATTTATGTCCCTTGTGGAAATGATTATTTATTCTCATTCTCATGGATTACTGAGAATACTCTATTTTTTTGGAAAATTTATGTACTTGTTATCATTCTTTATAATTACAAGACAAGTATGTATTTGTTAGATGTTTTAGGCTTTCATAATTCATATTATTTGTATTTTGTATCTAAATTATTGCATGGTTGATAATGGGTTGTTTTTGGTAAAAAAAAAGTTTTTATTTTTATTTTTATAGATGAGATTGAAATTGTATCATTGATATTTAATTTTACAATTATGTTTTTGGTTTTTTATAATTTTTTTTATTTTATATTAATAATTGATATAAGAGATTCTAATTAGATCTTTATTTTATGTTTGTGTTGAGCTTTGTGTTTATACTCTTGAATCATTTTTCTTGCCTAGATGTAAATCTTCATTGTGTTATGCCTTAGCCAAGCGCTTGAGTTGTAGTCATGGAATCCTATTATGGCATGTCTAAGTGCTTTTCTTTTTTCTTCCTTTTATCCTCATCTTCTATATGTTCATTTTCTTGTGTAGGTACTCATGAAGAACATAAGTAATGGTTTTATCTGGGAAATAACTAATTACAAGCCATCATGATCATGGGCATGGGCCTAGATTGTTGTAGTATCACTACCCAATCACCCAAGGAACATCATATCAACAATGGTTGGAAGTATCATGGTGGGAGAAATGGCATAGGCAAATGTTACTGTGTGCTTAATTGTTGTTCAATCATTGATCAAAGTACTTGTGTGTTGGCATTGTTGATGGCTTATTATTGTTCAAACGAACTAGTAAAAGGACAACTACAATGAGCTAAACCTAAACTATTTCAAGGCCTATCCAATGGGATGATATCATCCATGTTAGCTTTAGTTGGACCTGATAGTTTTATTTAACAATGTATATGTGAAGGCTACACATAGATGGTAACCACATGAAAAATTTAGGACGTGCCATAGATTTTCTCATTGCGTTTTAACCCAAATTATTAATCTTCAACAATCAACTAGCACTATCCAAGTTGTGTAAGATTTAATAGGTTTGAAATCAATATTAAAAGGTGAGATGGACATGTGATGGAAGACTTGGTATGATGGACAATCTTTATTAGTCTAAAAACCAAAATGTTATGTTCCTTAGGGGTCTATGTTATGTGGGAACATGATAACATGACATTTGGGTTTTGATGAGCCATTCACGACCTTTATTTTATTGTGTATGAAATTTATTTTCATAAGAATATATATTTTTTTAGTTGCACATGTTTTTTGTGTCTTGTGTTTGTTGAGGATTTTTCTAAGTGGCTAAATGGATAAAACATGATAGAATTCTTATTTATTTCACTATTGAACCTTGGTCTTTAGTATAATATAATGGGAAATAGGTTCATATGGCCATTTGCAAGTGCTTCCTATTAGTTGGAGACTAGTGAGAAGATATTTGAAATTTTTCATGTGTGAAATTGAATGGGAACATATCATATATGTCAAAGGTGGTAGTATATTGTGGACCTATAGTGATTTTTCACTACGATTAATTATTTAAAACAAAATATCCTATTTTTTCAAAACTATCTAAAGTGCTAGATGTGTTAGTGATTATAATTTTTTGTGACAAAAATTTTCATAATGAAAATCTCCCTATTACCATTACGAGGCATGTGATGTGTGCTATCTTTAAGGGATTCTTAGTTTTAGATCTAACAAGATATATGCCATCTTTTGAGGTTATCATTTTAAATCTTTGGTCTCAAAATGGTATAGCCTTTTCATGTCTTGTATTTGGCACATTCCTTCATCATTTGAGTAGATATTGACTATAAAATATTTCATGCATCCTAGGTCGATGGTGAAGATTATCTTTCAACTACACTATGTGGGAGCCCCATGCAAAAATGATATATGTGGAACATGCATTCAAGGAAGACATCATGCTTCCAATGTTTGTAAGCTAAATTTCTAAATTTTTGTGTGTACATTCTTCTCTATGACGAATCTAATGTCATCCAAAGATCATTTAATAAATTTCTAAGTCTCTCTAACATATATCTCCTTCCATTGCTCTCTTTATTGAGTTCTCCAATGCATAGTTGTTGGGAGAAAGAAGGGTATGTCTTGAGATCATGAATTAGCCAAAAAGTGGTATGGGGTATGTGGCTGGCATTTTTCACCCAAAATTAATGAAAAGAAAAGGGTTTTAGAGGGAGATTCTCAGCTTTCAAAATATAAATTATGATTTAATTTGAATTTAATAAATAATTATTATTCATTTCTATTAGAATTATGACTAAAGTCTTTGATCGATAGGCTGATTGAGAAAAACATCTACCAACTTTTCAAATGGTATCATATTTTTAAATCTGAAACATCGTCACATTCTATGCTTCATACTATAGGATTAAAAAAGAAAAATTAAATTTCATGAATTTTTGACCGTTAAGGTAATTAGTCAGGATAGGCGGAGGAGTTTTTATATTTTCTAAAAGTTGTAATAAAAATTCATAATTAATTATTTACTTGGAAAAAATTACAAAAATATGCATCACATCTGGACATGAGTCCTCTACTTATATATAAAATCTTACAAAAAATATTATCATTTTATTATGGTTAGGGTGGTCGGATAGACACCTACTTCTTATTTTTCCACGAGAATTTAAGTACTACTGCATTGAAATTTCAAATTTTCACCAAATATTTTATTTATTTTAAATAACCTGGTATTTTAGAAACTACATTCAATTTTCTACAAATTCTATTCTTACATATTTTGAAATAATATAGATGCTTATTCAAATATTTCACGATCAAGTTGCCTAACTTGATTTTTGAATTTTTTGCCATGAGGGCACATTTTTTACGATGATCTGCACATGCCAATTTGTTTATTTCCCTCATCTACATATATTTTGGTTATCTAAGTTTTGAATTCCATCATATTTTATACTTCTTTTATGTTTTATCTCTTCCAAAAATTGTTGATAAATCATTATATTTTTAAGTCATGTTTAATATGGGTACAACTTTAGGTCTTTGTTTCTCATCTCTCATCCCAAAGGGTACCTCTATTTTGATTCTCTAGAACCATCATATGATTTCTTCATTATGACCATCTAATGGAAATAATGAATATCTATGCAATTTTATTTGAGGTAGCCCCACAACAAATATGTGTTCTTCCTTGGATAAGAGATAGTTTCACATGTTGAAAAGATGACTATTCTAGACCTTTAATCTTGGTGTACCATTTCTATTTTTATGTTTCTATAAACCCTTTCATCTTGTAAACATTTCTCTCTCCCTATTATAGTTTAGTCTAGCTTATTATTATTTTAGTATAGCAAGTCATACTTCTTTAGAGGATATTGCATGTTTAACTATTAGGTGCACACACATAAGGTTGTGTTTCCTCTCCTCCTTACTCCTCCCTAGAGTGGTGGTGGAAATGGGGATGAAAAAAAATTCTAGCATGATTAGTGTGACATAATTCCTAAAGATCGCATACCCTTTTGTTTATTAATGAATTATTTTCTAAAGAAAAACATTAAAATAGTTTTAAAGCTACCTAAAGTTTTGGGTAGCACCCTTGCTTGATATCTTCTTTAAGAATCATTGATACCACTCCTTGTTCTTAAACTATAGTATTTAGTGAATGGAATCATGAAAAATTACTCTACTAGAGTAAATTATTCATTCACCTAGTGGCACTACTACTAAACCCAAAAAATTGGAGGGTTGTTTCTATTTTCATTTTCATTTTATAGATTTTATACATCTATTTGTGTCCTATATAAATGATTTTTTTTCAAATGCATATAACATAATATTGTGGTCACATACTCTGGTTGTATATCCAGTTCTAGTGTATTTATGTGTGCCACCATGTTATCCAAATAAATAATATCATTATGCTTTTCCCTTGGGAATTCTATCAATGATGTAGTACATGACATTTAGAGGAGCAATGTAGCATTGAAAAAAGATAACAAAGGATAAATTATTAAAAGATTTTAGTATGATATGATTTCTCAAATACAATATATAAGTGTGAATATAGACAAGGGAGGAATTTAATCAAGTGATAATTAATGAAACATGGGTAATAAATTAACTAAGATAATGGATGCCCCTCTCATGCCTTGAGCACTTATAAATGCAAAGGATGTTTGGGAATACATGCTAGCTTAGAGAGCTTGGGTCTTGTAAGATCAAGTAATATTGTCTATATGAGAGAGGTATTAGATTCTAGAAGTGCCATACTAGTGAGCATCATAGTGACACTCCCTAGTAGTGCTCTAGCATCTTACCTTGATATCTTGTGTGTGTGTGTGATTCACCATTGGTGAATTCACTAAATGAATATCCTTGTGGTACCCTAGTAGTGAGTTATCCCATGATGTTTTCATGATGTGGCACTAGTGATTTTTCCCAATACAATTTGTGCTGTGATATTGGTGACTTCTCCTAATGTCAATGGTGCTATACCATGGTGATTGTACCAAGTGATGGCATTGTTGAAATGAACAAGACAAATGAGAGGGTGGGGGTGAATCATTTGTAGCAATTTATTCCTTCAAAACCTACAACAATAATTAGATATACAAGCATTCATTAAAGGCTTGTTTTGTTAGTTTGATTAAACATGAAATGCATATAATGGAAACTGAAGTCACAACACCATACACATACGAACACCAGATTTACGTGGAAAACCCAATGAGGGAAAATCCATGATGAGGATTAGCTCACAATATAAAGAATTCAAAAAATGAATACAAAGGATCACTGCTAGAAAGACTCACTACTAGAATAGGACACACTGTCGAAAAGGGCTCATAGCCAGGGATCATTGCCATAAAAAGAAAAGAAGAAGATAGAATAAGCATGTAACACAAAGAAACACTTATCAATGTAACAAGGAGTCCACAACAATTTCTCGTACACTTCCATTATTTTACATGAAAGATATCAGATGCCTTCAACTCACTGCTTTCAGAACCCTAACATGAAATCCATGAGTTTCTTTGCTTAAATTCACATCACACTATACTTCACTTGAAACAATATCGTATCTATCGTGCATCTTACTCTTTCTCCCCCAACTCTCATCAATATCATACATATTTATATCAACCTATTCTTCAAAATATTTCTCCAATGTTAGCCACTAGTCCTTATACATTTAAATTTGAAATATGTCAGCACCTAAACATTCACGTGATGGATATGAATGAAAGCTGGCCTACATAAATCCTTAATTAGGACCCAAATAGATCCAAAAAAATTCAACACACTTCCACCAGCCTCACATGTAGTGTTAAACATAAGGTTGACCAACACTCGTGCAAAACACCACAAACATTAAATACATGCTTCCTTAGATCAAGCCAAAAGTTTCAAAAAATATAATTCACTTGAAATAAATCAAGAACAATCCATGAATTATATAAGATTCATCAAATGCTTCATTGAAGCTCACATCAACAATTACTTCAATTTAGAACAATTGATAATCCTTGTTTGCATACTGATAAATGAAACTTACACCGTATTGCACCAAATCAAGTAAACCCTTGAATAAAAAAAGATAAAATCATTATAAAAAAATTCCCAAATATGCACAGCCTGAAACCAAATAATAGAGAAACAAAGAGCAAAACATTTCTCCCAGATAGTGGAAAACATCACTGAACAATTGGTTCACACATTGGTGAAAATATCTCACACTGTAATGCAATCTAGACATCTAAATTCTAAATGTAGCAACTACCAACAACCATGAACAATACCTTAGATCCGCACATGCATAGAATCAACACAGAAGAAATGTGGAGCACATCCCAGATCATACATTGAATACCTACAAGATAATGTTTTCTCTATTTATCAAATTTTCTCAAAATCACTTGGAGACCAAGTATTAGATACATCAGTTCAACACACTTTCAGACATAACATAAGGATAACTCCATGTAATCACAACACTTCCTCAACATCTCAAATATACATGCACAAACAACAAACCTTCTTTATTACAATTTTCTCAATATCCTTGACATATACAATCAATAACCAGCTTCCTCTACACATAGTTGACATAAATGATAATACCAACTAGTGACCAACTAGTTGACATCAATGACAACACCTGATACTTTCAACAATCTCCCCCTTTTTTATTGATGACAACACATGATGTGAAAAACCATCAAAGATAATACAATAGTTCTAAACAATGTTTTTCAAATGAATAAGCTTTTCCACATGATACTTTTTCTCCCCCTTTGACATCAATGGAAAAGGAAAAATATGTTTTGCATTGTTCTCTCCTTTTGACATTGAACCAAGATCTATACCAACAATAAATACTCCCCCTTAGGAGTACACCCAATTATATGCACAATGAAAACACATAACACTACCTACTTCCCCTGAGAGGTAGCTGCCAAACATTAGTCTAGAAAGAAGATAGATCCATAGATACACTGGACTAATGCATCTCCATATGAATCTAGTTCAAGAAAGGAGGGGAAATAACCCCCAACTTCTCCCAGAGATACTAAAAAGTATCTTTAGGAAGATCCTTATTAAATATTTCAAAAATATGATCCTTTATAGGTACATACTCAAGCTTTGATTCATTCTCCATAACCTTCTCTCTCAAAAAGTGATACCTGATAAATATATGCTTTGTCCTTGAGTGCATCACCAGATTCTTTGAAATGTTTAAAATTGCACTTGTATTATCACAAAAAATAGAGATTGGATCATCATACACATGACTCTGATATCCTTCAATGTGTGTATCATCCACAAAACTTGTGTGCAACAAGATTCCACAAAAATATAGTCAGCCTCTACAGTGGATAAGGTAATTGAATCTTGCTATTTACTTAACCATGACACCAATATGCAACCAAGAAATAATGCACCACCACTTGTACTTTTTCTATCATCAATGCATCTTGCCCAATCTACATCTATATAAGAACTTCATGTAAGGTTAGTATCCTTGAGATACCATAAGCCCATATCCATAGTGCCACTTAAATATCTAAATAGCCTCTTTATAGCTGCAACATGTGTTTATTTAGGATCCTCTTGAAATCTAGCCACAAGATAAACTACATGTATGATATCTTGTCTAGTGGTAGTTAGATATATAGCAATCCACCAATCATGGACCTATATTTTCCCTTACCAGCCTTAGGTGAATCATCATTCTTACTCAATTTACAACTAGTTACCATAGGAGTGCATACCAGTTTGGAACCATCCATCCCAAACTTCTTCAACATTTCTCTCACATACTTGGATTGTGAAATAAAAATACCTTTGTTTGTTTGATTGATTTGTAGTCCAAGGAAGAAATTCATCTCATCAAAAATAGACATCTCAAACTCTTTCTACATTTTTCCAGCAAACATCTTACATGTAGTTTCATTTCCTCCAAAGATAATGTCATCGATATACACAACTACTATCAAGATCTTCTCATCTTCAATTTTGAAATAGAGATTGCTATCCATAGTACCTTTGTTGAAACCTTATTGAATCAAATATCTATCCAACCTTGCATAACAAGATCTGGGAGCTTTCTTCAAACCATATAAAGCCTTTTGCAATCTGTAGACTATATCTAGTTGATTTGACAATTGGAATCCCTCCAGTTGTTCCATGTAAACTTCTTCCAATTCTCCATTCAAGAACGTAAATTCAAATTCATCAAATAAACCTTAGAATATTATGTGTTGCAAATACCAAAAACATTCTAATAGCTTCCATTCTAGCCACCTAAGAAAATGTCTCCTAAAAATCTATTCCCTCTACTTGTGAATAACCCTTACAAACAAGCCTTTCCTTGTTTCTTATCACTTCTCCATTCCCATTCAGTTTGTTTCTAAAAACCCACTTGCTTCCAATTGTGTTCTTATCTACTGGTCTAGGAACCAATTCCCAAGTTTGATTTTTCTCAATTTACATAAGTTATTCTTTCATAGCTTTCATCCAATGTTCATCCTTACATGCCTCACTTATAGTCTTAGGTTCAACTTTAGAAAGTAAGAAATGATTTACCTCAACTTCAACAACTTTGCTTCTTGTCAATACAACTTTCCTCTTGTCTCTAATGATCTGATCTTTAGAATGATTCTTTTGTACATACTTAGGGTTTCTAGGAGCCTTTTTCGAAGCTTCTTCCTCTTCATTCTGCATTAATTTTTCTTCAACATTTTCTTCTTCTTCTCTACAATTAGGTCCATCTAATACATAACCATCAACTTCAATTGGATTCTTCAATGCTTCGTCAACTTTGACATTTTTTCTTTCTACAACCTTTCTCAGCCTTTTATTGTAACATATGTAAGCTTTGCTTCTTGTAGAGTATCCAAGAAAGATACCCAAATCACATCTTGCATCAACTTTCCTATATTTTCTTCATCTCTTCTGATACAACATTTGCTTCCAAATACCTTGAAATACTTAACAGTAGGAATATTTCCATACCATAGCTCATAGGGAGTCTTAGTGTGGCTACTTCTGCTTGAACTCAATTGAGCACATAAAGAACAGTATGAATTTCTTCTCTCTAGGTGACTTCTGGTAGTCTTGCCTCTGTTATCATTATTCTAGTAGCTTCTTGAATTATCCTCTTCTTCCTTTCAACAAATCCATTCTGCCGAGGAGTTCTAGGGGATGACAATTGTTTTCTTATTGGAAATGAACTTCACAAAACATGTTAAACTCATTGGAGGTGAACTCACCACCTTTGCTAGACCTCAAACATTTTATTTTCAAATTCATTTCATTCTCAACCATAGCTTTGAATGTCTTGAACTTTTCTAATTCGTCAAATTTCTCTCTAAGAAAAGTAACCCATGTCATTCTAGAATAATCATCAATCAAAAAGCATGAAATACCTTGTAGAATTCTCACCCTTATAGGACCAAAAAGATTTATATAAATTAATTCCAATAGTTTGGTAGTAGATTGTTACTTTGTTCTGAAGGTGTTTCTAGCATGCTCCCCAAACTAACAATTCTTGCAGATAGCATTAACCAGCTTTGTATTCTTGGTAAATCTCTCACAACTTGTATTGCACTAATTCTCACCATGTTGTCAAAATTTATATGACACATCCTCTTGTGCCATAACCAACTGTCATTAATCTTAGACATAAAGAAATTTCCATCAACTCCATTAAGTTGATAGATGTTTCCTTTAGTCCCCTTGCCAACAATAATCACAGTTCTAGACACTTTTTTGATTTCACATTTTTCATCCCTGAACATAAGATTATATCCCTTTTTACACATTTTTCCAACACTCAAGAGATTACGTCTCAAACCCTTAGCATAGTAGACACCATCAGTATTAAGATTTCCATCAAAACTGATTGAACCTATCCGACAAATCATAGCACCAAAATCATCTCCAAACTTAACTAAGCCTCCATCATATTTCTCAAGTTTAACAAACTTACTTTTGTCATCGGTCATGTTATTTACGTAGCCACTATCAACAACCTAGTAGTTATTCTCTTGTTTATCATGAAAAGAAGATACCATAGTACCTCCAACTTTCTTCAGAGCACATTCCTTCACACATATTTTAGGAGTAGATTCATCTTCTAAAGCCAATAATAAGCATTTATTATCATCAAAATCTCCATACTTAGACTCATCGCAAGAAATTCCAACATCTTCATTGACATAAAATGCTCTTTTGATAATCTTTCCTTTGTTTTCTTTTCCTTCTCTGTGTTTATTTCTTTCATCTCTTTTAGGACATCTTGAAGTATAATGACCTATATCACCACAACTAAAACATTTGAAAGGTAATTTACCTTTGTACTTATCGGTGCCCTTCTTCATTCTTCTTACAAATTTAGCTTCCACTTCATCTAGATCTTCCTTATATAGTTCTTCAATCTTTTTTGATGTACTAGCTTTAAAGACAACTTTCAAATTAGTGCTAGCTTTGAATCCCTTTTTCCTCATCTCAAAAGAAGTTAGTGTACCAATCATTTGATCTCTAGAATAATTATCAAGATTTACAACTTCCTTAATAGAAGAAACTTTTTCACTATAACAATCAGGAAGAGATCTAAGAACTTTCTTTACCACTTTAGATTCTTTGACTTGTGCACTAAGACCTCTCATTCCACTTACCATCTCATCAATCTTATGCATGTAGTTTGCAAGTGTTTCATCTTCAAACACTTGTAGAGCCTCAAAATTTTCCTTCAAGATCTATAATCTTGCTTGTTTAACTTTTTCATCTCCTTCATAGATGCTTTCTAGCTTATCCTAAACCTCTTTAGTAGTCTTCAAACTCATAACTTTAACCAATTCAGTTTATAAAAGACCATTCGTAATAAGATATCTTGCCTTAACATTTGCCTCATATGCCTTGATCTCTACAATTATACTCAAACCATTTTTCAGGTGCAACATATGCAGTCTTATATGTTTTTCAACTTCAAATCCATGTGATGATAGATAGCCTTCCATCTGTGTTTACCAGAATGCATAATTTGCATTCCATCGAACTTAGGGAAATAAAAAATAATCTTGTTTGCCATCCCAAATCTACCTTAAGCAATTAAGATCTTCTTCCAATGAACCTTTATCTGATACCAATTGTTGAAATGAGCAAGAAAACTGAGGGGGGGGGGATGAATTAGTTATAGCAATTTATTCCTTCAAAACCCACAACAAAAATTAGATCTACACGCATTCATTAAACCCTTATTTTGTTAGTTTGATTAAAGATGAAATGAAAATATCAAAAATTGAAATGAAAACACCATACACATAAGAACACCAGATTTAAATGGAAAACCCAATGAGGGAAAAAACATGGTGAGGATTATCTCACAATATAAAGAATTCCAAAACCAAATACAAAGGCCCGCTGCTAGAAAGGCTCACTACCAGAATAGGACACACTGTCCAAAAGGGCTCACAACCATAGAAATAAAAAAATAAGATAGAAGAAGAATTTTACACAGAAAAAAAACTTCTCAATGCAACAAGGAGCCCACCACAATTGCTTTCACACTTCCATAGTCTCACATGAAAGATATTAGATTCCTTCAACTCACTAGTTTCAAAACCCTAACATGAAATTCACATTGTTTTGCTTAAATTCAAATCACATTACACTTCACTTGCAAAAATCTCACATCTATCATGCTTCTTACTCTTTCTCCCCCAACTCTCATCAATATCATACATATCTATATCAACCTATTCTTCAAAAGCTTTCTCCAATATTAGCGACTAGCCATTATACACTTAAATTTGAAATAGGTTGGAACCTAAATATTACTGTAATGGATAGGAAAAAAAAGTGACCTACATAAATCCTTAATTAGAACCCAAATAGACCCAAACAAACTTTAACACACTTCTATAAGCCTCACATGTAGTGTTAAACACAAGGTCAATCAACACCCATGCAAAACACTATAAACATTAAATGCATGCTTCCATATATCAAATTGAAAGTTCCAGACAACATATAATTGACTTAAGATCAATCCAAAACAATCCATGAATTATATAATATTCATCAAATACTTCATTCAAACTTTCATCAGCAATTACTTCAATTTAGGAAAACTGATAACCCTTCTTTGCATACTGATAAATGAAACTTGTAGTGTGCCAAATCAAGTAAAATATTGAATACAGAAAGATAAAAGCATTATAAATAACCTCCCAAATCTACACATCCTGAAACCAAATATCAGAGAAACATG
This sequence comes from Sequoia sempervirens, assembly GCA_007258455.2. Taxonomy (NCBI): domain Eukaryota; kingdom Viridiplantae; phylum Streptophyta; class Pinopsida; order Cupressales; family Cupressaceae; genus Sequoia; species Sequoia sempervirens. The sequence goes on along the minus strand of VDFB02292527.1, from coordinate 8,716,189 downwards.
GAGAAAAATCATTTCTCCTAGATAGTGAAAATATCATTGAACAACTAGTTCATACACTGGTGAAAATATCTCACACTATACACTACAATCCAGATATCCAAATTATGAATGTAGCAACTACCAACAACTATGAACAATACCTCAGATCCACATATGCATAGAATCAATATAGAAGAAATGTGGAGCACATCCCATAGCATACACTGAATACCTGCAA
>VDFB02292527.1:8683804-8715872 GCA_007258455.2 Sequoia sempervirens | reverse complement strand
TGTTTGTGCATGTATAGTTGAGATGTTGAAGAAGTGTTGTGAGTACATGGAATTATTCTTATGTTTCTATGTATGAAAGTGTGTTAGAAGTGAAGAAGTGTGCTGAAATGATGTCTTTAGTACTTGGTCTCCAAATACTTTTGAGAAAATTTGATAAATAGAGAAAACAACGTCTTGCAGGTATTCAGTGTATGCTATGGGATGTGCTCCACATTTCTTCTATGTTGATTCTATGCCTATGTGGATATGAGTTATTGTTCATAGTTTTTGGTAGTTGCTACATTCATAATTTGGATATTTGGATTGTAGTGTACAGTGTGAGATATTTTCACTAGTGTGTGAACCAGTTGTTCAGTGATATTTTCACTATCTAGGAGAAATGCTTTTTCTCCATGTTTCTCTGATATTTGTTTTCAGGATGTGTAGATTTGGGAGGTTATTTATAATGCTTTTATCTTTCTGTATTCAATAGTTTACTTGATTTGGTGCACTACAAGTTTCATTTATCAGTATGCAAACAAGGGTTATTAGTTTTCCTAAATTGAATTAATTGTTGATGATTCAAGCTTGAATGAAGTATTTGATGAATATTATATAATTCATGGATTGTTTTGGATTTATTTTAAGTCAATTATGTTGTCTGGAACTTTCAATTTGATCTATGGAAGCATGCATTTAATGTTTATGGTGTTTTTCATGGGTGTTGATTGACCTTGTGTTTAACACTACATGTGAGGCTTATAGAAGTGTGTTAAAGTTTGTTTGGATCTATTTGGGTTCTAATTAAGGATTTATGTAGGTCACCTTTTGTTCCTATCCACTATAGTAATATTTAGGTGCTGACCTATTTCAAATTTGAGTGTATAATGGCTAGTGGCTAACATTGGAGAAAGCTTTTGAAGAATAGGTTGATATAGATATGTATGATATTGATGAGATTTGGGGGAGAAAGAGTAAGAAGCATGATAGATGTGAGATTGTTGCAAGTGAAGTGTAATGTGATTTTAATTTAAGCAAAACAATGTGAATTTCATGTTAGGGTTTCGAAACTAGCGAGTTGAAGGAATCTAATATCTTTCATGTGAGACTATGGAAGTGTGAAAGCAATTGTGGTGGACTCCTTGTTGCATTGAGAAGTTTTTTTTCTATGTAAAGTTCTTCTTCTATCTTATTGTTTTCTTTCTACGGTTGTGAGCCCTTTTGGACAGTGTGTCCTATTCTGGTAGTGAGCCTTTCTAGCAGTGAGCCTTTGTATTTGGTTTTGGAATTCTTTATATTGTGAGATAATCCTCACCATGGTTTTTCCCTCATTGGGTTTTCCATGTAAATCTGGTGTTCTTATGTGTATGGTGTTGTCATTTCAATTTTTGATATTTGTATTTCATCTTTAATCAAACTAACAAAATAAGGGTTTAATGAATGCTTGTAGATCTAATTTTTGTTGTAGGTTTTGAAGGAATAAATTGGTATAACTAATTAATCCCCCCCTCTCAGTTTTCTAGTTCATTTCAACAATTGGTATCAGATAAAGGTTCATTGGAAGAAGAGCTTAACTGCTTAAGGTAGATTTGGGATGGAAAACAAGATTATTTTTTATTTCCCTAAGTTCAATGGCATGCAAATTATGCATTCTGGTAAACACAAATGGAAGGCTATCTATCATCACATGGATTTGAGGTTGAAAAACATATAAGGTTGCATATGTTGCACCTAAAAAATGGTATGAGTATAATTGCAAAGATCAAGGCATATGAGGCAAATGCTAAGGCAAGATATCTTATTATGAATGGTCTTTCATAAACTGAATTGGTTAAAGTTGTGAGTTTGAAGACTACTTAAGAGGTTTAGGATAAGCTAAAAAGCATTTATGAAGGATATGAAAAAGTCAAACAAGTAAGGTTATAGATCTTGCAGGAAAAATTTGAGGCTCTACAAGTGTCTAAAGATGAAACACTTGCAAACTACATGCATAAGATTGATGAGATGGTAAGTGGAATGAGAGGTCTTAGTGCACAAGTCAAATAATCTAAAGTGGTAAAGAAAGTTCTTAGATCTCTTCCTGATTGTTATAGTGAAAAAGTTTCTTCTATTAAGGAAGTTGTAAATCTTGATAATTATTCTAGAGATCAAATGATTGGTACACTAAATTCTTTTGAGATGAGGAAAAAGGGATTGAAAACTAGCACTAATTTGAAATTTGTCTTTAAATCTAGTACATAAGAAAAGATTGAAGAACCAGATAAGGAAGATCTAGATGAAGTGGAAGCTAAATTTGTAAGAAGAATGAAGAAGGGCACTGATAAGTACAGAGGTAAATTACCTTTCAAATGTTTTAGTTGTGGTGATATATGTCATTATACTTCAAGATTTCCTAAAAGAGATGAAAGAAATAACATAGAGAAGGAAAAGAAAACAAAGGAAAGATTATCAAAAGAGCATTTTATGTCAATGAAGATGTTGGAATTTCTTGCGATGAGTCTGAGTATGGAGATTTTGATGATAATAAATGCTTATTATTGGCTTTAGAAGATGAATCTACTCCTAAAATATGTGTGAAGGAATGTGCTCTGAAGAAATTTGGAGGTACTATGGTATCTTCTTTTCATTCTAAACAAGAGAATAACTACTGGGTTGTTGATAGTGGCTACGTAAATCACATGACCGATGACAAAAGTAAGTTTGTTAAACTTGAGAAATATGATGGAGGCTTAGTTAAGTTTGGAGATGATTTTGGTGCTATGATTTATGGGATAGGTTCAATCAATTTTGATGGCAATCTTAATGCTGATGGTGTCTACTATGTTAAGGGTTTGAGATGTAATCTCTTGAGTGTTGGAAAAATGTGTAAAAAGGGATATAATCTTATGTTCAAGGATGAAAAATGTGAAATCAGAAAAGGGTCTAGAACTGTGATTTTTGCTGGAAAGGGGACTAAAGGAAACATCTATCAACTTAAAGGAGTTGATGGAAATTGCTTTATGTCTAAGATTAATGATAGTTGGTTATGGCACAAGAGGATGTGTCATATAAATTTTGACATGGTGAGAATTAGTGCAATACAAGTTGTGAGAGATTTACCAAGAATACAAAGCTGGTTAATGCTATCTGCAAGAATTGTTAGTTTCAGGAGCATGCTAGAAACACCTTCAGAACAAAGGAACAATCTACTACCAAACTATTGGAATTAATTCATACAAATTTTTGTGGTCCTATAAGGGTGAGAAGTCTACAAGGTGACAGGTATTTCATGCTTTTTGATTGATTATTATTGTTGAAGTTGTGAAAGCCAACCTCACAGACCCCGAAGATCACCTGCATGCAAATAACCTGTCACATAAAGAAGACATTCCAGAGAAAAGGCAAAGGTGCTCTAAAAGCTGAAAATGTATTAATCAGAGAGTGGGATAAAATACAGTGATCAATCCTTATAAAAGGAGATTGTGCAACCCTAAAGAAACCCTAATAGGTAGACATTTAATAATTAATATAATTATTAAATGTCACAATATGCAAACTAAAGTGAAATCTTAAGAGAGGAATAAAGGTAACTTAATTAACATAATTAAGTTAAAACCTTTACTCTAACACCCCCCTTAAGATGAGCAAGAGTGCAGCTACAAACATGTGCAAGAAAGCAAAGGTAACTACAATGCATGAAAGCGAACAAGGGTCCCAACAACTAGGCCTGATTGGGTACCCGAATACAACCAAATCTCTGTAAAGTGGAGAAAGGGAGAAAACCTCATGGGAACAAAACTCCCCCCCAAAAGAGAGAAAAGAAAAGAATGAAATGCACTAATGAAAGAAGGATAGGAGGTGGATTACATGATACCCCCCATAGACAACTTCTATCATATAAGTACATATACAATGGTCTCCATAGGAGAGATATAAAGAGACAAGAAGGCCCCCCCACAATGAAGAAACTCATGTCACAATGGTGGATGCCTGATGTAGAATCTAGAAAGAGATCCTGAAGCAGCAAATAATATTCCTCCCCTTGGGAAGAAATGGATCCAAAGGATGATGTCGAAGAAACCCTGTGAAGAGTGATGAACCAATTTGTCTCAAGATGTGTGCCATGATAGGATGTTGAAGAATCTCTCTGTCTGAACTAAAACAAATGCTGTCTGAACTAAAACAAATGATGCCAAATCCAAACTGATGTGGAGAATCCTAAAATGCAACCTTTGAATGCATGGATAATGGTGGGCGTACAGTGATAACTTGACTTTCAAGGTAGAAGAGATGAATGTCCTCAAAATAATCCTCAAGATCTATAGTGTGAGACTCAACAAACAAGAATCTGTTTGCAAGATAATAATCCCATGACATAGCAGATAATGAATGACCAAGATGGTCATGATGTTGAACTGATTCCATAGGGGCCAATGTGGTGATACTGATGTCATCAGGAACAATGGATAATACATGTATGATCTTAGTCTGAAGAGTAGACTGTGAGACAAGCCTCTAATCCATCAGAACATGTAAGGGTGTCTAAATACTCAAGCTCCTCTAAAGTATCACGATCAAAGGGTGTATTATCTCTCCAAACAATGGGTAAGAGACAATCTGAAACAGGATCCTCTAGGAATGGAGAGAGATTGGGGTCTCCATAGATCTCCCAAAGACGTTTCCAAAGTGGGTGGGGACAATCAATGTTCAATATAGCCCACACAATTTCATCATCAACACTAGACAATATAAGTCCTACTATGTGATCTCTAATGATATCCCAAGCTAGTTTTGTTGGAGTTAAAAGAGACACTAAGAGGGGGGGTGAATCGGTGTGAATCCAAAAATGATATTCTTTGCTCAAAATAAAATTTAAAACATATTTATACTTTGATCTCAATATTAAGATTAAGTCATTCATGTATTGAATGTAATCTTTTGCATGCACAATTGAGAATTTAAATAAACAGAACAACAGCATGGAATAGAAGAGCCATCACACAGAAACAAAGATACACGAGATTTTTGCCGAGTGGAAAACCCTGAATCAGGGAAGAAAAACCACTCCAAGTGCCTTGTAGGCTTAATCAAAAACCACTATTCACAATGCCTTATAGGCAGTTTTTAGAGCACCCACTCAAGAAGCACCAACCCCTCGTTTTTGAGACATCTATCTCAGGGAGTACAAACCTTTCAACTTATGTTTTTCGAACAATAAAGATAGCTCAGAGGATTACTCTGTTTTCAGTAAAGCATAAACATCTATGTTCTCTCGTCTATAGAATACCCTAAGGATCCAAAGTTTGAGTCCTTAAAATACTTCATAGAGAAGAGATTTTTTACAACATCTTTTCCTTTTGTAGTTTTTTTTTTTATGCAGAGTTTTCAATACATTTCATATAGCCAAGATCATCTCAGAATTACAATAATAGTGCTAGAATAGAAAAGAGTTTTTCTGTATACATTTATACATCATTTTTAGGTAACAAGTCTTCAAAACAATTCGAGGTCAATGGATCTGAGTAAAGACAATAAAAGCTCCCTTTTGAATAAATGACAAATAATCTCTATCTCCATTAGTAACGGCTGGGTAGAATAGATTTTGACTGAAAGACCATGCATTTCCAAGAGTAAATCTTGAAACTTGCTCAAAGACATCTACTAAAAATAGTCATAATATAATCAAATGCATTTGATATCAATTTGAAACAAATTTTTGATAACCCAAGTGCCCAAATAAATTTTTGAAAAACCTCTTCAATAAATTTCATTTTCGGAATACCCAATCAAAAAATCTTCTTTTTCAGAATGCCCATGAACTGAAAATAACTTCTGCAACGTAACAGATGGAAACTCAATGACCACAATAACCCATAAACAGAAAAAAAACAAAATCTACATTATAACTGATGGAGAATCAATACCCACAAACTGAGTTTTTTCAAAATATTATTCCTGAAGGCATTAATTTCATTTGAGTGCCTTAAAAGTAACAGCAATTAAAGAATTACCATGTTGTCCATGATACACAAAGAAACAGTCAAATAAAGCAGCTTACAATATAATATTTCTGACAGAGATTCCAAAAATGCCCACTCAAAACCATAAAATTTATGACAGAAAAAGAGTCTCATTGCATGCAGATTCGACCTTGAGAAGACAAGCAAAGCATGACAAAACTAAAGGTGATCATGATAGCATTTGTTACCTGGCTGAGCTGAAAGAATAACAGAAGAACACGTACCCAAAAACTGTCCACGTATTTTATTTTGTCTTAAATCAGCTTCCCACCAAAAAAATGCATCTAAAAGAGTATTCTCTTGTTCTCAAAAGACCAGTTACAACCGTTTCAAACAGCCAGAGAGCAAAGAACAACAAGAAGCAAACACAATGATCACTCATGGTAGCTGCAAGGTAGGGTTTCAAAAACATATTTTTGCAAGAGGAGTCAAGCACGAATTCTGCCCTAAACAGACTTCCTTTCTCATCATTCGATGACTTAACAATAATGGAAGAGTTTTGAGGTTCGAGAGAAATGATAAAATAATTTGACTACATAATAATCATTATGTCTTGTATGCGCATATTCCATGAAAAGTCAATGTTATTCAAAAAGAAAACAACTTTAGAGTGAATGATATCAAATAAGTAAAGAGTGGCCATTGAACCAAAGATGTCAACCTTGCAAACGTTTTTACCAAACTACCCACAAAATAATGAAGTTTCCCATTCACCATTTTGACATTGATTGAAATAAAACTCATGTTGGACCGAAGAAAGTATAGTAATATATCAAGACTCAGCCAAAACTCCTTCTCAAAAGAATTTTGTATAACAAAATTAACCTTGTAAAAGATTATGAATAAAATAATTTTCCAAAGATATATTCACCAATAATATGCCCAAGAGGATCAATAAAACGATTACCAAGATTGATGCCAGCTTGAATTGAAATACTGAACCAATGAAATACCTGGCTAAGAGAGGATCAAGAACATGAAAAACTGAACCTGTCAATAACCCTGAAAACATTAAGATAACCTGTTGATGTCAAAGAACACAAGCTGATCAGTACCAACGAGTGATAAAATATTTAAAGAACGTGAACGAAATGCAAATTGAGCACTGAATCTGAAAGAAAAACCCAAGGAAGTAAACTGTTCACTGAAATCCATATATGAATGAAATCTATCCACTGCAAATTAAAGACCAACTGAATATAACCAAACTAAGAGAATCATCTAAAACTGTAGAGAAGTTTGTCATCAAGGACAATCATAATTGAGTATCAACAAACTCCCCCTTTGTCCTTGATGGAAAAACACAAAAGACTCTCCCCCTTTTTGCCTCAACAACAAAGAAACGAAGAGAGGGCTGTGCAATGCCATGAAACACAACTGAGAAGCCAACCACGAATAATAAAGAGTACCAGCTGCAAATAAAGAATAATAGTGCAACAATCTAGAATAGAGGAGAGTTGTAAGTAAATAAGTCAAAGAACTTGCTCCCCCTGTCACAAGGCATGGTAAATTAGTGAAGTAACGATTGAGAGATAACTCCCAATCGAAGTCTCAGCCTTTCAAACAAGTCTTTAGCCAAGGGCTTAGTAAAAATATCAGCCACCTGATCTTGTGAACCAACAAACTGTAAGCAGACTTCATTAGCCAAAACCTTTTCACGAAGAAAGTGAAACTTGATAGCAATATGTTTAGTGCGAGAGTGCATGACAAGATTTTTTGAAATATTTATCGCACTAGAGTTATCACAAAGAATGGTAACAGGTTTAGAAACATCAATACCCATATCAGAAAGAGTCTGACTCATCCACAATACTTGTGTACAGCATGAAGTGGCAGCAATATATTCAGCTTCAGCAGTGAAAGAGAAATTGATTCTTGTTTCTTGTTGTGCCATGCCACTAAACAATCACCAAGAAAGAAAGCAGCACCACTGGTGCTTTTCCTATCATCCAGACAACCAGCCCAGTCAGCATTAGTATATGCAATCAAAGAGAAATCATTGTTCTTAGGATACCAAAGACCATAGTCAAGAGTGCCTTGAATATATTTAAAGATCCTTTTAACAACAGCAACATGAGATTCTTTAGGTGATGCCTGAAAATGTGCAACTATGCAAACTGCATGCATAAGGTCAGGTCTAGAGGCAGTTAAATATAAAAGACTGCCAATCATTGATCTATATTATGTTTGATTTGAATCAAGAGAATCATCTGTTTTAGTAAGTTTGCATCCTGTAGCCATTGGAGTGCTAACTGGATGAAATTCATCCATTTTAAATTTCTTAAGCATCTCTCGAGCATATTTAGTTTGAGAAAGAAATATTCCATTCTCACATTGAGAGATTTGAAGACCCAAAAAGAAGTTTAATTCACCTAACATAGACATTTCAAACTCAGATTCCATGAGCTGTGAAAACTTCTTACTCAATGTAACATTATTGCAGCCAAAGATAGTGTCATCAACATAAATTTCAACAACCAAAATATCAAAACCTTCAGTTTTAACATAAATATTATTGTCTACACCTCCTCTAACAAAGCCATTAGAAATTAAATGACTGTCCAGCCTTGAGTACCAAGCTCTAGGAGCCTATTTTAAGCCATAGAGAGCCTTTTTCAACTTGTAAACATGATTAGGCTTATCTTTGCATATAAATCCTTCAAGTTGTTCAACATATACCTCTTCATCTAAAAAGCCATTCAGAAAAGCAGTTTTGACGTCCATTTGATAAACAATAATTTTTTTGTAAACAAAATAAGCTAAGAATATTCTGATGGACTCTAATCTAGCAACAGGTGCAAAGGTTTCACCAAAGTCAATACCTTCTTGCTGAGCATAGCCTTTGCAAACAAATCTTGCTTTATTGCAAATAACATTGCCATTTTCATCAAGTTTATTTCTATAAATCCATTTACCTCCAATGACATTCTTGTCATCTGGTCTTGGGACTAACTCCCAAGTCTGATTTTTCTCAATTTGATCAATTTCTTCCTGCATAGCATTAACCCAACATAAATCTGTGAGAGCTTCATTAAAAAATTTAGGTTCAAACTAAGTAACTAAACAGAAAGCAATTTGTGCCTTTTCATCAGATTCTGCAACCCTTCTTCTGGTTTGAACTCCTGCATTCTTATCCCCAATAATCTGATCTTTGGGATGATATTTAGCTACAGTCTTTGAAGGAGCTTTTGATGCAACCTTCTCAGGACTTGCATTTTCATTTTTAGGGTTTGCTGATTCAGCAATAGGCTTTGCTGTTTCAGCTTCTTCTGGATTGGATTCAATTTCAAGAATATCTTCCTCATTATCCTACAATGTATCAGCATCTAAATGCAAACTTTCATCAAATTTAACATTCACAGCTTCAACAATCTTGTTAAGCCTTATGTTAAGACATTTATAAGCTTTGCTGTGAGTTGAATATCCCAAAAAGATACCTTCATCAGACTTTGATTGAAAGCTACCAAGGTTATCATCATCCTTCTTAATAAAAGATTTACTTCCAAAAATTTTAAAGTATTTGACAGAAGTAGTTCTTCCATACCATAATTCATACGGAGTGTGTTTAGACTTCACCCTAAGCTGCACTCTATTCAAAATGTAAACAGCTGTATGAACAGCTTCTTTCCAGTAAATGTCAGACAATTTAGCTTCATCAAGCATGGTTCTAGCCATTTCTTTTACAGTTCTATTCTTACGTTCAACAACCCCGTTTTGTTGAGGTGTTTTAGTTGCAGCATACTGTCTTTTAATGCCGTGTTGTTCACAATAATCTATAAATTCTTGAGAGGTGAACTCACCTCCTTTGTCAGATCGCAAACATTTAAGTTTCAAATCTGATTCTTTCTCAACCAATTTACGAAAGATTCTAAACCTTTCAAAGGCTTCTGATTTGTGCTTAAGAAAAGTGACCCAAACCATTCTTGTATAATCATCCACAAATAGCATAAAGTACCTTTCACCATTAATAGACCTAGTTCTGGTTGGTCCACATAAATCAGTATGCACAAGCTGTAAAGGTTTCGAAGAAGAATGTTCTTTTGTTTTAAAACTGATTTTAGTTTGTTTACCACTTAAGCACTCTTTGCACACAGAGTTTTTAGGCTTGCTAAGAACTGGTAAACCTCTAACATTCTGATTTTTACTAATTCTAACCAGATTTTCAAAATTTATGTGTCCTAGCCTTTTATGCCATAACCATCTCTCTTCAATTTGGCCCATTAAACACATACCTTGATTATTGTCATTGCTTGATGTGTCAAGAAGATTACAGTACACATTTCCTTTTGTCCTCCTTCCAGCTACAACAACTTTTCCAAGCTTGTTCTTAATCTCACATCCCTGCGAAGTGAAAAGAACATGATAACCACTATCACAGATTTGACTAACGCTTAATAGATTGTGCTTGAGACCTTCCACATAGTACAAATTGTAGATAGAAGTGTCCTCATTCAAAAGAAGTGAACCCTTACCTTTGATTTGAATACCAGAGTTATCACCAAACTTAACATACCCACCTACATAATCTTCAAGATTTATAAATTTACCTTTGTCGCCAATCATATGGTTCGAACATCCACTGTCTAGGACCCATAAGTCCTTTTTCTTGGAATGAAAAGGAGTCTGAATAAACATAGATTGCTCAATATTGTTGATAGACTTAGGTTTCCAGACCTTTTTAAAATTTTGTTGTTTAGATTGCAGATCAGTTCTACACTGCTTGACAGAATGTCCCAAAGTATTACATTTAAAGCATCTAATCTGTCTAACAAAACCATAATGTTGTCTAAGACCAAACCTGGATGTTCTAGAATTCATAAATCTGCAGGTGCTCGCCTTATGGCCGAATCTGTTGTAGAAAAATCAATAACCATAGAAGAAAGAATTAAAGTTGTAAGAGGGTCTATTACCTTTTAAAATCTGACCATGGTTTTTACCAGAACCTAAGAGACTTGAACTTGAGCGTTTGACATCAGAAGAGGGGTTTTGTTTTACATTGTCACTTGAACACTCACCCTTTTCAAAACCAATACCAGTTTTATCATTAAGCATTTTTTGCTTGCTGAGCATCTCATTCAGTTTTAGAGTGCTTTCATATTTTTCATTTTCCTTCCTAAGTCTGACAACTTCTTGTTCCAGTTTTTGAATTTCTTGATCTTTGCAGCTAACAGTCTCTCGAAGATAGTCTTCAACTCTTTTGGCTTCTTCAAGCTGAGTTTTTAGAGAGACCACATCTAGATCTGGTTTATGTTCTTGTGCAAGAACTTGTTTTTTGAGTTTTCTGACCTCTTGTAAAGCACATTTTAGTTCACTTTCAAGGTCTACAACACCTTCTTCAATATCAAAAGCATTAGAATCATTTTGCTGAGTGATTTCAGCCATGAACAAAGTTTCATCTTCTTCAACTGATGAATCTTCAGATTCATCCTTACTAAACAGACTTTTCTTCTTTTTGAAATTAAAGTTTCGTTTAGGTTTGAAAACCTTCTTCTTAGGCTATTTTTCAATTGTCTCATTGTCACAGATTTGATCATCATAGGGACACTTTGCAGCAAAGTGACCTCTTTTGCCGCAATTGAAACATTTAAAGGGAAGTTTTCTCTTGTATCTTCCTGAACCCTTCTTGAGTTTTCTAACAAAATTGGATTCTTTAGAATCAGACAACTCTAATTCACTAACTTCGACCTTTTCTTTCTTTTCAGTGTTAAAGGCAGTTTTTTTTTCCAGTTGAATTGTTTTTGCTGGTTCTCATTTCATAGGCAGTAAGTATTCCTTGCAGGCTGTCTAAGGTAAGCTAATCAAAGTGTTTCTTTTCTTCTAGGGCTGAAACCTTAGATTCAAATTTTGATGGTAAGGTCTAATGACCTTTGTGACCACATCAAATTCATTAACCTCTTGACCTAAACCTTTCATGGCATTGACAACTTCATCAACTCTTAGGAAATATTCAGCCACTTTTTCATCATCTTTCATTTTCATCTCCTCAAACTGATGTTTGAGTGTAATGATTTTTGACAGTTTGACTTTCTCATTCCCTTGATATATACTTTCAAGTTTTTCCCAAATTTCATGAGCAAATTTGCAATGCATGACTTTAATGAACATGTCTTTAGTTAGACCACACAGGATGGCATGCTTAGCTCTGGCATTTGTTTTATACCTCTTTTTCTCAGCAGGATCAGTGGGAATAGAGGCTGGTACATTGTATGCATTTAAAACTATGCTCAAAAAATTGACATCAAAAGAAATAAGAAAAGCTTCTATTCTGATTTTCTAGAACACATAATCTGTTCCATCGAATAACGGAGCTCTGGTTACAAAGGCACCGTCTTTAGACTCTGCCATTTAAAAGACTCCAAAACTAGAATCAATCCTAGGTGAATAACACCAATCAGAGGACCCTACGCTCTGATACCAATTGTTGGAGTTAAAAGAGACACTGAGAGGGGGGGTGAATCACTGTGAATCCAAAAATGATATTCTTTGCTCAAAATAAAAATTAAAACATATTTATACTTTGATCTCAATATTAAGATTAAGTCATTCATGCATTGAATGTAATCTTTTGCATGCACAATTGAGAATTTAAATAAACAGAACAACAGCATGGAATAGAAGAGCCATCACACAAAAACAAAGATACACAAGAGATTTTTGCCGAGTGGAAAACCCTGAATCAGGGAAGAAAAACCACTCCAAGTGCCTTGTAGGCTTAATCAAAAACCACTGTTCACAATGCCTTATAGGCAGTTTTTAGAGCACCCACTCAAGGAGCACCAACCCCTCATTTTTGAGACATCTATCTCATGGAGTATAAACCCTTCAACTTATGTTTTTCGAACAATAAAGATAGCTCAAAGGATTACTCTGTTTTTAGTAAAGCATAAACATCTATGTTCTCTCATCTATAGAATACCCTAAGGATCCAAAGCTTGAGTCCTTAAAATACTTCATAGAGAAGAGATTTTTTACAACATCTCTGCCTTTTGTATTCTTTTTTTTTATGCAGAGTTTTCAATACATTTCATACAACCAAGATCATCTCAGAATTACAATAATAGTGCCAGAATAGAAAAGAGTTTTTTTGTATACATTTATACATCATTTTTAGGTAACAAGTCTTCAAAACAATTTGAGGTCAATGGATCTGAGTAAAGACAATAAAAGCTCCCTTTTGAATAAATGACAAATAATCTCTGTCTCCATTAGTAACAGCTGGGCAGAATAGATTTTGACTGAAAGACCATGCATTTTCAAGAGTAAATCTTGACACTTACTCAAAGACATCTGCTAAAAACAGTCATAACATAATCAAATGCATTTGATATCAATTTGAAACAAATTGTTGATAACCCAAGTGCCCAAATAAATTTTTGAAAAACCTCTTCAATAAATTTCATTTTCGGAATACCCAATCAAAAAATCTTCTTTTTCAGAATGCCCATGAACTAAAAATAACTTCTGCAACGTAACAGATGGAAACTCAATGACCACAATAACCCATAAACAGAAAAACAACAAAATCTACATTATAACTGATGGAGAATCAATACCCATGAACTGAGTTTTTTCAAAACCTTATTCCTGAAGGCATTAATGCCATTTGAGTGCCTTAAAAGTAACGGCAATGAAAGAATTACCATGTTGTCCATGATACATAAAGAAACAGTTGAATAAAGTAGCTTACAGTATAATATTTCTAACAGAGATTCCAAAAATACCCACTCAAAACCATAAAATTTATGACAAAAAAAAGAGTCTCATTGCATGCAGATTTAGCCTTGAGAAGACAAGCAAAGCATGACAAAACTAAAGGTGATCATGATAGCATTTGTTACCTGGCTGAGCTGAAAGAATAACAGAAGAACATGTACCCAAAAACTGTCCACGTTCTTTATTCTATCTTAAATTAGCTTCCCACCAAAAAAATGCATCTGAAAGAGTATTCTCTTGTTCTCAAAAGACCAGTTACAACTGTTTCAAATAGCTGGAGAGCAAAGAACAACAAGAAGCAAACACAATGATCACTCATGGCGGCTGCAAAGGTAGGGTTTCAAAAACGTATTTTTGCAATAGGAGTCAAGCATGAATTCTGCCCTAAACACACTTCCTTTCTCATCATTCGATGACTTAACAATAATGGAAGAGTTTTGAGGTCTGAGAGAAATGATAAAATCATTTGACTACATAATAATCATTATGTCTTGTATGCGCATATTCCATGAAAAGTCAATGTTATTCAAAAAGAAAACGACTTTAGAGTGAATGCTATCAAATGAGTAAAGAGTGGCCATCGAACCAAAGATTTCAACCTTGCAAACGTTTTTACCAAACTACCCACAGAAGAATGAAGTTTCCCATTCACCATTTTGACATTGATTGAAATAAAACTCATGTTGGACCGAAGAAAGTATAGTAATATATCAAGACTCGGCCAAAACTCCTTCTCAAAAGAATTTTGTATAATAAAATTAACCTTGTAAAAGATTATGAATAAAATAATTTTCCAAAGATATATTCACCAATAATATGCCCAAGAGGATCAATAAAATGATTACCAAGATTGATGCTAGCTTGAATTGAAATACTGAACCAATGAAATGCCTGGCTGAGAGAGGATCAAGAACATGAAAAACTGAACCTGTCAATAACCTTGAAAACATTAAGATAACCTGTTGTTGTCAAAGAACACAAGCTAATCAGTACCAACGAGTGATAAAAGATTTAAAGAACGTGAACGAAATGCAAACTGAGCACTGAATCTGAAAGCAAAACCCAAGGAAGTAAACTATTCACTGAAAGCCATATATGAATGAAATCTGTCCACTGCAAATTAAAGACCAACCGAATATAACCAAACTAAGAAAATCATCTGAAACTGTAGAGAAGTTTGTCATCAAGGACAATCATAATTTAGTATCAACAAGTTTTCCCTTTGAAGTGGCTGGTTCAGGTATGAGATCATACAAATAAGGAAAAATATTAAGCCACCTATAATGTGTTAGTATGCCCTTTTCCCATGACTCATAATTACCTCGTTCCAGAATTACAACTGAAGGGTGAGTAGAAAAACCCATGATAACTCTTCAAATTAGAAAATCTGAGAAAAATGACCTTACAACATGTAGATCAAATGAAATAGAGCCTAATGATGCAAACAGGAGGTTCCCAAGTGCCAAAACGTCCAAGTAATTAAGCAAATTGTGAAAACACAAAACTCTAAATAAAATATACCTAGGGAAGAATCTTGGAAAATAAGTCTGATCATTGTACAGAACACTGAACCAGCTTTCTTATGCCTATTTTTTTTCTCAAAATGAAGCTCAAATGCAAAAGTTACACCCTCGGAAGTGCAAAAAACAAGTTCTGACTTTGATTGGAAAAAATGCAACAAAATGGAAAAATCAAAAGAAAAAAATACCTCCATCAACAGATTGGGCTCAGAACCAGCTTTTTGACACCTATTCATTTTGGAAAATCCGAGCTCGGATGCAAAAAATATGCCTGATTCGGTGAAAATAGCTCCAAATTGCACAATTTGAAAAAATAGGGCCCCTGGTCACATGCAGGACCAAGGGTTAGTGGTCTAGCTCCTGCGGCGAAGCCCTTGGTGACCGATGTGACCACCAAGGGTGTTGGACGTCCAGCAAGGGTCTGGTTCGAGGCTCCCGGCCTCCGATATGACCCTAGCTGGGAGCTAAAATCTGGCGGGGGCTGAGGAGCGATGTATGGGCGACAGTGGCCGCTAGGCAGTGTTGCGGTGGCCACCAGATGGCGTTGTGGTGGCCGCTTGGCGACGTTTTCCTTTAAAACCATGAGCACCTTTTTAAACACTTTTTTTAATTTTTTTTAACATTTTTCAAGAAATTTGCCTCGATCTGTGTGCCTTGGGGTCGTACGGCCTTGGGGCTAATTTTTTTTTGCCTTTTTTTCAACTTTCGCCAAAATCGACGAAATGAAAGAAAATTATGGGGTTTTTGGGTGCTCTGAATGCGATGGCGACGTCTGTTTGGCCCAAAAATGCACAGAAAATTAGGCTACACCCAGATCTAAAAAAAATCAGCCTAGCTTCAAACCCTTGCACAAAAAAAGACGTTGTGAGAGAATATCTTCAAATCACGAATAGGCAGCAACAGGTCTAGAGCTCTGATACCATGTTGAAGTTGTGAAAGCCAACCTCATAGACCCTAAAGATTACCTGCATGCAAATAACCTATCACAAAAAGAAGACATTCCAGAGAAAAGGCAAAGGTGCTCTGAAAGCTGAAAATGTATTAATCAGAGAGTGGGTAAAATACAATGGTCAATCCTTATAAAAGGAGATTGTGCAACCCTAAAGAAACCCTAATAGGTAGACATTTAATAACTAATATAATTATTAAATGTCACAATATGCAAACTAAAGTGAAATATTAAGAGAGGAATAAAGGTAACTTAATTAACATAATTAAGTTAAAACCTTTACTCTAACAATTATTCTAGAATGACATGGGTTACTTTTCTTAGAGAGAAATTTGACGCATTAGACAAATTCAAGACATTCAAAGCTATGGTTGAGAATGAAATGAATTTGAAAATAAAATGTTTGAGATCTAGCAAAGGTGGTGAATTCACCTCTAATGAGTTTAACATGTTTTGTGAAGTTCATGTCCAATAAGAAGACAATTGTCATCCCCTAGAACTCCTCAGCAGAATGTATTTGTTGAAAGGAAGAAGAGGATAATTCAAGAAGCTACTAGAATAATGATAATAGAGGCAAGACTATTGTAAGTCTACTGGAGAAAAGAAATTCATACTGTTGTTTATGTGCTCAATTAAGTTCAAGCAAAAGTAACCACACTAAGACTCCCTATGAGCTATGGTATGGAAATATTCCTACTGTTAAGTATTTCAAGGTATTTGGAAGCAAATGTTGTATCAAAAGAGATGAAGAAAATCTAGGAAAGTTTGATGCAAGATGTGATGTGGGTATCTTTCTTGGATACTCTACAAGAAGCAAAGCTTACATATGTTACAATAAAAGGCTGAGAAAGGTTGTAGAAAGAAAAAATGTCAAAGTTGACGAACCATTGAAGAATCCAATTGAAGTTGATGGTTATGTATTAGATGAACCTAATTGTAGAGAAGAAGAAGAAAATTTTGAAGAAAAAGTAATGCAGAATGAAGAGGAAGAAGCTTCGAAAAAGGCTCCTAGAAACCCTAAGTATGTCCAAAAGAATCATTCTGAAGATGAGATCATTAGAGACAAGAGGAAAGGTGTATTGACAAGAAGCAAAGTTGTTGAAGTTGAGGTAAATCATTTCTTACTTTCTAAAGTTGAACCTAATACTATAAGTGAGGCATGTAAGGATGAACATTGGATGAAAGCTATGAAAGAAGAACTTATGTAAATTGAGAAAAATCAAACTTGGGAATTGGTTCCTAGACCAGTAGATAAGAACACAATTGGAAGCAAGTGGGTTTTCAGAAACAAACTGAATGGGAATGGAGAAGTGATAAGAAACAAGGAAATGCTTGTTTGTAAGGTTTATTCACAAGTAGAAGGAATAGATTTTTAGGAGAAATTTTCTCAAGTGGCTAGAATGGAAGCTATTAGAATGTTTTTGGTATTTGTAACACATAATATTCTAAGGTTTATTTGATGAATTTGACTTCTACGTTCTTGAATGGAGAATTGGAAGAAGTTTACATGGAACAACTGGAGGGATTCCAATTGTCAAATCAACCAGATATAGTCTGCAGATTGAAAAAGGCTTTATATGGTTTGAAGCAAGCTCCCAGAGCTTGTTATGCAAGGTTGGATAGATATTTGATTCAATAAGGTTTCAACAAAGGTGCTATGGATATCAATCTCTATTTCAAAATTGATGATGAGAATATCTTGATAGTAGTTGTGTATATCGATGACAATATCTTTGGAGGAAATGAAACTACATGTAAGATGTTTGCTGGAAAAATGCAGATAGAGTTTGAGATGTCTATTTTTGGTGAGATGGATTTCTTCCTTGGACTACAAATCAATCAAACAAACAAAGGTATTTTTATTTCGCAATCCAAGTATGTGAGAGAAATGTTGGAGAAGTTTGGGATGGATGGTTCTAAACCAGTATGCACTCCTATGGTAATTGGTTGTAAATTGAGTAAGAATGATGATTCACCTAAGGCTGGTTAGGGAAAATATAGGTCCATGCTTGGTGGATTGCTATATATCTAACTACCACTAGACAAGATATGGGTATGTGCAGGATCATCATGGAAAAAATAGGCCCTTAAGTGGCAAAAAAATCAAAAAAATTAGAGTTAGGAAACTTGATGTAAAAATTTGAATAAGTTATCTATATTATTTCAAAAATATGTAAGAATAGAATATGTAGCAAATTGAATGTAGTATCTAAACTACTATGCTTGTTTAAAAAATAAAAAAAATCTATTTGGTGAATATTTGAAATTTCAATGTAGTGGTACTTAAATTTGGGAAAAAATAAGAAGTGGGTGTCTGGACCACCTAACCACAATAAAATGATAATATTTTTTATAATATTTTAGATATAAGTATAGGACTCATGCCCCAATGTGATGCATATTTTTGTAATTTTTTTTCAAGTAAATAATTAATTATGAATTTTTATCACAATTTTTTAAAAATATAAAAACTCGTATTCTGACCACCTTAACTTGGTCAAAACTTCATGAAATCCATTTTTTCTTTTTTTAATCCTATAGTATGTGAAGCATAGAATTTGACACATGTTTTGGATTCAAAAAATGTGATATCGTTTGAAAGCTATAGATGTTTTTCAATCAGCCTATCAATCAGGACTTTAGTCGTAATTTGAATAGAAAATGAATAATAATTACTTATTAAATTCAAAGTAAAGCATAATTTATATCAATGGAAAGCTAAGAATCTCCTTTAAAAACCCTTTTCATTTCATCAATTTTGGGTAAAAATATCTTATAGTCGTTAGCCACATACCCATCATATTGCCACTTTTTGGCCCATCATGATCCTGCACATACCCATACCATACATGTAGTTTATCTTGTGGCTAGATTTCAAGAGGATCCTAAATAAAAACATGTTGCAGCTATAAAGAGGATATTTAGATATTTAAATGGCACTATGGATCTGGGCTTATGGTATCTCAAGGATACTAACCTTACATGAAGTTCTTATACAAATGTAGATTGGGTAGGATGCGTTGATGATAGAAAAAGTACAAGTGGTGGTGCATTCTTTCTTGGTTGCATATTGATCTCATGGTTAAGTAAATAGCAAGATTCAATTACCTTATCCACTATAGAGGCTGAGTATATTTTTGTGGCATCTTGTTGCACACAAGTTTTGTCTATGATACAAACATTGAAGGATATCAGAGTCATGTGTATGATGATCCCATCTCTATTTTTTGTGATAATACAAGTGCAATTTTAAACATTACAAAGAATCTAGTGATGCACTCAAGGACAAAGCATATATTTATCATGTATCACTTTTTGAGAGAGAAGGTTATGGAGAATGAATTAAAGCTTGAGTATGTACTTATAAAGGATCATATTTTTGACATATTTACTAAGGATCTTCCTAAAGATACTTTTGAGTATCTCTAGGAGAAGTTGGGGGTTATTTCCCCTCCTTTCTTGAACTAGATTCATATGGATATGAATTAGTCTAATGTATCTATGGATCTATCTTCTTTCCAAATTGATGTTTGGTGGCTACCTCTCAGGGGGAGTAGGTAGTGTTATGTGTTGTCATTTTGCAAATAATTGGGTGTACTCCTAAGGGGGAGTATTTATTGTTGGTATAGATCTTGGTTCAATGTCAAAAGGAGAGAACAATGCAAAACATATTTTTCCTTTTCCATTGATTTCAAAGGGGGAGAAAAAGTATCATGTGGAAAAGCTTATTCATTTGAAAAACATTGTTTAGAACTATTGTATTATCTTTGATGGTTTTTCACATCATGTGTTGTCATCAATGACAAAGGGGGGGATTGTTGAAAGTATCAAGTGTTTTCATTGATGTCAACTAGTTGGTCACTAGTTAGTATTGTCATTTATGTCAACTATGTGTAGAGGAAGTTGGTTATTGATTGTATATGTCAAGGATATTGAGAAAATTGTAATAAAGAAGGTTTGTTGTTTGTGCATGTATAGTTGAGATGTTGAGGAAGTGTTGTGAGTACATGGAGCTATCCTTATGTTGTTATGTCTGAAAGTGTGTTGAATTGATGTATCTGATACTTGGTCTTCAAGTGATTTTGAGAAAATTTGATAAATAGAGAAAACATTGTCTTGTAGGTATTCAATGTGTGCTCCAAGATGTGCTCCACGTTTCTTCTGTGTTCATTCTATGCCTATGCAGATCTAAGGTATTGTTCATGGTTGTTGGTAGTTGCTACATTCAAAATTTAGATGTATGGATTGCAATACAGTGTGAGATATTTTCACCAATGTGTGAACCAATTGTTCAGTGATATTTTCCACTATCTGGGAGAAATGTTTTGCTCTGTGTTTCTCTATTATTTGGTTTCAGGCTGTGCAGATTTGGGAAGTTTTTTATAATGCTTTTATCTTTCTGTATTCAAGGGTTTACTTGATTTGGTGCAGTACGGTGTAAGTTTCAATTATCAGTATGCAAACAAGGGTTATCAATTGTTCTAAATTGAAGTAATTGTTGATGTGAGCTTCAATGAAGCATTTGATGAATCTTATATAATTCATGGATTGTTCTTGATTTATTTCAAGTGAATTATATTTTTTTGAAACTTTTGGCTTGATCTAAGGAAGCGTGTATTTAATGTTTATGGTATTTTGCACGAGTTTTGGTCAACCTTATGTTTAACACTACATGCGAGGCTTGTGGAAGTGTGTTGAATTTTTTTGGATCTATTTGGGTCCTAATTAAGTATTTATGTAGGTCAACTTTCATTCCTATCCATCACGTGAATGTTTAGGTGCTGACATATTTCAAATTTAAATGTATAACGACTAGTGGCAGACATTGGAGAAATCTTTTGAAGAATAGGTTGATATAAATATGTATGATATTGATGAGAGTTGGGGGAGAAAGAGTAAGATGCATGATTGATACGATATTGTTTCAAGTGAGGTATAGTGTGATGTGAATTTAAGCAAAGAAACTTGTGGATTTCATGTTAGGGTTTTGAAAGCAATGAGCTGAAGGCATCCAATATCTTTCATGTGGAACAATGGAAGTGTGCGAGAAATTGTTGTGGACTTCTTGTTGCATTGAGAAGTGTTTCTTTGTGTAACATTCTTATTCTATCTTCTTTTTTTCTTTTTATGGAAATGAGCCCTGGCTATGAGCCCTTTTGGACAGTGTGTCCTATTCTAGTAGTGAGCCTTTCTGGCAGTGATCCTTTGTATTCATTTTTTGAATTCTTTATATTGTGAGCTAATCCTCATCATGGATTTTCCCTCATTGGGTTTTCCACATAAATCTGGTGTTCATATGTGTATGGTGTTGTGACGTCAATTTCTATTATATGCATTTCATGTTTAATCAAACTAACAGAATAAGCCTTTAATGAATGCTTGTATATCTAATTATTGTTGTAGGTTTTGAGGGAATAAATTGATACAAATGATTCACCCCCACCCTCTCATTTTTCTTGTTTATTTCAACAATGTCATCACTTGGTACAATCACCATGGTATAGCACCATCGACATTAGGAGAAGTCACCAATATCACATCACAATTTGTATTGGGAAAACTCACTAGTGCCACATCATGAAAACTTCATGGGATAACTCACTACTAGCGTACCACAAGGATCTTCATTCAGTGAATTCACCAATGGTGAATCACACACAAGATATCAAGGTAAGATGCTAGAGCACTACTAGGGAGTGTCACTATGATGCTCACTAGTATGGCACTTGTAGAATCTAATACCTCTCTCATATAGACAATATTACTTGATCTTACAAGACCCAAGCTCTCTAAGCTAGCATGTATTCCCAAACATCCTTAGCATTTATAAGTGCTCAAGGCATGAGAGGGGCATCCATTATCTTATTTAATTTATTACCTATGTTTCATTAATTATCACTTGATTAAATTCCCCCCCACTTGTCTATATTCACACTTATATATTGTATTTGAGAAATCATATCATACTAAGATCTTTTAATAATTTACCCTTTGTTATCTTTTTTCAATGCTACATTGCTCCTCTAAATGTCATGTACTACATCCTCGATAGAATTCCCAAGGGAAAAGCATAATAATATTATTTATTTGGCTAACATGGTGGCACACATAAATACACTAGAACTGGATATACAATCAGAGCATGTGACCACAATATTATGTTATATGTATTTGAAAACCAATCATTTATATAGGACACAAATAGATGTATAAAATCTATAAAATGAAAATGAAAATAGAAACAACCCTCCAATTTTTTGGGTTTAGTAGTAGTGCCACTAGGTGAATGAATAAATTACTCTAGTAGAGTAAGCTTCCATGATTCCATTCACTAAATACTATAGTTTAAGAACAAGGAGTGGTATCAATGATTCTTAAAGAAGATATCGAGCAAGGGTGCTACCCAAAACTTTAGGTAGCTTTAAAACTATTTTAAGGTTTTTCTTTAGAAAATAATTCATTAATAAACAAAAGGGTATGAGATCTTTAGGAATTATGTCCCACTAACCATGCTAGAATTTGTTTTCATCCCCATTTCCACCACCACTCTAGGGAGGAGTAAGGAGGAGAGGAAAAACAACCTTATGTGTGTGCACCTAATAGTTAAACATGCAATATCCTCTAAAGAAGTATGACTTGCTATACTAAAATAATAATAGGCTAGACTAAACTATAATAGGGAGAGAAAAATGGTTACAAGATGAAAGGGTTTATAGAAACATACAAATAGAAATGGTACACCAAGATTAAAGGTCTAGAATAGTCATCTTTTCAACATGTGAAACTATCTCTTATCCAAGGAAAAACACATATTTGTTGTGGGGCTACCTCAAATAAAATTGCATAGATATTCATTATTTCCATTAGAGGGTCATAATGAAGAAATCATATGATGGTTCGAGAGAATCAAAATAGAGGTACCCTTTGGGATGAGAGATGAGAAACAAAGACCTAAATTTGTACCCATATTAAACATGACCTAAAAATATAATGATTTATCAACAATTTTTGGAAGAGATAAAACATAAAAGAAGTATAAAATATGGTGGAATTTAAAACGTAGATAACCAAAATATATGTAGATGAGGGAAATAAACAAAAAAATTCTCCCAACAACTATGCATTGGAGAACTCAATAAAAGAGAAATGGAAGGAGATATATGTTAGAGAGACTTAGAAATTTATTAAATGATCTTTGGATGGCATTAGATTCATCGTAGAGAAGAATGAACACACAAAAATTTAGAAATTTAGCTTACAAACATTGGAAGCATGATGTCTTGCTTGAATGCATGTTCCACATATCATTTTTGCATGGGGCTCCCACATAGTGTAGTGGAAAGATAATCTTCGCCATCGACCTAGGATGCATGAAATATTTTATAGTCAATATCTACTCAAATTATGAAAGCATGTGCCAAATACAAGACATGAAAAGGCTATACCATTTGAGACCAAAGATTTAAAATGATAACCTTAAAAGATGACATATATCTTGTTAGATCTAAAACTAAGAATCCCTTAAAGATAGCACACATCACATGCCTCCTAAAGGTAATAGGGAGATTTTCATTATGAAAAATTTTTCCACAAAAAATTATAATCACTAACACATCTAGCACTTTAAATAGTTTTGAAAAAATAGGATATTTTGTTTTAAATAATTAATCATAGTGAAAAATCACTATAGGTCCACAATATACTACCACCTTTGACATATATGATATGTTCCCATTCAATATCACACATGAAAAATTTCAAATATCTTCTCACTAGTCTCCAACTAATAGGAAGCACTTGCAAATGGCCATATGAACCTATTTCCCATTATATTATGCTAAACACCAAGGTTCAATAGTGAAATAAATAAGAATTCTATCATGTTTTATCCATTTAGCCACTTAGAAAAATCATCAACAAACACAAGACACAAAAAACATGTGCAACTAAAAAAATATATATTCTTATGAAAATAAATTTCATACACAATAAAATAAAGGTTATGAACGGCTCATCAAAACCCAAATATCATGTTATCATGTTCCCACATAGCATAGACCCCTAAGGAACATAACATTTTGGTTTTTAGACCAATAAAGATTGTCCATGATACCAAGTCTTCCATCACATGTCCATCTCACCTTTTAATATTGATTTCAAACCTATTAAATCTTACACAACTTGGATAGTGCTAATTGATTGTTGAAGATTAATAATTTGGGTTAAAACGCCATGAGAAAATCTATGGTGTCCTAAATTTTTCATGTGGTTACCATCTATGTGTAGCCTTCACATATACATTGCTAAATAAAACTATCAGGTCCAACTAAAGCTAACATGGATGATATCATCCCATTGGATAGGCCTTGAAATAGTTTAGGTTTAGCTCGTTGTAGTTGTCCTTTTGCTAGTTCGTTTGAACAATAATAAGCCATCAACAATGCGAACACACAAGTACTTTGATAAATGATTGAACAACAATTAAGCACACAGTAACATTTGCCTGTGCCATTTCCCCCACCATGATACTTCCAACCATTGTTGATATGGTGTTCCTTGGGTGATTGGGCAGTGACACTACAACAACCTAGGCCCATGCCCATGATCATGATGGCTTGTAATTAGTTATTTCCCAGATAAAACCATTACTTATGTTCTTCACGAGTAACTACACAAGTAAATGAACATATAGAAGATGAGGATAAAGGGAAGAAAAAAGAAAAGCACTTAGACATGCCATAATAGGGTTCCATGACTACAACTCAAGAGCTTGGCTAAGGCATAACACAATGAAGATTTACATAGGTAAGAAAAATGATTCAAGAATATAAACACAAAGCTCAATACAAACATAAAATAAAGATCTAATTAGAATTTCTTATATCAATTATTAATATAAAATAAAAAACATTATAAAAAACCAAAAACATAATTGTAAAATTAAATAACAATTATACAATTTCAATCTCATCTAAAAAAAAGCCCATTATCAACCATGAAATAATTTAGATACAAAATACAAGTAATATGAATTATGAAAGCCTAAAACATCTAACAAATACATACTTGTCTTGTAATTATAAAGAATGATAACAAGTACATAATTTTTCCAAAAAAATAGAGTATTCTCAGTAATCCATGAGAATAAATAAATCATTTCCTCATGGACCAGAGGGACATAAATTTCAAAAAGTACCAGGGTGAAATGCTACAAGAAGAATAAAGATAAATTCCTTGGTCAAGTAAAGTGAAGAACCAATTCAAGTCACCCTGCAAAAGAAAAGACTCAAAACAGTAAAATGAAAATGATGGTCATGTGACTGGACCCTCTCTGCTCTCTACTGATATAACTTTTCCAAAGTGAATACCATTCGCCACAATCACAGAATTCAAACCTTTTTTTTTTCTACATTCAAAGTGCACTTATTATTCAGATTTGAACATATACCACACAATTCAAAGTGCTGGCAAAACTATCGCCTATAACCGGTTACCTGAGCTGTTCTAACCTGAGCATTGTACCTTCCAGTTCGTTTCTATGGCTGTCCATGCAGCTGTACATTGTAATTTTCTTTAATTCTATTCATTTTGATATAAAAAAGATTGAAAAGATAAAAAATAAAAAATGTTGGTCATGTGATTGGATCCCACTACAGTTTTTAAAAGACTAAAAATAATGATGATGAAATTGGGCCCTCTCTACTCTCCACTCATTTTACTTTAAAGTAGATAATTCAAGCTTTTTCTTTCTGCGTTTAGACTGCTTTTATTATTCAGTTTTGAATATATACAAAACCATCAAACGGAAGAAAACTCAAGTAAGAATGCAATTTCTTGTCGCATGCCATTATATCAGAGGTATGACAAACATTTCATCACTCCAATGGGTTCATTGGAATATGCAACCATCACCATACTACTACTTCATGCTTTCTTTGCCCCCACATCATCAAAGATCTGTACAAATTGAAACAAATATCCTTCAAAAATAATTTCTAGAATATGTGTTGAAACCCTTAAAAAGAAGCCCCGTGCATGATAAAGTACACTCATGTAGACATCCCTCAATTTCCTATGGCTTGTAGAAAGTCAAAAATATGCTATGAAATGATTTTTATTAAAAACTACTTTTGTCATTTATACCATTGCTACTACAATTTGAATTAGTGTACGTTGCTTATATATTGCCATACAAAATGATTATTCAATCTTATTAAGCTACCCAAATAACCTACCAATCATTTTTATGGGTTAAACTATGTTGTATGAACTTAAGCAACAACTTTGGGAGCAAGAAATGCACTTCAATAATAAATTTAGCAAAAAAATTCCCAAAGAAAATTTTTTCTCATCGATGATAGTTTGTACATATACTTTATTACTAATCTTGTCACTGATAATATTTTTACTTTTATCCCATAACTTAGGTTTGTAGTTTTGGGTATAGTCCTTGGACAAGATCTCAACAAAATATTTTGTGATGAGGTTTTCTTGTTGTGCACCAATTTTTTAATATTTTCATCAAACTTAGTGACACAATACACTTGAAGATAAAAGGCCTTTCTTGTTTTAATTTTATGAAGAATATGTGAATAGGGATTGGTGCAGTCATGGATGGAGGGTCCAAAAAGGACTATGCAACCATGCAACCTTAGAGTCAACATAGAGGAAATAACATAAGAAATGCTCGACAAACATGAATTGTCATTGATTCAATAACTTGCAGTTTTACATGCATCATATGTCATATATGTGGAATGATTAGGGTTGATAGGCTCGCTATAAGGGCATTATAATATATTACAATTGGGATAAGGCCTTATTACAGTCCAATGACTAGAAGTCGAACTACTAAATCCTAATTCCTAACTAACTAACTTGCTAACTGCTTTCTAATGGATTACAAATGCTCTTAAATATGAATCTTTAGTTCCAGTTATGATCTATGTTGGCCTCAAGGGTTCAAAAACCCAAATACAAGGTCAAACATATACGTCGACCAAATAACATGAATGATAACCCATTAGGGAATGGAATGTATAGTGGATCTCCAAGAAGATTCTTGTTGGGCCTATAGCACACACGCCCCATTCGAGATAGGGACCCTCTCTTTCACTTTTGTCAAGTCACTTTCATCTTCGCCTCATTTTGTGTGCCCCCTATTTTGAGTCCTAAGTGGTCGAGGAGCCCTAAGGCTATCATCTTAAGTTGCCCAAGTTTTACTACCCTTGAAATTTTCAAGTCTTTGGCCTTCGCAAGGTTCTTTTGGCAGTTTTCCTTGAAACCTCAAAACTATCGTCTTTGACCCATTGTGGGTCCGCCCATGCAGGCCGCCCTTGGCAAAATTTCTTCCTACCATCACCATTTTGTGACATCCGGGTCAAGGGATCCACCCACATTTTGCGACCCACCTTGCTTGTTGTCGTCCCTTTAGCCAACTGATCAAATGGCGAACATCTGGGTGTCACCCGTCCTACGGGCTCCGCCATTCCTGCTGCTAGACATTTCAAAATCCGCCTCCACCAACTCTTCCTGTCACCATACTGGCATTTATTGCAGTCATTTAATGGCCTAAGTCCTATAAATAGCAAGGTTGACAAGTCATTTTCACCGACATTCTCGCTGAAACTTGTCAGAGCTCCTCCTGCTTCCACCACCTCCATGCCCGTGTGACCACATTGTCGTTCAAGTGTCGCTACCTTCAGTCTCTTCACTAATTCTTGCGGGTCTTCCAAGTAGGTTTTCTGCAGTCGTTCATGTCATATGTTTTTTCATTGATTTTCACAAAGTTGTTAAAATCTTGATAAGGAAAACCCTAAAATTGGATAGAAGACTTCATTCGGCACAAAACCCAAGTCTTAAAATTTAGAAATCCTTAGAAGATCGACACGTTAGAACCATGTGGAACCTGGGACCTCCATCACCATTCTTAAACCAGGGCCATTGAGCCCTTGTGGCCTGCAAGTCCTTTATCACTGTTGCCTTAGCTCTCCAAGCGACAAACTTTAAACCGTGGTTGTTACCTTTGGCAGGCCCACTTGTGCGGATGGATGACCCCTCCTTGTCGTCGCCCTTAAAATTAATCAAAATCCTAAGCTAAATAGGGATCCTCATAACCCCGTGGGTCCATGAGTGCAGGTTTCTGCACGTGGATGGCACCTTCCCTCTTGTTGTTCCTCAAACGACTATCTGACCCCAGCCTTCCACTGTTTGGGTTTCACGGAAGCCTTGTCCATCGCCCTTGTCGTTTGTTCAAAATCTTCATGTAGACCATTTGATGCGAATTTCTACCATTGTTTCATCGTCGTTTCACGATCGTCCCTAACGACAAAGCCCTTGATTCACCCCGAGCGTGGACCCCGCGTCTCTCGTCATTGTCCTGCATGCAAACGCCTAAGTATGATCCCTCTGCGGGCCGCCCTTTGTGGACTTCCATCCGTGGATCGCATATCCTCTTTAGCTATAATAAATGGCCATGGTGTCCCATCCAACCACCTTGTGGGCTCTGCATCGACTGCTTCCATTCAAACCCTAGGGATGAAAATGGCAAAGTATACTGATTGCAAACCCTTCATTACGAGTTGCCATGTGCGGGCCGCCACCATGTGTCCTCCATTTCAAAAGGCCGATGATCTCCATCTTTCCAATTTGCAGGCCCCAATGCCAACTTTTCCTCGAGTCTTCATCAAAATCACTAAGTAAAGTTGTGGGCGAGTGGTCCAATGTGAGTGGCCACCTATAGCCGGTCGTCCCATTTTCACCATCTTAAACAGTTGAGTTTAGCCTGCCACCCGCTATGCAAAACCTGACCCCTCTACCTCAATTTGTCCAATTGTGAGCAAACAACTCATGCTGGAGCCACATGCGGGCTCAACAGCGTGGACCACCGCCTACAAGCCATCGTCTCATCTCTGCTATCTCAAGCAGTCGCAACCTTACCTCCTCATGTCGGTCTTCACCCGCATCACTCTAAATGACTTAAAAAATTTAAACTAGTTGGTGCCACCCTACCTACCTACAGGTCCGGCATTGCAGGATTTTGTATGCAGAATTCTCCTCCTTGGCGTCGTTCCAAATAGCATAGCTCGTAACGGCTGAGATATCATCTGCACCTGCAACCTTTGGACCCGCATGCCAAAAGGACTGAGATAGCATTTCCAAGACCTCATAAAGGATAACCCTACATGACCAAATGACCTAACAACTTGATGGGCCCCATTATGATGTGAAGGTGTTGTTGCAGGTGGCTGTGTGCAAGCCGTCATGCCCTCTTCGCTGTCTACTTGCAACTTCCTCTAAAATGGTTGTCGAGTATGTGTAAGATCATCATGGAAAAAACAGGGTCTTAAGTGGAAAAAATTCAGAAAAATCGAGAGTTAGGCAACTTGATGCAAAAATTAGACAAAGTGTTATTTCAAAATATGCTTGGAGTAGAATCACACGTAGAAATTGGATGGGTTTGAAGCTGCTGGTTTTTAGTCATTTTGGGTAGAATTTCAATGTGAAATGAAGTGCCTCCATTGGGGAAAAATAAATAGAGTGTCTATGTCGGCCACTAACCCACAATAAGAATGATAATGTTTTTTTATAATGTTTTAGATATAAGTAGAGGCTGTTCGATATGATGCATGTTTTTGTAATTTTTTTCCAAGTAAATAATTAATTATGATTTTTTTTATTACAACTTTTAAAAAATACTGTAAAAACTCATATGTACTGACCACCTTAACTGATTGAGCTTTATGAAATTCTTTTTTTAATCCTGTAGTATCGCTGACTGGAATTAATGTTTGATTAAAAATGTGATATTGAGAGAGCTATAGATGTTTTCGTCAACCTATCAAATGGGACTTCGTCATAGATTCCAAATAGAAAATGAATAATAATTTATTTTATTAAAATTCAAAATTAAAACATAATTTATTTAGATTGGAAAGCTAAAAATATCCTTTAAAAACCTTTTTCGTTTCATCAATTTTGGGTAGAAAAAAATCGTCAGCCACATACCCTACACATACCCATCACATCGCCACTTTTTGGCCCATCATGATCCTGCACATACCCTGCCAACCTAGGGAAACCCGCATCCCTAGGCTCGCATTGTTGTATCTTCCCTAAGTGAAAAGTAAATGATGATTTGTGATGAATGTTATGATCCTTAAAAGATAAACTACTTGATTTAACATTGGTTTTCAAGGATTTTGCTAACACTCCCCTTATTTTACACATTAATATGCTTACTGCACCTTTGCTTATAGGATTTATGGAATCAGTTGTAGGGCCATCAAGGGAATCCACAGAGAATGAACAGGGGAAGAAATCTACTAAGGCCCCGAGAGGAAAAGAAGACAGGGATCAGATGAAGTACAAATTCTAGGGAGTGGAGGTCACCTCCAAGGTTACCACCGAGTGGGACACTATTACAGACACTAACCTGGGACAAATTGATTTAGATGAATTCAAACAAAGGCTTATCGTCAACCCCACTATGAAGAATGCAAAGAAGATCAGAAAAAGTGGTTTGGCCAAGGCATCTGGTTTCCCACCCGCTCTTGTGGCTCTAGAGCTAGTGATGGCTTGCAAAGAAGCCTATCAAGAAAATACTAAAAGGATCATCGATCACGATGGCAAAGTGTTGGCTGACTTATTTTCCAAGTCCATAGGAAGAAATTTCAACATCCCCACCTTTGATCCTATGGAGGAAACAACCAAAGTGTATGTAGAAAGCAAGTGGAAGGTTGATCCCTTAAAATGCAAGAAGTTAATCAATCAATACTAGCTAAAAGAGAAGAGGGGTAGCACAAACAAAGTGCCCCAAGAACTTTTTCAGGAGTTATTTCTACCAAGAATAACATGACTTGGTGACTTTTCTATGCAAAGTCATGGGCCTCCCAACTAAGGCCTACTTTCAAGACTAGATGTTCTATTTCATAGAAGAGATCATCCAGGGAGAGACCAAGTTCAACTGGGCAAGGATAATCAATAATACCTTGCATGAGCAGTTTGTAGCAGTCAAGAAGACCTCTCAATTTTACATGGCCTCCTATTTTGTCTATATGTTGGCTGACCCATTTCCTTACAAAGGTCTATTTGTGGCATAGAGCCCAACTGTGAGAAGAGAGTTGAAAGTATATGATAGACATTCGCAACTCCAATACCAGAATCATCAAACTCCTTAGAGGAGACTTTGAAAGGAGAATCACACATAGTTCTCATACATTCATCCACCGGTTTGGATTTTTTTTCATCTAGTTTCTGAAGTTCACTTACATTTGGACAAAAGGCTTCTCTGAGAGGTCATATAAGCTACCCCAATATCCAAATGACCGGTTGATTTTTCTAGAAGTCTCCAAGTAGTTACAACATGCACATACACTCCTGAGTGACAAACACAGGCCAGGCATCCCCTATCCTCTCATTTTCAGCCAAGGCATGTATGTTATTCCCACATCCCAGTGTGTGGAGTATTTTGAGAAGGAGATCATAGAATATAACTTGGAACTCCACACTCCTCGACCAAGAATGGATCCGTATGGAAAAATAAAGAAGATAGTTGGTAAAGAATATGCCCACTTGCACAATGTTGAAGATTCCTGGGATAATTGTCAGGATGACAAGGAGGTACGCATGAGACACTATATGCGAATGACTACCTACTTCATCAAGACAATCAAACTATTCCCAGTCTCAAACCAAGTTGTGGAGAATGAGAAAACTGTTATAGATCCAAGGTTTGATGTTGTAGCCAACCTCCTGTTGCCCTTAATTGATTGGGATGAAGAAGAGGTCAATGACCTCGATACCTTGAGAAAGCCAATAGAGCACAGGACAAAGTAGTGGATTGATGTGTTGATCGCACATTTGAAGCTCCAAGGAGCCACATTGACATATGGCCAGCTTGAAGATGA
>VDFB02292527.1:8496280-8683704 GCA_007258455.2 Sequoia sempervirens | reverse complement strand
TATCACTGAACAACTGGTTCACACACTAGTGAAAATATCTCAGACTGTACACTACAATCCAGATATCCAAATTATGAATGTAGCAACTACCAACAATCATGAACAATAC
The DNA here is from genome assembly GCA_007258455.2 of Sequoia sempervirens. Lineage (NCBI taxonomy): Eukaryota > Viridiplantae > Streptophyta > Pinopsida > Cupressales > Cupressaceae > Sequoia > Sequoia sempervirens. The sequence continues at coordinate 8,683,595 of VDFB02292527.1, read as the reverse complement.
CTCAGATCCACATAGGCATAGAATCAACAAAGAATAAATGTGGAGCACATCCCATAGTATACATTGGATACCTACAAGACACTGTTTTCTCTATTTATCAAATTTTCTCAAAAGCACTTGGAGACCAAGTACCAAATACATCATTTCAGCACACTTCTTCACTTCTAACACACTTTCATACATAGAAACATAATGATAACTCCATGTCCTCACAACACTTCTTCAACATCTTAACTATACATGCACAAACAACAAACCTTCTTTATTACAGTTTTCTCAATATCCTCGACATATACAACCAATAACCAACTTCCTTTACACAATTGACATCAATGACAATACTTGATAGTTTCAATAGACATGTATTGGATCCATTTTTTTATTTGGATTATTTTTTGATGTATGATGCCTATGTTGAGTGTATAATTTTTGTATGGTATATGTGTAAGCCATCTCCCCTTGTGTTTGTTGTGAGTGATGTGATTGTAGCCCATGTGACTATCTCCTAGCATGGTGGGAGTTGATCCTTTTAATTCCATGAAGTTGGGTGGTGTGGTAACCACCATTAGGGATCATAAGTTTGTGGATCAAGGGACATCATAGTACTGAGTCTAATTTATGTATTTAGATGTTTTTCTTTTGTATAAAATGTAATATTGGTGACAGAGGACCTCTCTTTAAGTCAAATGTTAAATTGATAATAAAGAAGAGTATGGGCTTATTTAAATGTGTGTCAATATTGGTACTAGGCATGATTACTTTATTATTTTAAATGCTATGATATGCAAAGGATTAAATTAACTGGTATATCTTAATTGGTGTGTAATATAAATTTAGTCATCACATTTCATAATTGGGCGGCTAGTACTGTATCTAGGTGGCCTTGTCTTTCCAAAATTGAACCAGACTGACCATAATGTGGCTAAGTCCAATTGGTTCCAGCCTGGTTATATGTCTGGGTAGCTTGGTTGCATGTTTTTGTAATCTAATATTCAGTGGGGTGGCCTAGTTTTATAGGATAAAAGATCAACATTTTGTCTAACTCTATTTAGGTGGCCCGATCCTATGTTTGGACGACCTCATTCCCATACCCAAAAATAATGTTAAACCTCTCTATCACAATTATCTAGTGGTTTTATAAGCCTAGTGCCAATGATGAATAATTTTTATTCCTTTTATTTTTCCATTTTGATCATTTTAGTCATCAAAACCCTTGAAAACTTGGTCAAAATATCTTTATTTCAACACTTGGTCTTTCTTCATTGTTTTGTAGCCTCGCATGGGAAAACCATGTAAATTGAAGTTTTTTAGTCAAGGTCCCATGGGCCTAGTGGTGTTTATTCATGTTCTTATGTGTTTTCATTGAGAAATTTTGGCTTCTCTTACCTCATTTTGAATACCTTCCTACAAAGTTGTCTGGTTGTCAAACATAGGGTTAGGGTGATTATGCACCTAGTCTTGTGAAGACTTGGGAAGGTTTTAATCCTTCTTGGTTTTCCTTGTTGGTAACCTCAAAATTGCTCATAGTCCATGGGGTGTGGTGTAGTATCTTTCCACTTATGTGATGTTGTGTTACAATGGGATGTCTTGGTAAGTATGTCATTATTTGAAAAGTGACTCATCAATATTCCAATTGGTGAAGAGTTTGTTCCTTTTGGTTAGGAAACCTCTTATGAAGGTTTTTCCTTGTGTTTAGAGTTGTAAAGTGTGTTTGGATATGGATTGGAGATTGATAATTCCCTCATCCTATCTTGGTGTGGTGTTGCAATAGAACACAATCATGATTTAGTAATCTTCCTCATGTAGGTGTTGTCATCTTTATCTCTTGTATGTTCATCATGGTGGATTTATTCCATGAGTGGTTAGTCTTATGTTGTTTTCATCTTTATTATGTGATGGTAAAGTTTTTATATTTGTTTTTGTGTTGTTACAACACATGTGAGCATGTTTGTGTAAGTGTGACATGTCATTGTTGCATTATTGGTGTTGTTGTCCTTGTTTCAAAAAAATGTTTCTATTAGGTTTTGTTTTGACTATGTCGTCTTGGGGAATTAAATGTGTTAATATGGATTTCTAGATTTATTGTTGTTTCTAATATATGCTTCTTCACACATTATTTTATGTTAATCCTATAATAAGAAAAAAATTCATATTTTCATATACTTTTAAGAAAACTTTATTATAATAGTTTCACCTTGTTTCTCAACAATCATTTCATGAAAGAAAGAGGATTCGAGAAAGTTCATTAAGAAAGGGTACCAAGCATATCACTATGTTATATTATTAGGTGTTTTGAATTCATGTATAAGTTTCTTGAGATAGAGCATGAGAAGCACCATTACATGTTATTGGGTGTTGTAAACATGTACTTTGCTACTAATTGTCCTTTCAAAGGAATTAGTGATAAAAAGGATTATAAGACCTATCAAAAGAACTACAAGAATTTTGAGAATAAGAAGAAGAATATTATAAGTATAAGAAAATATTCTTCTCTAAGGACAATAGCTATTCATCTGGTTAATGTGATCATTATACCTATAGAAGTGAAAGTGAAAGTGAAAGTGAAAGTGAAAGTGAAAGAGAGGGTGCTCTATTCATGGAAATGGAGACATTAGATGGTGATATTGAAAAAGTAAATTTTGGAGATTATGAAGATGATGAGGAAGTTGATTTAGAAGGAAAACTAATAGCTACCCTAGATGAACTAATGAAAGAAAGAAAGGAAAATCAGAAATAAAATCTAAAGTTACAGGAATCAATAAAAGTGACTATAGATCTAAAAGTTCAAATAGAAGAAGAAAAGGGGATACAAGATGTTCTAATATAAAAACTAAAAGGGAAAGGAATAAATTGTGAAAGGCTTGAAGTAGAAGTGGTATCCTTGAGAAATGATATAGTGAAAGAAAATTGTTAGAGGAACAAAAATGTGAAGTTTGAAAAAAGAATAGAGATTCTAGATGAGATTATCAATAGTTAAAGGTCACCCATGTCAAAACTGGCATTGAATTTGATGAAATTTTGAGCAAAAAGACTACTAAGCACCCCATGAAGATATCTACAAAGGATCTTGATGAAAAGGCCTCTATAAGTTTAATTGTGGAACAATCTAAGGAGATTAACGAATATAAAAGAGAAGAGTATGCTTTCATTCCAGTGCAACAAAAGAGGAGATTAAAAAAATCAAATCTGGAAAGGGAAGCATAAAATACCACATTCAATTATTCCGTTTTGGCTACTATTATACTTGCAATCAATTTGGGAATAAAGAAATACACTGGATAGAAGGTTTCCTACAAGAAAGAATGATTTTGTAAGTAGGAATGCATTTTCCCCTGTATTTGATTTCAATTTGATATATGCTACAAGTGCAACAATTTTGGACATATTGCAAGACATTATAGAAGTACTTTTGAGAATCATCCCAAGAAAAATAGGAAAGTAGATATCATAAGAAAGAATCAAAGATGGTGTGGAGAATGAAAATGAAAAATGAAAAATATGAGAAATCATTGATTTCTCAAATTGAATTTCATGCACAGAATGAGAAAAATTCATAAATCATTGATAGTGGATGTTCTAGCCATATGATCAAAGATAAAAGAAAGTTCATATACCTGAAGAAATGGAATGAAGAATTAGTAAAAATTGGTGACAATTTTGTTTCTAAGATATCCAAAAAGGTTACATTGACTCTTTATGGTGAAGAAACTAAGACACATGATATCTTATATGTTGAAGGTCTAAAGAATAACTTACTACTTGTGTAAGCCAGATGTGTGAAAAAGGATACAATCTATTATTTAATGCATGAGGATGTGAGATCAGAAAATAAAACACTCTAATTTTTTTTGTAGAAGGAAGTAGAACATAGAGTAATGTGTATAATATCAATGAGATCAAAAAGAAGAAATTTCTATTGGGTCAAAAAAATGAAATTTATCTATGACATAGAAGGATGGGTCACATAAATTTTGACCATCTTCTAAAGATCAATTTTGAATAAGCAGTGAGAGATATGCCTAAAATAACAAAGCCCCATGCACTCTTTACAAATAATGTCAAGAAGGAAAATTGACAAGAGAAATATTTCAAAAAAATGAGTATTCCACTACAAAGCCACTTGAGCTAGTTCATACATATCTATGCAGACCAATGAGGAAAAATATTTTACAAGGTGATAGGTAAGTTTTATGATGCTCATTGGTGATTTTACTAGAATTTCATGAGTTACTTTATTAAAAGAAAAATTTAAAGCCTTTGAGAAGTTCAAATTGTTCAAGGATTTCATAGAGAATGAGATGGGTCGTATAATCAATTGTCTAAGATTTGATAGAGATGGTGAATTTACTTTTGATGAGTTTGAAGAATTGTGTGAAAAACTAGGAATCCAGAGACAATACTCTATCACAAGGATTCCTCAACAAAACGTTGTTGAAAGAAAGAATGGAACAGTTTAGAAGATGGTGAGGACAATGTTGAATCAAGCCAAGATTCCAGATATATATTGGAGATAATTTTTTCATACCACAATCTACATTCTTAATAGAGGAAAAATAAGAGTGAATAACACTTAATCACCTTATGAACTATAGAAAAGTAGACTGACACTAGTAAAAAAATTTATAATTTTGAAAGTAGATGCTACATCAAAAGAGATGAAGATAGTTTGGGTAAGTTTGACTCAAGATTTGATGTTCTTAGTTATTAAACTAGAAGTAACTGGTCAATAGATGCTACAATAAAATATTAAAGAATATTGTATAAAGTGCTAATGGAAAAGTTGACAAGAAATTTCCTATAAGATGGAATCAAATAACTATGATAGTGACTTAGATGGATCATATCGCATTAGTGAAGAAGATACAAAGAGTGAGGATGAGAGATCAAATAAGAAAACTCTAGCAATGCATATTCAAGGAGATCATTCTGAGAGTCAAATTATTGGAGATAAAGATATCGGAGATCTAACCAAAAGAAGGTTAGTAGGGATGAACAGACAAGTACATTTTTCTTTGCTATCTAAAATTGAGCCAAAATATTTTGTGAAAGCCTACAAAGATGAGAATTGGATAAAAGCAATGGAAGAAGAACTAAATCAAATTGAAAATAATGGAACATGGGAACTTTTTCCAAGTCTTAACGATAAAAATGTTATTGGAAAATAATGGGCATTAAGAAACAAACTGAATGAAGATGGAAAATTGATCATAAATAAGACAAGATTAGTCTGCAAGGGTTATGCTCAAGTGGAAGGTATTGAATTTGAAGAAAAAATTGCTTCAATAGCCATACTAGAAGAAATTAGGATGTTTTTGGCATTATCTATATTCAAAAAATTCAAATTATATCAAATGGATGTCAAGTCAACATTTTTGAATGCAGATTTGGAAGAAGAACTATACATTAAGTAACTGGAAGGATTTCAATTGTGTAAGAATCAATATTTTATTTACAAATTGAAAAAAGCATTGCATAGACTCAAACATGACCCTAAATATTGGTATTCAAGGTTGGATAAGTATCTAGTTATCAAGGATTCATGAAAGGCATTGTTGGTAGTACTATCTATATCAAAATTAAAGGTGATCATCAATTGATGGTTATTGTCTATGTTGGCAATATGATTTTTGGTGGTAGTAAAGACAACATATGTAAATAATATGTTAATGAAATACAAAAAGAATTTGAAATTTCCATTCTTGGTAAGCTATATTTTTTCTTGGCTTAAAAATATCTTAGTCAAATAAAGGTATATTCATATAAAAAATAAAGTATGTCAAGGAGATGCTAAATAAGTTTAGAATGGAATATTGCAAAAAAGTTAGTACACCAATGGTAACTGAATGTACAGTTAATAAGGATGACAAGTCTTCCACTTAAAATCAAACTTTGTATAGATTAATGATTGAAAGCCTATTGTATGTAATTGTATCTAGACCAAACATTATGCAAGTTGCTTGTATGGTTGCAATATTTCAAGTTGCACCAAAGGAAACACATGTGAAAGCACTAAAAATAATATTTAGATATTTAAAAGCTATTATGAACTATGGTCTTTGGTAACCTAGAAGAAGACACTTCAATTTGATAGCATTTATTGATGCAGATTGGGTTGGAAGTCTTGATGACAATAAAATCACTATTGGCAGTGTATTCTTTTATGGAGATATTCATGTGTCTTGGTTGAGAAAGAAGTAGGATTTAGTTTCCTTATCTATTGTAGAAGTCAAATACATTGCAATAGTATCATGTTGCACAAGCAAGTACTTTGGATGAAACAAACCTTGAAGGATATGAAAATTTAATATGATGAACCCATTTCAATGATTTTTGAAAATGCAAGTGCAATCAATATTTCAAAGAATCCAATAATACATTCTAGGATAAATCACATATCAATCAAGTATCATTTTTTGAGAGAAAAGGTTGCAAATTAAGAACTCAAATTGGATTATGTTGAGATAAAAGAATATATTGCAAATATCTTTACTGAACCCCTCCCAAAGGAAACATTTGAGTATCTTAGGTAGAAGCTGGGAGTGATATCTCCCTCATCTTAATTCAAAAGAGGAATTATCTAGGTTTAGGGGTCCAGTTAGTCAACAAGCTAGTCTTGAACCCCCAAAAGTGTTACAAGTGAAGGATTTAATCAAAGCTTTGAAATTAGTATAATGTATCTTTGTTATGTTGTGAACATTTTCCACAAAATAGACAAGTTTTTTGCGGTGAGTGCAGTAAGATATAGTACATGGATTGTATAACATAGGGGGAGGAAAAAGTATCAAATGGAGAATATATGAATCCCTTTACCATTGATGTTAAAGGGGTAGAAATAAATAAAATTACTATGTTCCATGATAGTGCAATTGTGATCTGGATCATCGAGTTTCAAAGAGAAACAAAATTGCATTATAAGGGAGAGAAAGAGAAAGATGATGCAAATAGGGATTGGTCATTTCTTTTTTTTCCATTAGGTCATTTCTTTGTTTTCCATCAATGTAAAAGAGGAATATTATTGAACATATTGTTGTCATTGATGTCAAATTATTGCAAACTATCATTGATGTCATATATATGTGGAAGTGGTATATTAGTTGTATTAGTTATAGAGGTTGTAGAATATTAATGTTATCATTGTTGAATAAAAGGAAACATGGGAAGTTGGGGTACATATGGATTTGGTCGTTTCTATATGTCTATTACTTTTGAAAAAGTATTCTAAAGCCTGCTACTCAAAAGAAGAATATGAACTGTCTGAACTGTCATTCTTTTTGGTATGTATTTTATCATTGTTTATAATTGAGGCTTGTAGTTTGGAAGTCAATTAAGGCTACACATGATGCATTTTAGTCTCAATTTTTAGTGGATTTGGATTATAGTGAAATAATATAGAAGTGATAGAGTAAATTCTATGTTTTTTGGTTGACTACGAATGAGGTTTGGGTGTTTATGCCAAAGAAGGGAAGTGTGTGCTAACTGGGGGAAGCATGGGAAGGTAAAATATACATAGTTAATATCATGGTAGGAAGCACATGACATCAACTTACACCTATAGTAACACATTTGATTTGGGGCCAAGTCGACTACATATTTCATATCATTTTGAATTAAGGTTTATCTTTGGTCGACATGGCTAATTATGGATTATGTTAAAGGGTTCTAGGCCAACATGATATATTTTTAACATGAAGGAATATATATATTGGATCATTTAATGAATATTGTGTGCAAGTGTGTAGAGTGTGAAATGTATGAATAACATTTTTGAGCGAGTAGAGAAAAGAAGTCAAGTGTGTTAAGAAAAAATGATAGCATCAAAGGATGTGTTTTCCTATAAATGTAGATTAGGCTATGTGAAAGAAGATCTACATTCCTCGTGTAATGTGAGGTTGAAGCCTCTTACCCTGAGTTGGTGCTCAAAGATTGTGTTGTAGCTTAGTATAATGGGATTGGTGTCCCCTTTTAAGGGTGTAACTCCTGTTGGTTGTTGCCTACAAAATTATTGTAAGTTCTATATTATTTTGAGGTTAGATTTGGGTAGTAGTTCCAAGCATCTTTTCTCATCGTGGTTTTTCCCTTCAAGACTTTCACATAAATCTGGTGTTCTCTTGTATAGTTGTATTCATTACTTGCATTTTTTTTTATTATGTTTTCATTTTATTACGAATTTAGAGTTTTAAAATAGAAAATATTAAATAATGATTTACCTCCCATCTCAGAATTTGTGTGACTAACAAATACTTCTTAAGTATAATTTCCTTATAGGTCCATAATGGTCAAGCCTTACATGGAGACTCCTTGGGTCACAATTTCTATTAAGGGTATAACTGTTAATGTTTTGGTGTCTATTGAGGATGAATTTGAAATTTTAAGTAGCCCTATTAGAGCTATGGTAGGGATAAAGGATTTTGACCTACCACCATGCTTAAGAAATTTGTGGAGAAAATGTATAAAATCTTGTTGTATTACACCTCTTCCTCCTAGCATTGGTCCGTTCTAGACATTGCTATCTTTCATGGGAACTAATGAGTATGTACCAAGGCTTGTTAATTCTAGTAAGGTTTATTCTATGAAACCAATGGTGGGTGGTTCCTCATCTTATCCTACCAAGAATATTCCTAACCTATGTTTGGGTGAAGCTCCTTTTGTTCTAAGGTTTCTTGATGATGTTGTACATAGAGATTCTACTTTCATGGGAAATGGAATCCTTTGGTGATTATCGGGATTTCATTTGACTATTGATGTTGTATGATGCCATGTTCTTAGAAAATGACATGTTTGGTCAAATTCAAGTAGTTTTCATGATAAATGAATTTTTTTCTTCTCTTTATAATGCCTTGAGTAATACATGAGAATTTTTTATGGAGGTACTTAGTTCCTTTGTAAGTTTGGTCTTTCTTTGAAAATATGGTATATTAGGTTTAATGCTATTAATAAAAATGTTAACATGGTCTCTATTTGCATTAGGATCCTAGGAATTCCAATAAAATATTAGGATGAAGAGATCATATGAGATATAACTAATTCATTTCATCAATTTTTATCTATTGGAAATGCCGCAAAATTATGAAACATTTGGTTTTTATTAAAATTTGCATGAATGCTGATTTTTATAAGGTGTTACTAAACAACATATGACTACAGTCTAAATTTGATGTTTGGGAGAAAATAATCCATTAAAATTCCTTCTCATAGGTTTTCCTTCATTGCAATATAGCTACACACTTCTCCTATTCTTTCCAAGATACAAAAGAGAAACACCATATACAAACAAAAAGTAACATTTTGTCTCTTGATGATTTGAAGAGTGCTCTACTTTTATGAATAAAGGAAAGGAGTTGGAAATTGTAATTGTGGGTCTTGTTGAGGATGTGAGGGGGTCACCCCTCAAGGACAAGAGAAAACCAAATGTTGTGACTATGTTTCCTTTGGTTGAGCCTAGATATTCTTTGAAAAAATATAGGACATGATCTAAATGGATCAAGCTTTAACTCCACTACAAAGCTCTTTGGTGAGGTAAGGATTCAAACCTCCTTGATTGTTATTTTGGTTGTCCCTTTGTTGTAGTTTTCTATTTCTTTATTGGGAGACTTTCTAGTTCTAAGGCCCATTTCTTGGTTGGTTCTAGTTCCTTGTTGTCATTGTCTTTCTAGATGTACAATGTTTTAGTATCATTTCAAAAAACCCTTCCAATTTATAGTTTTAATCAAATTATTTTATATAAATAATAACAATAAACATAATATTAATGATTTCATTTTATTAATAAAATAATTCTTAAGTAAAATATAAGACAAATAAGGGGCGAGGGCCCTAGCTCAGTTGGCTAAATCTTTCCTGTTGTAGGAGGTTGGTTGCGAGGTCTAGTCTCCCACACCCTCGTGGTACCAGAGGGCGTGTCGCGCTAGTGTTAAAACGTTTACCAGATACATTGTAGTTTGTAGGGGTTCATGCTACTCGATTCCTGTAGTCATATATATATATCAAAGTAAAAGAAAAACAAAAGAAAATTATTTAAACAATGATAGTTTTTTCCAAAAATAAAATTAAAAGTTACATAAAAATGAAATAACTCTTCAAATAAAAATAAAAATAAAAATAAAAATAAAAATAAAATCATTTCTAATTAAAAATTAAAATTTATATGTGAACATATATAAATACATAAATAAAATAATTATTTGCTCATGATTTTTAAAAGTAGATTTATTTAATATATCTATCTAAATGTATTATCACTATAATTAACCATACTACAAGGACTAATAATATGTCACCCAAAGCAAATTTATATACAATCTGTCATATTCCCATGTATGTCCTTGAGAATAATATTGTGGAAGGATGAAATTATTTAGTTATTATTAAATTTTCTCTATGCAGGTTAACTTTGTGAGCATGTAGCAGTTGCATGAAATATCATATGATCTTCATTTTTTTGAAATGTGGACTAGCCTCTTATCTTTATATAACTAACGTTTGTAGGTTTGACTCATCACACAACTTGCCACATCAATACATCTATTGAGAAATGTTCAAATTTTGACTTTTTAAAGATTTGACTGAAACTTAATCATGCTGCCCCTAGTAGTCAAATGAAAAAATATCATTTGTTGCTTGTAGAATATCATTTTTTTTTTTTTAAAGTAACTTATATGCAACCTTAATGGACCAAATACCTATTGGTAACCATAAATCTTTGTTATCTCTAACTTTTATATCCAACACAAATGGACCAATAGTTGAACTCAAAAAACTATTTGTTGTTTTAAGAAAACACATTATTATTTAAAATACAACTTATATCTAATGCTCGTTCCTGTGCTATTTTTTTTTTACTGGCCTTTGATAGCTTTTGGCTATTGGTTATGGTCTTCTCTTGGTTTTTTCTGTTGGGCAGCCTGTTTATTTGTGGACTGTAATGTTGTATCTTTCGTTTTCTTGTAAACTTTGTGGTTTCGGGTCCCTGTAAAACCCGTTTTTCCCTTTATCAAAAACTTATATCTAACAAAAATAGAAGAAGAGTTGAACACTAAAACTTTTTGACAATCTTTCACATTTCTTGGGAAAATAAAATTGTAATCATCTTTTATATTTGTGATATGATAAACCAAAATATTCCAATGCATGTACATTGTTACTCCAATAGTTGTACACATAAGAATAATATTTTTTCACTATGATAACAAAACTTGTTTAGATGAGTGTCTTACTTTATTAAATTATTAAATGAGCATCTTAGTTTATAAATGACATACTTATAGTGGATAGTTATGATATTTTATTTAAGATAAAAAAACATTTATTTTAATTGTTAAGCAATGTATTTATATTTTTGTATATAACATCTATTTGATCAACATTTGATTATTTTTTAATTTACATGTGAACTATTTATTGACAATATATAGTATAAATATGTGATAAGATTGAATATTATAAGCACAAGTACAAAAACAACAATTTTTGTTATTAACCATGGGTTGTTGCTGTGATTGTTGTTGGTGGTGGTGGTGGAAGAAGAAGCCACATCCTTAGGTTGAAACTGGAGAAGAGCCATCCTCGTCCACACCAACGCTGGCTGATGTCTTGAAAAGCTTCGAAGAAGCGGACATTGATAAGGCAGATGATTTCATCAAGGCCATTAAAGAGCACACTACTACATTGAGGGGCTTTTTAAGATGATAATTTAAGACAAAATACTAATTTTGTCTTAAATATATTTAAGTTATATTTATTTATTTATTTTGTCTTAACTTAAGACAATAGAAATTAAATATATTTAAGTTTTTATTTTTATTTTACATTGTCTCAAATTAAGACAATAGAAATTAAATATATTTAAGTTTTATTTTTTATTTTACATTGTCTCAAATTAAGACAATAGAAATTAAATATATTTAAGTTTTATTTTTTATTTTACATTGTCTCAAATTAAGACAATAGAAATGAAATATATTTAAGTTTTATTTTTTATTTTACATTGTCTCTCACTATTTTTTTTCTTTTGTCATTCTTAGTCAAAAAAATGTAAGAAACACTCATTGCAAAGCCTATAGCTGTTCGATTTTGCCTTCCAAGAAATAAATAAATTTATTTATTTGGTATTTAGTGATAAAGAGAATTAATAAATTTATTTATTTGGCATTTTGTGATAAAGAGAATATGCCACGTGCCTATTTCGATTATCAATGCTCTGTGTTATTTCTTTTAGTTTAATTTATTCTTAATAATTTTTAAAGTTAAAAAAATATTTGAGTAGTTATTAGAGTTTTTTTATTGTAGGTTTTAGTAAATTTATATTTATATTAAATATTTATATTTAAATTTTTTTAATATACATTTTAAATTAAATCACATAAAATTTATTAAAATTAAATCAAATCAAATCAAAATTATCTATATTTAAATTAGAAATTGATTTTTTACCTTTCATTTTATTTTTTAGTTTTTTAAGTTTAATCTTACTTGTAATTTTTAATATAAAAGTTAAAATTTTAGTTTTAACAGTTTTAATACAGTTTATTTTTAGTTTTACTATTTTATTTGAAGTACAATTTTACTTTCAAATTAATGTTACTATTGTTTGCAATATATTAATTATATTTTTTAAGTACATTTTTTAAAATTTTAATTCTATTATTTAATTATTTATTCTCAATAAGTTTATTATTTAATATTTTTTAAAAATTATTTGTTTAAATGGATATTTTAATTTTGCATTTCCTTTATAGTATGATTTAACTTTGAAATTTATTTTACATATTTACTTATATTTATGAAATTACAAACTACAATTAAAAGTTATTAGAAATAATTTAATTTATAATTATTCATGTTATTAAATTTTAATTATTTTAAAATTATTTGTTTAAATGGATATTGTAATTTTGCATTTCCTTTATAGTATGATTTAACTTTGAAATTTATTTTACATATTTATTTATGCTTATGAAATTACAAATTATAATTAAAAGTTATTAGAAATAATTTAATTTATAATTATTCATTTTATTTTTATCCTAATTTATATAATAAAATAAATTTCAAACTTAAAATCTAAATTAAACGTTATTGAGAGAGAGGGAGACTAACTTTTGATTAGTCGATTCATGCCAACAATCCAAGGATTACATGTGTCCCTAGGGAGTTATGCTCAAGGTACCACATGTGTCATTTGATTAAGGATATGATAATTCACCTTTCAAACCTCTTTAGAGTACCCATTGCACACTTAAGGAAGATAGAGAAGATATAAAGAGGAAAAGGGAGAAAAAGAGAAAGAAAGGAGAGAGAGAGAGAGGGGGGGCAAAGATAAAAATGGATGGATATAGATAGGGAGAGGGAGATACAAAAAGAGAAAAGAGAGAAAAAAAGATAGAGAGAAAGATAAATAGAGATCTATGGAGAGATAAAGAGGGAGACAAAGAGATATAGAGAGATAGAAGAGAGATAGAGATATAGAGATAGAGATAGAGGTAGAGATATACTAGAGGAATAAATAGGGAGAGAGAGAGGGGGAGAGAAAGATAGAGATAGAGAGAGAGAGAGAGAGAGAGAATATAAGAGACATATATAGATATAAAGTACCATAGGGAGAGAGATAAAGAGATAGATAAAGAGAAATAGGAGACAAAGATATATAGAAGTAGAGAGAGGGGGAGATAAATAGGGACAATAAAGGAGTAAGGTAGAGAGATAGGGAGAGAGAGGAAGAGAGAACGTAAGAAAAATATAAAGAGAAATATGAGAGAGATACAAAGAGAGAAATTGAGAGATAATGAGAAACATAGAGATTGAGAGGGAGACATAGATAGAAAGAGTGTCTCTCTCTTTCTCTTCCCATCTTTATACATATATCTCCTCATCTCTACCTCTCTTTATATATAACTCCCTATCTCTATCTTTCTATCCTTCCAATGCTCCCTCTCTCATTCTCTCCCTCTTCCCTTTCCTCTCTCCTTCCATCTCTCTTTCTCTCTCTTCCCCTCCATTTTTCCCACTACCTATCTCTCTATCTCTCCCCTCTCTATCATGTGCAATAGGTATTGACGCAAAAAGGACTCCCCTCCCTCTACTCAAGAACCGTTCACAAATTCAAAACCAAACAGATAATTACTGTCTTAATTCACTAAGATAAAGATTGCAAACAAATTTGATTTTATTTGATTCAATTTCAATTACAATCACAAGGAATTTCATGGCCTCATCATTCCACACTCTATTTTCTACTTTTATATTTGGCAATCATTCTGCAACCTCTTCTCTTCCTTACAACTTTGTCTATCACCACATATCCAATATCTTTTTTTCTTTCAAATTTTAGGTTTTTATTGTTTCCATTGGTAGGCCTGGTGATTGCTAGCCTGAAGAGTCACTTGTAGATGAACTGCTAAGAGGTTTCTTGAAGCTAATCAATCTTTTCATGATAATTCCTCGTCATACTACTTCATTGCAGAATTAATTTTTTCACTCCCATTCATCCTTGAGAACTAAAATATAAGCTAACACCTTGGTTGAAGAGATATATTTGTTTCTTCATTTGGCTGCTTTTACCAGTCCTTTAAAGTTAGGAACTCCAACTTTGCACCTCAACTCTTGGACATGGGCTTGTGAAGACCCAAGGCAAGAGCGAGGATGATGTCACTAGTCGGCCCCCCTCATCTCAAGTTCATGCTCTGGGGGTGAATGACCTATGGTGAGGTTTGAGGTCTAACTTTGACTACCAACGAGAGGTCTCATATGTAAGTTTATCAATTAAGGGGTGTTTCTTATAATTCATGTTGAAATACTTCAAATATTGAATTGTTTTCCTGCTTTCCTATTTTGTCTTTTCAATCATTTATTTCTACTATCTATATATATCTGTCATAGGATTTGTTTCCTTGAAGAGCATTAAATATATTTTTATGTCTAATATTACAGATACTTTTCTATTTCATTGTTTTAAACAATTAAATGAATGGAACTCCTCTTGACTGGAAATAAATTTGTTACACTATAAAATTGAAATTTGATCATTTCATCCTATAGAAAGGCCTTTATGCTTTCAGGCATTGGGGACAAAAGGAGTTCTTAGTATTAAGTTTGAGATACCCTGCATTTTCTCATTGCATGTTTTACTTGTTGATTCCTGCAGGTAATTCATGGTCTGGTGGACAGAATTATGGAAGTTGTCGGTGTACCGTTTGTTTCAATTGGAGATAACTTAGGCTATTATATAAGGCCATCTCATGTAAGATTCAAATGGTTTTGTTTAATTAGTATAGGGGAAAAAGGATAATGAACTTTCTTTGAATATTCTAGTAGTCATATCTAGCATAAACACTTTACTGAAATTTATAAATAACATTGCTCTGATGTTTTCTGATTGCAGGAGCCAGAGTTTTTCCTTAGTAGACAAGCAAATATTATGTTTAAAGGGAAGAGCATTGGGGCATTTGGAATTGTGCATCCTGAGGTAGTACAATATGCTGGCATTTTTTAATGTTAGAATGTTAATCTGTTGATTGTTAATAATTATAGTATAAATTATCTAAAGGTTGTCTTACATTTGCTTTCAAGTTGAAGAGCAAGAAGAATGTGTTATTAGCATGCAAATTTTATCTGGAATCAATTCCAGCATTTGAACTCTAATCTAGGTAAGGGTGCTTAAGTTTGAACTTGTTTGAACCATTAGAGATTAATGTAGTCTAATCTACTCATTTTCTGAAGAATCTATCTTTACGATTACTCCAAGTGGACCAATGGTGATTTTAACTATTTATACAAATCTAGTGAATGAGTCAAAAACACCCAAAGAATTATGGGCTAAGATCTAGAAGCATCAAATTTAACTCAAGACAAGTGTGAGTTGTTACTCCAACGTATGTCAAAAGAGTATTCAACCATGTTAAAGTTTCCCTTGAGAACCCAATCTATAATGGTGAGTTATACCTCATCCATTTCCAAACTTAGGTCATATTAAGAGGTGATTGGGGTCATAGATAGAGCAAAGACCAAACAGTCCTCCTTGAATTTGAATGGTGACCCAAAGATAGTAGTTTCTAAGGTCAACACTAGTTTTGGCACTACTATGGCTGTCCTCTCTTTCCAGTCCATTATTTTGTGTCTTTTTCTTAAAGTGGGAGATGGCTATAACTTCCAGTTCTTGGTACTTCTTCTCACAGCTGTTTCTTGTATTGTACTCCTTGTTATGCTAAAACTATCACAGCTTCTAAACTGTTCTTCATTACACTAAATTTCATAGAGATTTTCCTTGTCCGTTTAGTTTTTTTTCTGTGATTGATTTACCTTAGCATCATAATTGAAATTGGCTTACCTGAGAGTTTTGGTTGTTCTGTGTGTTGGTTGTGTCTAAGCAGAATTTTATTGTTTATAATTTATAAAGTTAGAATTTCATGTATCTATCAGATCTTTTGGTTTCTAGAGTTTTATACTTCAATTGGGATATTGGAGGTCATCAACCAGATTTTGATTTGGAAATTTAGAAGTCAATTTCCATAATTTAGATTTCCAATGTACTTCAAAATATTGTTTTCTACAGGAATTCGGTGAAATATATGAAGCTGAAGAAACTTTGGAACTGGCTTTGGAATAGTTTGAGCGAGTTGCAGGGCTCTATCAAGGTGAAGAAGTTACTAGTACGGCTAACCAGTGCCAACTTAAAATTGCACAGTTTGCAGCCCAGCTTGAGCAGTAAGTTATATGAAAGAAAATATTTGTGAAAGTTTTTTGGGATCACATATTTTCACTTTTGGGCTATCAAATGACTAGTGTAGTGGTTGCTTATAATTGGATTTTTTTTGGGGTTTGATTTGCAGATTTATTATTTTCAGTTAATGTGTAGAGACTTGTGGATTTGTGGTTCTTTAAATGAATAATGCAAATGGATTTACTTGTTAAATCTAATATTGTTTGCTTGCAGGAAAATTTTGCTTTCACCGTATTGATTATCTTAAAGGAAGAATTCAACTCTCTCCAAAATCATATCAAAATCTTGAAAGGTTGTGTTATGCTCAAAGACGATTTGGAAATCTTGTCGTTCATCAATAACAAAGTACATGATTTAGTGGATTGTTACAATGAAAAGTTATCAGCGTTTGAGAGGACCATACATAAGCATGCAAGAAGAAAGTTCCCGTTCTGAAGCAAAATTGTCCAGTCCAGACAATTGAGTCAACTCTTTGTCAAGCTACCTTGCCATGCTCGAAAGAGTTATGCTGGTAGTTGGGTATATTCCAATGGCTTTTAGGAAAATATTAACATTTTCTCTTTCCTAGAAATGAATCGTTTGTGTATGTCATGTTATGACGTACGTGTTGCTTCATGATTGTATGAACAAGTTTATAAACTATAAATAAAAAAATACTTATTGGCATTTACTTTATGAATTTGGATTAGGATGCATTATTTTCTTTGTTTTTTATGAACATTATGCTTTGTGTATTCGACAACTGTTCATTGTTCCAACTTCAAAATCATTGATAATTTCTATTATAATTTTCCATCGCATTTGAAAAATAAAAAATAAAAACTCCAACAAATAGGAGGACGACGAGAATTTGAAAACATTGAATTGTTTATTTTTTTAATACATTTTTACATATTGTCTCTAAAGAAACAATTTTTACATATTGTCTCTGTAGAGACAATATGTCTTTAATCCCAACTATTGTCTTTAAAGAGACAAAAGTGAAATTGTCTCTAAAGAGACAAACGTGAAATTGTCTCTAAAGAGACAAAAATACTTATATGTCATATTGTCTTTATAGAGACAATTTCATATTGTCTTTAAAGAGACAAAAATACTTCTATGTCATATTGTCTTTATAGAGATAATTTTATATTGTCTTTATAGAGACACCCCCTTAAAGACAATACTTGAGACAATAAACAACTTTTTTTTGTCTCAAGTTAAGACAATTTACTCAAAAATTGTCTAAAAAATTGTCTTAAACCCCCCTTCTATGTAGTAGTGGCAGCTGGTTGGCAATAAACTTCATTTCTTTTCCTTCAAAGAAAATTAACTATGAGGAGTCTTCATTGTTTATTTATTTCCTTTTTATTTATTGTGTTGACAGAATGCACAGGATAATCCAACCACAAGTTCTTCTAATACAGACAAGTTGTCAAACTGGCCTTCCTTTATTCAGAACGGGACCACGTTTCTAAAATTTGCTAGCGATCATACAGAAAAAAATCACACTAAGGTAAACCTATATCGTAGTATGGCTATTTTTTCCCCTAATTTTTCAGTGGCACTTATCTTCTATTTGCTATTGATTTACAGGGTGACTTTTCTCATTCGGGAGAAGCAACAAAAATTGCAGGAGATATGCTTAAGCAAATTGGGCAACTGCATTGGGCAGTTGCAGGGCTTTCTATCGTAGGGTATCTCGTATCTAAATGTCAAAAAGTGTCTGAGAACCGGACTGGATATGTAGATCTCTTAAAAGACATGCTTAAACTTGCATCTTATATTAAGCGCTTCAACAATCTTTTTCTTGAAAATGAAAACAAGGAGATTTTGAAAAATGCCTTTCAATATATTGTTGAAGGATCAATATTTTGCGCTTCCCAAGTAGATTCGGGATATTTTTTCAGGTGGGTACCTTGTTGCCCCAACGATTTGTGACTTAAGCTTAGGTTGTTAGTATTCTTTTTCTCCATATTAAATGTATCGTATAATTTACCATTCGAAAATTTTAATTTTATTTTGGCGCAGCTTCTTGAAAACATCAATAAACTCTGACACTCTGAGCGGTATTCACTCCAAGATAGATAAGATTTATCAAGATCTCATGCAAGTAATTGCTGGAATAGAAATGTTAGCGCAGCAGCGGGAAATGTCAGCGCACCAGCCAATTGTTCTTCCTCTATCACCACCACCAGTCTATCCAAAGAACGCAGGTACTTAAAAACAAAGTCATCCCTCATGGTATAAGAAGACATTACAGTATTCCAGTATTTGCATTTGCTTGCCAATAGATTACATTTCATCCAAACAGTATTGTCGTATATTTACCATGCCCTGCCTATTTGAGATGTTTAGACTCCTATGTGATGTAAGCTTTGCCTAATGAATGCGATTTGTAGCTTTCGTTTGTTAGTGTTTATTATGACAGTCTTCTTCTTGTCAACAGTTGGAATAAAAAAACAATTAGAAGCAGTTAATAAGTTGCTGAATATGAAAAAAGACGAAGATTGCTCATCTAGTGCAGTTGTTATCTGGGGCTGTGGTGGCATTGGGAAGACAACCCTCGCACAAGCTGTTGCCTCCACAGTAGATGTAAAGAATTACAACTATGCCAGAATTGAATTAGATGAGGTTTCTGAAAAAAACAACTATAAAATAATGCAGCAGCAAATTTTGAAAAATGCCTTTCCAACTTTTAAAGGTGGAAAGCAAATAGAATTACAAGATGATGCAGATGGTAGGGATAAGTTAATAGAGGCTTTTCAATGTGAAACAAATAAGCCCGTGTTTTTGTTTATAGATAATGCCCTCCACGTAAGAGACCTGGAGAAAATTCTGCCGGAAGACTTACGAGGTCTTCCCCAGCGTAGCAGAATACTTATTACAACCAGGATCTTGAGCGTCACAGATATGCTTCAAGAACGCGGCCTTCAGCGTAAGGACTATCATGTCAAAACTCTCTCAGAAAAGCATGCAGTGGAAATTATGTGCAATGACCCTGCAATTCGTGAGGGTATCAAAGATGATCTAGAAAAGATGCTCAAGCTCTGCAATGGGATTCCGTTAGTTCTCAAGATGGTTGGTGCACATTTGGGCAAGCAGAAATTTAAAGTAGACCGTTGCACGCAGATAGTTGGAGCTTTAGAAAGCGGAGGGAGCATCAAAGAATATGATTTCAGCGACCGTTTGTTTGCTTTTGTGTATAACAAGCTGGAGGAGTCTACCCAAGAAGCATTTTTAGACATATGCTGCTTCTTTGATAAGGGTTTCCCTCGTCGAATTGTAGAGTACGTTTTTGGGGCTGAGGAAGTCGCATTCCTTCATGAGGCAGCATTGATAACGACACTGATGAAATCGGAGTTTTGGGAAGAGGGAGAGAAAGAGGAGGTGGAGGTGTTGTCTGTTCACGATATTATTCGATAAATAGGGCGCAGTTTGTCAAAATCCAGTAGAATTATGTATTTAAAGTCGTGGAGTGAAGCTGAAAAAGATGAGGTATGTTTCTCCTCTATTTATACTATTTGCTTTCATTGTTAAACAAAACTGGCTGACACCTGAGTCTCACAGGGCAAGCTCAAAGGAATTAAAGGAGTTTGGCTTGGAGATGAAGATTGCATGCTTGAGGAAAGACACCTTAATGCGATGAAGGGCACATTAAGAATTCTGGCCTTCAAGGGGAGTATTATAAATATTAGCGCTACAGATGCATTGAGATTCCCAGAGTTAAGAATGATGGAAATAGTTGGTGATATTTCCTGGGTGAATGCAGAAGCACTTGATAAATTGGTTGCATTGGATTGTGAGAAGCTTCCCATTACACAGAGAGGTCCTGTCAAGGCATGTCCAGAGTCCAATAATAACATGCATACTTCCATTTCATTTTTGCACATTACTGTTATGGTTTTAATTATTAATTTTCTTAATTGTTATGTTCAGTTATAGTTCTGACAAAGAAATAGTAACTTTTCATGCAGTTACCAGAAAGTTTAAGGTTCATAAGAGTCAGGAAGCAGCCAGCTGCAACGCGGGACTTCGTGCCAAACTCCTCCTTGGAAGAATTAGATGTATCTTTTGAGTCCGATGATGGAGGAGGAGACAACAGCGAAAATGCATTTTATTGCCATCTTGATGGCTTAAATAAGTTGAAGACTCTGAGAATTAAGGGCTGCAATTCTTTATGCGAGCTTCCTCAGGAAGTGTGTAGATTACCGCAATTGAGTAGACTTGTTATAAAGAGATGAAGTAATATGGAGCGTCTGCCAAAATTGTTTGGGCAGCTGAAAACTCTAACACATTTGAATCTGTCAGAATGTACAAGTTTGAAAGAATTGCCAGAATCTTTCGGGCAGCTGAAAACTCTAACACATTTGGATCTGTCATTGTGCATAGATTTGAAAGAACTGCCAGAATCGTTTGGGCAGCTGAAAACTTTAACACATTTGAATCTGTCATGGAGTGAAAATTTGGAAGAACTGCCAGAATCGTTTAGGCAGTTGAAATCTCTAACACATTTGGACCTGTCAGCATGCAAAAGTTCGAAAGAACTGCGAGAATCGTTTGGGCAGCTGAAAACTCTAACACATTTGAATCTGTCAGCATGCACAAGTTTGAAAGAATTGCCTTCAACTGTCGGTCAACTTGAAGCTTTGAACTCCTTAGAATTAATGTTTTGTTCAAGCCTTGAGAAATTGCCGTCTGAGTTTGAACAACTGAGATCTTTGGTATCTCTATCTCTCTATGATTGTGAGAAGTTAGAGTCAGACGTTTGCCTAATGGACGACATCATCAAAATTGTACAAAAGAGTGAGCATGTCTGTACCAACTGTCAGAAGCACAAAAAATTGAAAATTTTCAGATAAACAATGATGGTGCGGGTTGTGTAGCTAGAACAATATTGTACACAGGACAGAAGGGGTAAATATTTATGATTGTTACCAAAAGTAAACAGCTTTTAAATCAAATCTATCTTCAAAGGTAAATATATTTTTAAGTTATAAATTAAAATAAATAGTAAATTAGGTTAGAAGATTATGTGGTATAAGTTTATATGACTTTTTTTTCATTTATCAAAAATTATTTATTATTATCATTTTCATTTATTAAAAATTAATCTATTATTTATATTTTATAACAGCTGTTTTTTATTAACATAGAATTTCATTGATCACAAATTAATTCATTTTAAAATGTATTGGTTGATGTGGTCTATTATTAGAAATTAATCATGATGTGAAATGTTTTTTTTTTTTTTGAGGATATAATGTATCATGACAATCCTAATTAATGATGTAGAACTCAAAGGACTAAAATTATTGTTTCCACTCATCTAATAATAGTAATAAAACTTTAAATCATGTATTAAATATGCTTTATGTTATACTCTTATCTAAACAATTTTTACCACCATACTCCTCATTATTATTATATTTGATGTATTTCCAGTTATTTGTTGAATGCACTATTGTAGTGGTCATCAATAGCTATGTTCCTACCTCCACTACCCATATCACAAATTACTTTTTTATTGATGTTTTAGTATCTCACATAAATTAATTTTATTTTACAGGGTTTTAGAATAATATTACATAGTTGTAGTCAACCACTAAAGAGGAGGGTTATTGAGTTGGTACTATTTTTTACTAAATTTAAATTTAAAAAAAGTTTTAAAAACTAAAATTCAAATAATAACATTTATAATATTTTATTGAATGCTAAAAGTAGGTTTTGGGGAGATTGGCATGTGAGAGCTCATCTAGGGTTTTATTTTTTCTAAGTAACTCATCTTCTTTGACATATTACATCTTTGGCACAAGAATTACCTCATCCTTTTGCATTTATTGTAGCCTTTTTAGTATTTCCTTTATATGGCCTCAACTATATCCAACCTAGTAGTTCTTGTTGGTGTATATACTTTGGAGACTTTGCAACATGGCTCCCTCAAGGAAATGTCCCCAAAAAATGATGCCAAAGTTTTCCATGAGGTATGCCTTCTGAAACCACAATGAATGTGGTTTTTGCCATCCCTAAATTTGATAGTGCATTTAACTAGTTAGTGCAATTTACTCTTATAGGTCAGTTATTTAGAAGAACTCCCCTTGAAAGCATGCTTAGAGATTGGGTTAATAAAAACTTGGCCCCACATGGTTTCTAACTTGATGTCATTCAAAATCTTACCGAGGGATTTTTTCTTTTTTCTTTTACTAAATTCAATCATGCTCATGCCATCTTTGAGCATGGTCCTTGGTATGTTCATTTTTTCTTATTGGTATTTCAACCTTGGACACATGACTTCATAGTCTTAGAAGAAAAGAAAATTTATTTACATATGTGGATTGAATTTTCAAGTCTTCCCTTTCCTTGTTAGCATTTATTGCATCATATTTCTTCCTCTTTGGAAAAAAATATTTATCTTAAACCAAACCATTTTTATCAAGTGCATCCTCAAAACCATGTTTGCATTGAGGTGGATTTATCTAAATACTTAAGAGAGTCGATAGATATTCAAATAGGCAAAATCTATCATACCCAATAGGTAATTTACCTTGATATTCCTAAAACTGGCTTTTGGTGCCAATCTTATGAGTATAAAATCAAGGATTTGCTCTTAGCAGCTCCTTGGGTTAAGTCTCCTCCCCAAGTGCCTGATGCTCCATGGCCCTCCAAGGTTACCACTTTACAATATAAAGAAAAAATGGACAATGATGTCATATTAGATAGGTAAAATTTATAACATTAGCAAGACCTAAGCTAAAACTCAATCTTCTAGGGATTCTTCTAATGGTTTGGCAACTTTGTACATAAAAGAAAAGGATGAAACCCCAGGCCGCAACCCCTCCATTTCTGGGTGATTCTTTGTGCATACAAACTCAAGGGTTTCTTCACTCTATGGTTATGATTCCTCCATTTTCTAAGAAACAAAGGAAAAACACTCACCCATGGCCTTTAAAATTTGTACAATCTAGATTTGCATTTGGGAAACCCTCCTTGAAATCATTGTGAATTCTGGGCTTTTTTCATGTTCCCATACATGATGATGCTCTTGAATTTTGATAAGGCTTTATTTCAGTCTCACAGGCATTGTGTGAAAACAACTTGTTGACAAAACACCATTTACTCCTCCTGCTGAAAATGCCCTTTTTGAAGCTTGCATATCTTCAATATTGCAGACTAAGTCTCCTTTGTATCCTTATGCACTTTAAATTTTGTTGAGAGCAACTTATAACTTGATATGTATATGTTTGTCTTTATGAAATGATATCTTCCAAACAATATACAATGCCTTTGAATGGCTCAAACATGGATATAGGAACATTTGAAATGCTTAAGTGCTTTCCATTTCTTAGAAAATGTGCTCAAACTCTTCCATTAGAGGTTTGCACTTTACTTCTTTGAACACCTTTTAATTGATACAAATATGAAAGAAATTTACTGTGATTGCTTACTGGCTTTACTCAAATACAATAAGAAGGTATTTTGTGTCATGACCTTATCAGTCTTACTCCATTGTTGTTTTCTCATTCTTTATATTTGCAATGATAATTGAATGCTTTTACCTCTTGTGCTCTACATTCTCATGCATCTCTCTCCTCTTGATCACTGCACCATGTGAGTTGCACCCTTTGTCTTCAATGCTTTACAAATGCACTTCAAGTTGTTTTAATTGCTGCCCGATTATGGACATTACCTCTTTGTAATGAATGCTTGGTAATTGTTCTACATTAGCACTCTATGAACACTACACTCTTGTTGTTCCTTATGTGAGAAATGTTTGTCATTACCTCCTACCCTTTTGATGGTTGTACCCTCAAAGTGTGCACCTCCAATAACATATACAAAAATAATATGATGTAAAGCAACAATAAAAGATATAACACATGATGACAATCACCATTCAAAGAGGCAAAACCATGACAGTATAAAGCATTTGGTTACAGATAAAAATTCTATCAATGAGACTATGGTGTATTTTTGTTCTATCCTGTAGATTGTTTAAGCATCTTAGATGAGCTCCCTTCTCATTTGTAACTCTCATTTCAAATTAAAAAGCTATTCTGTTGCCTCTTTTAATTTGACAGTCCTGTGAATGAGCAATGAGTTTGAGACTCTTGCAGTCACTTTGTGAATTATTCCTTCAGTTGAAAAAGCTTTGATTTGAGCAATATGAATGTGTTTTTCCTATCTCATTCCCATTTTGAAACTTAGGGGAAGCATGTTGGGCTCAACCCTTGTGGGAGCTCATTTTTTCACCACATGCTATGATTTCTTCATAAATGAATCAACAAGATTTCACCTATACCTACGCAGTGAACAAACATGTTAGATAAAAAAAACAATGGAGCTCAATGTTCTTGTGATGTTTTGATTCTCAGGATCTCTTGCACATATTTGATGCTTGCTCAACTGACCTAATGCATCATAAGCATATGCTATATTTTTGTTGATAGGGCACATAATGAGATTCATATTATGAGCTCTAACAAACTCTTTTATCATAATGTAGGTTCATCTGACGTCCAGGAGCTAGGAGGAGTAGGCAACAATGAAGACCAACACAAGACTTAAACAGGCAATGATGGATATGTTTTTTCTTATATGCTCCTTCCATTACTTTCATCTTCATATCTATAGTGTATTTCTGTGTTGCTTTAGTTCATCTACTCCTATGACTTATGTGGGACATTTGATTACTCCTTTCTTTCCAATGAATATAAAAGCAACACTTATGCAATCCTATGTATATTCCATTACAAAATGAATGAAATATTACATAAATGAATGAAAGCAATATCTTGTGTTTTCCATGCATTTTCCTTTATGTTGTAAAACACTGGACAAAATTGAATTCAATCCTTTTAAGCATATCTTTAAATATGCAATGGTTAAGCATAGTAGAAGTGTATGGAATACCTTTCACCTTTAAAATGTAAATAAATTGTTTCAGCTCTACCAAATTGAGTTGTAGGTGAAAATTTGGTAACAATAAACAAAACCATTTTCGAGGTTTCAAAAAATAATCCTTTGAACATCAAAATTTGGTTAAGGAATGAATCTCCTTTATACCCCATATCCTTTCATTATCATCAAAATCCTTCACCCAAGGATCCTATCCTTAATCCACTATCACCCATTTCAAATCTAGCCTCCCAATAAAAAATCAACACTTTAAGTTGATCCCATCCTCAATCCAAAATTTCTTAATAATGTTAATATATCTTAAGTATAGTCATAAAATCCCATCAATTCACACTTAATAAATTTTCCTATCTTAAGTAGAAATCAAATCCAATCAATTCTTACTTAAGAACATAATTAGTGTATCTTAAGTATACATAATTATCCTTAATCAAATAAAATCGTATTAAGGTCTTGACATTTGATCTTGATTTCCACCCTCATCCAAAATCAATCCCAAACTTTCCTCTTCCAAGCAATCCTCCACCATATCCAACCTAATCTAATCTAATCTAACCTTATTAATTCAAACCTAATCTAATATCATGAACCCATATCCTAACCCAACAAGACCAAAATTCACAATCAATTTCAACCCCAATTATATTGATGATGATGATGAGGATAGTCTTGTTGACCAACCTGAATATGATCCCTATGATGACAATAAGAGTCTTATGGACCAAAATGATCCCTCCCTATCAACCTCTACTAATTTCATCCTCACCCACTACTTCAACAATGATAAAGATTCCATGCTTAGATACTCCTTAGTCTTGGTGCCAAAATTTTATTCTCCCCACCTCCATCCAATCCCAATCCATCTCCTATTGCTATCCTTCCCCTTCATTTGGCAAGGGAAGCCAAGAATCTATCCAAAATTTCCTCTAACCCCATCCACATCCCATATCTTGATTTCCAACTCCTTTTTAAAATCCTCATCCTTATCCTCATTTTACCAATCCATGGAAGCCTCCACTTCTTTTTCACTTGTTCATCTCCCACATCCTTAAATTTTGCATTGCCCCAATATTATAAATCTAATTCTTCCCTTGAGTATTTTAAGATTTCCTCCAAGTACAAGTAGCAAAGGTGTCTAAATCCCAATGCAAAAACAAAGTTGTGCAATATTACCATATCATGAATCTACCTTCATCCCATCCACATCAAGATAAAACCCAATCCCTTAAATCTCATGATTCTCCAATCCCTCCATCTACACAATTGGAGAAGTATATCCAACCTTCCTTCCCCATCACACCATACACACCACATGAAATATACTTTAATAAATTCCCATACATATCAAGAGAAAGACAACCCTCCCACTCCATTCCATGATCCATTTCAATATCCTAATCAAGAGAAATGTATACCATCCACTCCATCACATGATCCCTTCCCAAGTCAAGATCAAAGCATCCCTCCATCTCATAATCCTATCCCTTCCATACCATATCCTAATACCCCTCCATGTCAAGATCAAACTATCCCTTCATCCCACTCTCATGATCCCCTCCCTTCCACACCATCTTATGATCCTCCTCCATCTCATGATCCTACTCCAATTAAGGATCAAAGCATCCCTTCATCTCCCTATCATGATCCTAATCCTCCACAAGATCCTCTCACTCCTATCTAAGCTACCCATGAACCCCACACCTATCAAATGGGATCTTCCACCTTCATCAAATCTAGCTTCCTCAAAGAACATATTATTCCTTCTATGTCATATCATCCTTAAAGTGAAATTGAATCTTGTTTCCAAAATAACAAGTATCCCATTGGCAATAGTATTTGTCAAAATATACATTATCAAGGAAAAGGGTTAGGCCTCCATGAGAAAGGCATACTAAAACCCATACATATCAAAGAAAATGTAAACTACCATGGGCTTAGCTATCAAGCTCAAGATATTGGTACTTCTCCCAAAATCCACATCCCTCCACTTACATCCAAACATTCTTATCCTACATCTTTCAAATCCATCATGGTTCCTTATATTCCAAATCTCAATCCTTCACCCCTTCCCTCTATTTTGGGTCCTTATGTCCTGAAACCAAGTCCTTCATCCCTTCCATCCATCTTAATTCCTTACATTCCACCACCCATCACCCCTATTTTAAAATCCCTTTATCCTATTTATCCATGTAATTCTTAAATTCTAAATCAATATCAACAAGGGCACATATCCTTCAATCCCTTCCAACTACATTAATGCATTTATAAGATCTCCATATCATTCCTCTATATCCTCCAATACCATTTCTTTTGGAAGCAATTTGGATGCCAAACATAAAATACATTAGGTTAAAAATCCATAAAAAATCCAAGGATCAACATGTCCCCTCAAAAAACATTAAAAAATAAAGAAAATATAACCCAAAATCATAAAGTTAAATCCAAAAAGCCACAAAGGCCTATCATGAAAAACCAATGACAAAAGCCATGTGGATCCCAAAGAAACTACTAGAAGAAATGCATCTCAAAGAAAAATCTAAATTGTCATCCAAACTTTCTAATCCAAAAGCTTTATCCACTCCCAAGTCTTCTAATTATCCATCTAAAAATACCTCATCTTCCATATCCATTTTGGGCTATTATCTCCCAAAATCCATATCCAATCCTCCATCTAAATTTTCAAATTCAAAATCCATTTTCTCCTCCACAACTCCACCACCCTTCAAGATGTGTTTCAATGTTGATCTTGACATTATTTTGATCCACTCATCCAAAAGTCTTCCAACACCCCATACATAATCTAGCATTCATCCCTTATCATCTCCCTTTAATCTAGGCCTTCGCATAAATTCATATCCTTGTCAATATTCCCATGCATTCCATCCCTCATACCATTATTCTACCAACGTATATGAATATATCTCCAATTTCCATGGTCTAATGGAGCACATCTTCAAGGTATTGTAATTCCCTCCCTAAAACTGAGCTAATTAAGGACAATTAAATAACCAAATTCAAATATAAAATAAATTAAAGATTTAATTCTTACGCTAAAACAATAAATCAAAAATTATAATTTAAAATAGTCTTCTTACTTTTAATAAATAATATTCTCTAAATGTTATGGATGTGATAAGAATGATTAAACATTATCACTGCATTAGAGAAAAAGAATATTTTTCCATTAGAAACTTTTAAATTTCCAATCTAATAAATTATTAAGAATACCAAAATAATTTTAACATTTAATTTTCAGATATCTATATATATATTTATATTATTTATTTTAAATGGTGGTGCCATGCCAGAATTATTTAAACCAAACATATTAGCAAATGAGAACCGTTTCATTTCAAGAATCCTAATTAAACATGCAAGAAAGATAGCTTAAAGATTAGTTGCAGTCTGTGGTAGTAAAACCACTCACATTGCAGTTTCATACTATATTAGAACTAGGTCTGCTTGCAGGTTACATATCTTGTGGTATATCCAAAAGAATAAGCATTTGGAAACTATAGGCTTACCAAATCTAATTCAGAGTCTTGAACACATAATTGGCAAGCAGTAAACAACTTGTACTGTAATGGGTATCAACACAAAGTTGTGTTACACTTTCACCCAACTTATCAGCACAAGTGAATTTAAGTATTTTTAGCTAAAACTTAATTTTGGTCAAACATATGATCTTGTAAGATTCATTATAGCTAAATTACATATGTCCACAACTTTTCCAACTAAAATTCTTGGCTAAATGCATATTTAGCACCACTTTGAGTCCAATTTATCGAATTTTTTTTATTTGAAAAACTTAATGTTTCAACAACTTCTACTCGTGTAAAAAAAAAAATCTAAAACATAAAAAATACCCTTTTGTAGATCCATAAGTTTAGTTTTCAAAAATGTATATATTTTAATAGTTTAATTATTATTTTTATTTTTATTTTTATTTTTACTAAATGTAGGTTATCAGCACAAACCATTATGTTGATTATCATGTCAAAGAAAAATAGTAAAACTTATTAAAAAATTTTGAAATAAATATGATGCCCTAGATACAAGAATCTATATAAAGATGGTATAATTTTTTTCTATTTTAGATAAATAATTAATATGAAAGTTGAGGTCGACTGGGAACAACTAAGTTTTATTTATTCAAGGGGTAAACGCTTTTGACCGGAGCTATGAACCGGAATACAACCATTCAACAATATCACCCCAATCGGGTTTGAACCTTGGTGGCAAGAACAACATTGTCACCTATAAACCATCACACCATGCCAATACCGGAAAAGGGAACAACTAAGTTTTAATATGCACACATTTTAATATTTATTTAAAAATATATATTTGTCAAATTTGGAAAAAAATATATCCATGCCCTAAAGCTTCAAGTTATAAATAAACTCAAAAAAATTGAAAGAAGAAAAATAAAAATTACTATATAAAGATTGATGTCTCATGTAACCTCATTTTTCGGCATTTTATCAACAGCTAAATTATAGTGTTAATTTATAAAAAACTATATTCAAATAATTTTTTAATTTTCAAAAAAATACAAACATAAAATATACTAAAAATTAAATATTTAATTAGTTTAGATCATTTCAAAACATATATATCACTTTTTAGTGATTCAAGTTTAAAAGTTGGATCCATGTTAGTTGTTTCCTTTATAAAAGTGTGACATTGCTTTGTACTTTTACCCTAATACAGTTTCAATAGTTTCACTTTTTGATCAAAATATTTTTCTTCCATTAATTTATGTAGCAAATATTAGACAATGTTACTGCAATAAATATTGGGCAAAGTAGAAACATGCACATCAGCGTGCTCCTCTCCATTTCGTTCCAAGGAAAGAAACTTTGACAAACAAGAGTGCAAATAGTTTGAGCTCAACAATAACAAGACATGAGACAATATCCTAAATAATATTTGCATGTCATTTACTCAAAAATGCCCGAAATAACATTTATGCTAATTCAACCATGAAATATGAAATTCAATATTGTAAGAGACCCAATTAACATAGCAATGGAAACTTGAAAGCTATACGCAGTCAAGAACAGGGTCTTATGAGCCAAAGATGTAAAGAAAACAAAACTAAGCAAACAAAATTAATTTGTCTTCCTAAATTACCATTTTTTTAGCATTATAGATACAAAAAAGAGTCGCAAGTTGTTCAACATAAAATAAGTTACAGTATATAATTTCCTTACCAATACGAGAACTTGTCTCACAACTAAGCTTATATAAACAATATATTAGCATTTAAATCTGTCAATTCTTTTAAAACTGAGCAAATTGTAGCATAAGTATTTCTTCCATCTTTGTCACATAAACCAATACACCTCTTGACAGAAATAAACATATAAATTTTTCATCAGTGAAACAAAAGGATCTCAATTCGTTCCATTTCTTTTCTAGCATGCATAGGACATTCACTAGACCTATAACATGAAATGGAGTAGCCAAGCACTGCTCTCCACCCAACTGCAGGACCGATTGGTCCACCCTTGAGTGGGAGGCAAGTCCATTTACTCAATACAAAAACAAAGAAAAATGCAAATCCACTTACTCAATACAGAAAAAAATCAGAATACCATGAACGTAGACACACTCACAAAGAACCCATGCCTGATTTTCTTCAAAGGGGGAGAAGGGGGATCCCCTTCCCTCTTAGGGAACAAATTTCACAACTTCATTTACTTTCATCTTCCAACTGCTATACAAAACCTTCTTAATCACAACTCCCAATTCACATCTCCTTCCCAACCAACCGTTCCCACACTCCATCCTTCACCCCCAACTCCAGTTCACAACACAACCACATCCATCATCCACTCCTCCCATTTCCACCTATATTCACATTCTGTTACACATCCCCAAGAGAAGCTCTGCACCCTCCTCAACCCCACACGAAGGAGGCTCTCAACTCGTAGGCGAGATCTAATCCTTAAACACACTCACAAACCCCCCATAACAAACTCACAAATCAATCATAGAATATAAAAGAAAACCCAACACAAATCCCCTACACAACAACACAAATTTTTCAAACATTCAACAATTCCATTTGAAATTAAAAACCATAAACACAACCTTACCTTGGCTATCCAAGTTAGCATCAGCCCAAATCCAAGGAATTTTTCAATTCTTCTCCCAATTTGCTTTTTCAGCCAATTCCCAAAAAGAAAACAACAATCTATGCACACCCACTTTCCCCAAGAAGAAGTAAGCCAATTTTTGAAAAGAAAGAAGAGCAATAACCATGCCCAATTCCCTCTCTTAAATAGAAATCCCCACAAATCTTCAACTTCCCACAAATAAAAGGATCGCTCCAATAAAACATATCTCCCTCTAAAAATAAAGAAAAACACATAAAACAAATCATATTTAACATTGAACCTCACTTTCGAAATTAAAAACCAACAATTATATCTTTTTTAGAAAATGGACTTTGTCTCTGATTCTTAAGGACCTAGGCTTCCCACCTGCAACATCTCAATAAAAGCATTAATACCCTTCAAGAATTATAACCAAAACACAAAATATAAACATTGGAATTTTCTAGCATCAAACAATTAAAAGATCTATCTCATTACTTTAAAGACATTTTTTCCTACAAAAAGTAAACATTTATTTCAAAACACTTTATGATCAATCTAGATTATTCAAATTCAAACATATCATATCTTCTATGAGCAATAACACTTTATGATCAATCTAGATTATTTAAATGAACATATCATATCATCTATGAGTAATAAATGTCTAAACACACACAGATTTAACTTTTATCTATATAATCCAAAATGATAACATCCATGTACCAAAACATCACACTATAAAATATGAAATCAAATAAAAGTCCCAAAAGTAATATTAGCTATGCCAATACTAGCTATGCCTCACAAGGATACCATCCATGGAACTAGATGCTTGAGTCCTTTTAGCATCCCCTATTATGCATCCATTATCTTTCAAATCCACATATCCTTATCCTTCTCCATCCTTGCTATTCAAAATATCCTCCATCCAGATGATTCCTCCTATCCTTCCATCCTTTTATCATCCTTGAGTTTCCCTTGTCATTGGATCCTATCTATTTCTCTATCCTATCCAATCCATTTATCTTTTATCCTCCATCCAATCTAATTAGGTATCCAATACATTTATCTTCCACCATTCACCCAATCAAAAAATCCCAATCTAATATGTTCAAATGCAATCAATCCTAATCCATGCAATCCATTCTTGCAATCTAGCCCATCATCCATAAGCAATTCATGATCTTTATCCAAATTAGTTGATAATCTATTGATCCTTTAATCCAATTATCATCATAGAAATGTATCATTTCCAATCTAGGTATTTTCCTTATCATTAACAATACAATCCTTGGGGTATGAATTTTTCTTATTGTTTTTTCTATCCTCATCATCAATCAAGCAATCCATGAATCAAATTTTAGCTTGAATTGGAGCATAGTCCTTTCCTTTTGGTTTGTTGTGCATTATTGCTTGTTTCTTGTGTGTTTCATCATTTTTTTGCATCTATCATGATCTTTTCACTCTATTTCCACAATGGTATCATGGTCTTACATATCATGGTGTTATAAGCCATATGCTCGCATTTGACCTTTTTGATCATGTACTTAGAACAATGTCACCTTGGTTCCTTATACCTTGGTGAATAACATTAATTACACTATCAAATTTAGGTTGCTTATATCATTGCAACATGCTAATCATCCATCCTCCTTCTCCATCCACATCTTCATCATCCTTAACTATTTTCCTCTATACTTGTACACTTCATCCTCTAGTCCTCTCATCCATTTCGAGAGAACATCCATATTCTTTGAATCCACCTGTCCTCTCGAGGGGGTATACCTAACTCCCATCCTTTCAATGACTAGAGAATCATGCCACTAGTCCTTATCCCTTCGTACCAAATATGTTTTATTCTTGTTTGAAATGATGTTACTTTTCAAAGTTGTAACATCATCTCAAAGGGGGGGAAAAATAGACACCTAAAATTTGATCTTACCCAACCACACCTAATTTAATCCTATCCTAAGATATTAATTAAATAAATAAATTTATTTATTCAATTCATTTACCCATCACCTTTATCCCACCTTGTC
The DNA here is from genome assembly GCA_007258455.2 of Sequoia sempervirens. Taxonomy (NCBI): domain Eukaryota; kingdom Viridiplantae; phylum Streptophyta; class Pinopsida; order Cupressales; family Cupressaceae; genus Sequoia; species Sequoia sempervirens. Next base: position 8,649,837 of record VDFB02292527.1, on the reverse strand, counting down.
CTATCCAATTAATTAAATAAATAATAAATATTTATTTAATTATTTTATCCATCATCTTTAATAAAATAAATTTTATATTTATTCAATTAAAATTACTCGTATCTCAAAATCCTCCAACTAAATTAATTAATTAATTTAGGCCAATTAATCCCCATCACCTTTTCCTCCAATATTTAATTCCACTTAATTGCTCAAACCTTGTTAGTTTAATCCTAGCCCTTACACTTTTTCACATGGATCACAATCTATAATCATTATCATGTGACAAGTGTCCTTTTCACACATCTAATTAAGACATTTTTTAGATTCAATCAAGATGATTGAATCTAGAGACACTTCTTAAAATTCAAACTAACTTTTCATCTCATCCCTTCATTTTATATCACACCTCTTCATCTTAGTTATTTCCATAAGGATGTTTCCCTAATCCTAATCCTAAAACTATACCTTTTTCCCTTGTATGACACTTTTCACATGACTACAACTTTGATCCAATCCCTAATCCTCAATCAATCCTGATCATCCATCAACCAATCCATCTTAGCCTTTGATTTCTCTCATGGAAATTATATAACTTAGAGGCTTTCCATCCCATTTACATCAATCTCTTCTCATGCTACCCAAATTTATATCAAATCATCTTGATCATACCATCATGCTACTAGAATCATGAGAAACACATCCAAGCTATCAATCTATCAATATGTAACATTTGATCTCTCTGAGGTTTGCATGCATTTGGTTTGAATAGGTTGGATTTGATGCATATTTAATTTATATCATTTCAATGCAATATAAAACCTAGAAAAATTAAGGATAACCATTCCAAAGAATACAATTAAAAAAGAGAAAGAAAATTAGCAGAGAAGATTGTGAGCCAAAACCCAAGAAAAAGGTCCAAAGGAAGAAAAAATCATCAAATGTTTTGATAGATTATATAGAAACCCTAAATGTTCTCAACCTAGATTCATAATAATGATGAATCTAAATTGTATCAGTCATAATGTCAAGGGACTTGACAAAAATTATATCATCAAGAAATTTATAAATCGAACCAAGGAACTTGATTTGATTTGACTTCAAGAGGTAAAGATGACTATTTTTATCCTTGAACCTAACCTAAAGATCATATAGAAAATGCAATCCAATTTTTTACTACTCATGATAAAGGGAAGTGTGGAACCACCATTCTTCTCAATGAGAAATGGGAAAAATATGTGAAAGAGTATGGGTGTTCGCTATTGATGCAGAGCAAGGTGGAGGTCTTTAATTCAATCACACTTGAACAAAATTTTCAACTTGGAAACCCTAACTTGGTGTTTTGTTCACAATTCCTTCAAACTTCCTTGTAGCACTCCAAACCGTGAATTTTAATCATATATTTCAAGGAATATTTCAATCCCACAAATAAATCACCATTTATAATACCCTTTATGCCCTTTTACAACATATCAATTTTGGGGATATGCTTGTTTTGTAACAACACCCTCTAAAATTGACTGCTATGCAACAACTAGGTTAAATTAACCCTATTTTGTAAAGCAACTATATGAAATTTTTCCTCCAAACCACCAAAATCCATTCCAGGCCTTTCCTCAAGTCACATGGGATCTGAATCACCAACTTTTATCAACAGGAACATTAAAAAATTCAACAATCATCAAAACCCTACTTCTAACCTGCATTCCTAAGCCTAATACATTGAGATATTAGGCTAGGGCTTGATCAAACTCTGCCCTACCTCCATTCCCTGCATCTACAAACCCTACCAACATGAAAATCAACCTAACTAATTCCCTTCCACTTATTTGCATATTTTTTGCACAAGTGGAATGGTTCAATATTCCATTATCTTGATCAAACCCTTTTGCCCTAAGGTTTCTTGACTGTTTTCACCAAATTGGCTCTAACTCCCCTTAAGATTTATGAAATTAGATCAAATAAAAACCAAAAAATAGTTAATTCACCCCTCCATTGATTCCAATACACTTTAGATCATTTACACATAGTACGGAGCCATACAAAGTTCTGTAGCAACAAAAATACTCAAGAAATTGTAGAAAAAATATAGATTTCTTATTGTTTATTAAAAAACAACTCGAGAAGAATTCCTCGAGCCCTTCAAGGCATATTTAAAAATTTCCAACTCCAAACCAATGGTTCCAACTACTTTTCAAATGACTTGCTAGTTCAACTTCCAAAAACATCAAAAATGCAAAGTTGTTGATGCAACATTTGCAGCATTTATAAAATATTGACAACTTTTGATACCACTGACCCCACATGACTAAAAACATGATCCATGGTCTAAATAGACCTTATTACATCAAAATGAACTCAGAACACCCAAAATCCTAACACCTAACACCCTATTGCATGATGAAAGCTAGGTACCCCTGCACCATACACCTAGGGAGAAAAAAAATCTCAAGTTCCACTTGAGATCAGATCCTATATAGTTGTACCATGTTTCTTGATATCTTCTTCTATCATCTAGGTGGCATCCTACATTGGAAGGCCTTGCCACTTCACTAGTTACTCATTATACACTTTATTCCTTGTCCCTTTTGCTTCCTTTGAATCCAAAATGCATTTAAGCTTCAATGGCTAACTTGGTGGTAAGTCCTTGACCCAATCTTCATCTGGAACTTCTGATGTACCTGCTTCTTCACCTACAATCATAGATCCTTTAAAATGATAAAGGTCATAAACATTGAAAATTAGAGAGATATCCACTCTAGGAGGGAGTTATATCTCATAGGCATTTGCTCCAAATTTGTGGACCACCCTGTATGGCCCAATGTTCTTCATATGCAACTTTGAATACTTTCCTTTTGGTAGCCTTTCCTTCCTTAAATGAGCCAATACCAAGTCTCCCACTTTAAACTGAACTTCTCTTCTTTTTAAGTCTGCATGTTGCTTGCACTTTTCCACACTCTTTTGAAGATTTTCTTTAACTTGTTGATGTATGTCTTTCATTTCCACTGCAAATTTTTCTCCTTCAACACTCCTCTCCAAACCACTCAAATCTCTAAGTTCAAATACTCGCCTAGGCTTCAATCCATAGACAATTTCAAATGGGATTTTTCCAACACTTCTATTAACAGAGTCATTATATGCAAACTCAACTTGGGGAAGAATTAGATCCCATTGTTGTGAATGCTCTTTTTTCAAACATCTGAGAAGATTCCCAAGGCTCCTATTAACAACTTCAGTCTGCCAATCTGTTTGTGGATGATAGGCAGAGCTAAATGTCAAGTTGGTTCCCAACTTTTTCTAAAGGGTTCTCTAAAAATGTTCCACAAACTTACTGTCCCTATCAAAAACCATTGTCAATGGAAATCCATGAATCCTAACTACCTCTTTGAAAAACAACCTTGCAATGTATGAGGCATCATTTGTGCATTTTCATGGTATAAAATGTGCCATTTTGCTAAACCGGTCTACAACAACAAATACACTATCAAACCCTCTCTAATTTTTGGGAAACCCCAACAAAAAATATATGTTGATGGATTCCCATGGCCGATTTGGAATTGGAAATGGCTGATAAAGACCTGCATTTGTACTAGAACCCTTGGCCTTTTGACATACTACACACTTTTCAACAATTTTTCTGATGTCACTTTGCATTTTGGGCCAATAGTAATACCTTCTTGTTGGAAATACAAGAGCAGACAATTGAGAGGGGGGTGAATCAGTTGTCACATAAATTCAAACTTATTCAACTTATTAACTTTAATCTTAGATCTAATAATTAACTATGAAAGCATGAATCAAAAACACATCAGAAACATGCATAACACCAAGATATTTTATGTGGAAACCAGGCTGTTAGGGGAAAAACCACGATGGAGGTTAGTCCACAAGATTATACCTTGTTAAAAGTATAAGAAAATGAAATATGGGGAATGCACTTGCATTCAGGCGCACTACCTAGAGCTCACTGCTCAATTACAAAGGAACACACACTGTCTTACAAATAGATTTGGATTATAGCCATCCACGGGGATTTGAACTGATAAAATAGCATTTGCTAATGCTTGATCACAGTTCCGGTTAAGCACATGAACAACTCTTCACTCTTCTTCACTTTTCTTCACACTCTGCTCTGCCTTCAAATGATTAGGACATTATTCGCACACACACACACACATTCGACATTCTTTAATTCAAACAAACAACCGCTCTTATATATCCGCAACAAGAAATTTCACTGCTACAAGTCAGCCACAAAGAAATAATAAAATGAATATAACTATCGACCCAAAACAATAGATAATCTTTACTACAAAAAAACCAAAGTTGGCCACAACTTAGTGAGGACCTAAATCAACATCTTAAACATGAAAATCTTCAATTAATTACACCTCGAAGATCCACAACACGCTTCAACACCATGTCGGCCAAGAACAAGAAAAATATGAACACGCTAGAGAAAATCACCAACTGCAATCACAACGATCAATGCAGACGTGCAACAAAGATAGAGCACAATCTAGAAGCATCCACAAACATTAAGAACCAATAGAGAAGCATCCGCATCAAATGAACTAACTGAAATAGCCTCATCTTCAATTAGGAACACCAATTGAAGAAACAAAAAAACTGTCAAAATGAAAGTCTTCATAACTTGATCAAATCTTCATGCGAATCTCTGAAACTTGACGTGGATAAACTAGATACACTGCTCAACAAACCCTTTATTCCACAACCTCTGATCACCAACGTATAGAACATACCACCATACTGAACATCACTTTACCACTGACAACCTACAACTCATTTCTTTACAATTTTTTCAATATCCTCAACATTTACAACTTCAAATGCATTAATGCTAATAGTGTTGACATCAATGACAACCACATATCAGCAACACAACCACACCATCCAACACTTCTTACTTACTCCAAGGTTTTTTCCACACCCAAATGACCCCCTAAGCTGCCAGAATTCTTTTCCTTAATCAAATTAGTCCTCATAGAACATTTGGGAATACACAATTGAGCACCTTTAAACAATAATCCTTCTTGGATCAAGAAATTAGAATTGTCTTCATGAAATGTTCCATTAAATTGAATGCAAGAAGCATTGAAATCCTTGAAATCATCATCTTCTTCATACATACCTTTCAAAGCATCAATACATACACTTTGGAGTTGAATTTCTTTAACCAACATTTGTCTTCTGCTCAAAGCATCTGCCACCTTGTTTGACTACCCATTTTTGTGTTTTATGGTGAAAGTGTAGCTTTGTAGGTACTCCACCCACTTCACATGTCTATGGATAAGTTTGTTTTTGCTGTTTAAGAAACTCAAAGCATGATTTTTCAGTAAAAAAATAAAATCTTTAGGAAGGATATAGTGTCTCCTCGGGTGATCCCACAATAGTGGTTTACAATTTTTGGCCAAACTAGACACTGAAATTATTATTTTTAACTAAATCTTCACATTCAGGCACCTATAGCGGCTAAACTATGAGGAATTTGATGATGTAAAATAGAGTCTCGTCACATTTTGTTTATAAATTCTGAAAATATTTTTTTCAAAAATTTTGGAATTATATTTTACTTCTTTTTCCATCTCCCACGAAAACATACTTTTTTCAAAAAACAACATTTTTAAAAAGAGACGCACACCGTATAACACAACTTTTTTTCCATGAAGGATAAAATTCTAATTCTTTCAAATTTAGATTTGCACCTCTGATATCTAGCGCTTCCACTTGGTTAGATAGTTTTTTATGGAATATTTTTTCCTTAATCAAGTTTCAAAGTCAAACTAATTACAATTCAGACATAGTGCGATCATATAACGTGTAACGTTTTTTGTATATATCAAAATTCAATTTTTTTTTGTTGGATCAAGGACTTCAATATCTAGTGCACTCATATTTTTCAATTTTTTTTTTTGATAATCTGCTATTTTTCCAGATGTGCAGAACATAGACCTTTATTTTCGATGAAAAACCTATGTTTAATAAAACTAAAAAAACAAATACATAATAAAACCAAAACATATTAAAATTATATTTGTTGGATAGATTGCTCTGAGGACTACCTGATTCTAGTTGGGTTTGTGAATATTCCTCCATTTTCATCCTTAACCCGAGCTCCGAAGTGACAAAATTTAAGTTTTTTGTATCTCAGGGGGGGATGAGGGATAAGGGGAGTTCGTACGAACCCCTAGGGGTTCGAGCGAACCTCTTCAAAGGGGTTCACTCGAACCCCTTTTCTATGCATCTTTTTTGGTTTTTTGGCAGTCAAAAATCAAAGGGGTTTGATCGAACCCTAGTTTGTACGAACCCCTAAAATCACTTTTTTTGCTTTGGGGTCATTTTTTGTGAGTTTTCCTTCCTCACTTGAATTGTAAACCACTATTGTGGCTTCACCCCCTGTATTTTTCAATGATTGAATCATGACATACAATTCCAAGTCATAAGAAGAATACTTCGTCTTTGCTTCATTAAGTTTCTCATTGAAAAATGCTACAGATTTTCCCTCTTGGCTCAAGACTGCTCCAATTGCATACCCACTTGCATCACATTCAATTGTGAACACCTTGTTAAAATTTGGTAATGCTAAGATGGGTTGTTTTTTCACCCTTTGTTTGAGATATTGAAAGCTTTTTTCTACCTCATTAGACCATACAAACCTTTTCCTTTTATCCCCTTTGATTGTATCAATGATTGGAGAGTAGATATGACTAAAATTCTTCACGAATTTTCTATAAAAGCTAGCTAGGCCATGGAAACTTCTTACCTCACTGACTGAAGTTGGAGTAGGCCAATTGAGAATTACTTCTACCTTGTTGGGGTCCATCTTCAAAGTTCCTTTTGAAATCACCAAACCAAGATAGACCAACTCCTCCTTCATGAATTCACACTTCTTCAAATTGATCATCAACTTTTCTTTATTCAACCTCTTCAACACCATGTCCAAATGTTGCAAGTGTTCCTCTCTAGTCTTACTAAACACAAGAATAGCATCCAAGTAGACAACCAAAAACTTACCTATGAAGGGTTTCAAAACTTCATTCATTAGTCTCATAAAAGTGCTTGGTGCATTTGAAAGCCCAAATGGCATAACAAGCCATTCATACTGTAACCCCTCATTAATTTTGAAGGCAGTTTTCCACTCATCCCCCTCTCTTAACCTGATTTGGTGGTAGCCACTTTTTGTAAGGAAAATCAGGTCATCTTATAATGAAACATCTAAGAACTATAGTACCTTCAGTGATTTTAATTCCATTAAATTGCCTCAAAGACACATACTACTATGCCATAAAGCAGAAACTGGTACAGCTGATTTCCCTCATTAACTCTTCTGAGAAAAGCACATGCAAACTTAACCATATTCAACACTTATGCACCGATTCAAATTATAGAACCAACCAAAATGAAAGAAAAACAAATGAACACAAAAATTTACAAGGGGAAAACCCTTTCAGGTAAAAAAACCCCACCCTCCAAAACACTCAACTCAATTGTATTAATTAGCAACAACAACAGTTACAATACAATCTTAGAGTTATGCTCTTCTAGAGTTTACATCTTGTCCATCTAGAGAAAGTAGAAAACAACATTGTTTAGAATCCTCGCATTGCTACAGTACTCTCACACAACACACAATGTAGATTCATTTCATTTTACTAGCCCACTCACTCAGCCAACCTTTCAGCTAGCACACCTCATGGCTTCTCAGGTTCACCCTAGCATTCTCCCTGTTACAATGTTGTGTACAAAATATAGTTCGAACACTCAGATTATTTGACCATCAAACCATCCAACTCATAACAATTATAGTATGTTGCAATGTATAGTAACAACCATGATCAATTTTTTCTCTATACAAACGGTTTAGTTCAGTTTCCTCTACAGTCCAACCATCAAACAACAGTTTTCAAATGCTGGTCCAATGAATTGTTGATTTACAACAACGATGTGAAATCAACAAATGACTCCATGTCATGTGCCAGCACATCATTCATTCATCATTGTTTGAAAATCCCATTGTTTCATCTCTACCCGTCACTTCCAAGCCTAACCGTCATACCACAAAGCCATATTACAAGCCTCCGCGGGACCGTGGTTTACCATTCTGCTAGAACACCTCTCTACCGTAGGACCTTCTACAGACCCTCATGGGTCTGCGGTAACAACACTGCACTACCGTAGCCTCTTCCAAGTCATATTGTGGTGTGGCGGTAACACTACACCACCGTAGGAGGTCTTCAACATAGCCATGGGGTGGCGGTAACACCGCACTACCGCCAGACAGTCAAAGGACCCTCGAGGTATGGCAGTACCCCACGCTACCGCTAGAAAACCAAGAGACCCCCACAGTATGGCAGTATACACCGCACTACCACACCTTAGCTAGAAGGCGCTTGTAGTATGGTAGTATACCGTGCTACCGCTCCTCTCTTACAAACATCTAGTGGTACAAGAAAATCCATCACTTTCAGAGGTTTAAGCAACAAAAAATAGGGTTTCACTAGTGAGTTTGAGACACACATTCTCAACAATCTCCCACTTGACAAAGAACTCACTAAACCCCTTTCCAACCTTTGGAACCACTATACCATAGCCATTCATGTAATAATAAGAATCTTGAACAATGCTCTCATGCTCTAGTCAAGACACCTACACCAACATCCAAGATGTCCACCAACTCAGACAACAGTTTCATCCATCCATTATAGGACAAGAAATGAGCCAAGGTGTATATGCAACAGTCTACAAAATACAAACACCAGATCCAACTAATAGAAAATACTATAACACGCTGCCACCACTTCATTGTGCTCACACGCTATACAGAAGAAATATCAACTTCAAATCCTTAAATTAAACACAATAGTGAAGTAATTCTCTAGAAACAGATAGAACATTAGCTAGAATAGCAACTAGAAAACTGACTACTCACATCCAACTGATTAACCCACATGACTAAAAACAACACCCTAGCTAATGCTATTTCATCAAATCATCCATACCTTAAAGGTATCGAACATTAGTAAACTTATGCCACCAACATAACCAACCCATGTACTCCAAAAGAAAGCTCCATGTGCTAACCAGTCGAAGAAGACAAAACACATTCAGGAACTCCCACTACATGGGTAATGCCAAATCTAAAAGATTGAAAGCATAAAAAGTCTACCAATGATAGCACATAGAAAGTGTAACCATGTAGTACCAAGGAATTATCCACAATGATATGCACAACCTGCAACCAACTGCTACAAGAATCATTTCTCTCAACAATCTTCCAGAGCTCTTCCAAGTTCTTCAACACCCAACAAAGGAAAAATATTAAGAACCTCCATGTCATCACCCAAGAACATGAGTGAAAACACATGACCACAAGCTAGTGATCACTACAACTTCGACCAAACCTCAAACCAATGTAATATGAAACTAGACATCTTGGAAGACTACCAAGACCAAAAAGAGTGCCTCTACACATCATATACTTGTAGAACATCCTCCTACATACACCTCTAAAAGCCAATTGTGTCAAGTATGATCTCCTTCAAAACCTCAAGAGAAAAGCCTTAACAACATCCAACCATTCAATCTCCAAGATCAAACACAACATATCAATGTAAGCCTCTCAAAGAAGATGAAAACACTTCATTTCCCATATCAGGAAATCAGCCCATAAAGCATCTCCTACCAGTTCTCATTAGAAAAAGATATAACACAAAAGGTCAAGGAGATAAACCATGCTATACATCTTCCACTATGAATCCTCCATAACCATTTAAACAACAATTCAAGATCCATATCATGAAAGGAAGCATAAAACACATCAGAAAGATAAAATGGGAAAATACCTCTCAAATTAGACTTCACTGCCAAGCAGACCAAGAGTGGGTAAAGAGAATGCTCCTCCAGGATAACCAATTCATCATGACTTCTCCAAGAGCAATCTCCTCATTGGTCTATGTTAAACTCGCATCCAACCAAGGTGTAGGCTTCTTAGACTTTCTGCTGAAAACTTCATCAAGAGTAATCATCAATAGTTCACTCCACTCAAGAGAAATACAACCTCACCTTATTCTTCATGTATCCATGAGCTCCGACAACCGATCATCTCATGCTAAACTCCAAATGCATCACTACACTATCATGAAGTTCTCAAGCATATGACCAATGCACACCCAAAACATAAAGAATTACCAGACCGCTGTCAAATCTCCAATCATCTGAATTAGAAACTTATCATGACATCATGATCCTACCATCCCCCTTGGGAGATACTAGGCTCCAAGTGAAGAAACCAATGTCTCAAGAGCAATGCACAATGTGAAAAAACTAATGCATAAGCAAGAGTATACCATGACATAAAACAAACAAGCTTTGAACATACATCACCTGTCAAGCACCAACAACACCTTAGCCAAAGACTCCAAGCATCCTCCATGGTTCCAAGATGTTGCACATCCTCAAATAGTGTCCATGCAAATCTGAAATAACCCTTCTACAACAATAGGATCTAAGATTCCCTCCTAGTAACATATGCAACACTAAAGAAGATTATTCACCACCAAGTGATGAACCCATGTAGTCACAGCTAAAGCTCCCACTGAAATGTGACATCCAAGCTTTCCAAGCATCATGACCAAACATTTGTTGATCTGAAAAATATCTAGGTACAATCGACAACATGTCCATCTGACAACAGTTCCAAGCAACACCACGATCTCCAAATCACACAGACCACACCATCACTATCAAAAGCTTACACTAAAAACAAAATGTGTATCAAGCTCTCCATGAGATTGTGATACACATGCTACAGCTTCCCATAATTGACTATTCAAGTAGTCAACACCTCTCATCTCAAAGAAACCACATAAATGCACAAGTGACGGGTATGTGTAGGATCATTATGGAAAAAGCAGGCCCTTAAGTGGCAAAAAATTTAGAAAAATTGGAGTTAGGAAACTTGACATAAAAATTTGAATAAGTTATCTATATTATTTCAAAAATATGTAAGAATAGAATCTATAGCAAATTGAATGTAGTTTCTAAACAACTAGGTTTATTTTTAAAAAAAACTATTTGGTGAAAATTTGAAATTTCAATGCAGTAGTACTTAAATTTCAGGGAAAAAATAAGTAGGTTTCTTTCTGACCACCCTAACCACAATAAAATGATAAAAAAATTTATAAGATTTTAGATATAAGTATAGGATTCATGTCCTGATGTGATGCATATTTTTCTGTAATTTTTTTCCAAGTAAATAATTAATTATGAATTTTTTATTACAACTTTTAAAAAATATAAAAACTCATATGTCTGACCACCTTAACTTGGTCAAAACTTCTTGAAATTCAATATATATTTTTTTAATATTATAGTATGTGAAGCATATAATGTGACACATGTTTTGGATTCAAAAAATGTGATACTGTTTGAAAGTTATAGATGTTTTTCAATCAGCCTATCAATTAGGACTTTAGTCGTAATTCAAATAAAAAATGAATAGTAATAATTTATTAAATTCAAAGTAAAAAATAATTTATATTGGTGGAAAGCTTAGAATCTGCTTTAAAAACCCTTTTCGTTTCATCAATTTTGGGTTAAAAAAAAAGTCGTCAGCCACATACCCTACACATACCCATCATATTGCCACTTTTTGGCCCATCATGATCCTGTACATACCCTGACCACAGACAAGGTCAACTAATGAAATCTACATTTTCAGAAAAAACAATCTTGTGGATATAGACAATCCACTTCCAAGTTATCCCACTGCAACTGAATGGGTGATCAATCCACACAACTGGATAACTTGTAGATCCGAACATTGAAACATGCAAACCCATCATCACAATGGAAAATGAAAAACTTAGATTTCAAAGAGAGCAACAATGTAGACAATTTGACTCAAACACTAGATCAAAACCAAATCCGATTTTCCAATCATGTCCACAACTAAAGCACCATAGTCTAGGAAACCAACAAGCAACACTTAGATGTAGAACTACAACTATCTCATCTAGTAACGCCCCAAACTGCCAAGGTCTAGAAAATAGTTTTCAGCAACTCAACAAAAACACAAGTTTTTCTTGACCGTGCAAAACCCGCAAAACCACCATGTTTATAAAACACCCATGCACACCCATATCCGCTACACATCTAGATGACTCAAGAGTCTATACACAAATTTCATAGTTAACCAGAACAATGAAATACCATGAATATGCATAACCATAGATTATTTAAACGAAAATCTATAAAACCCTCAAAACCAAAGAACATAAATCTAAGTCATGCAAGTACAAGGCATCCTTAAAAGGAACAAGTAGTATAGGAACTCTAGGCCCATCCTAGAACAATTCCATAACCATCAACATGCACATGCATACAAGAGAGCTAGGCTATTCAGAGGTTTTCAGACCACCCAAAGATCAACTTCATAGCCTTTATGCAATCAGGGTAATAGAGAACAACGCCTTCAATGCCAAGTCAAAGCACCCATCACAAGCACAATACTCCATGGCTGAAAAATAACCCAATCATTTCCATACCATCAGGGAGCCCCTCACACAAACACCCAATATGAACTACACTCTGTTGCAACACAACCATAAGCAGAAACTCACACCCCTTGCATCAGGATCTTTCACTATCAATTAGGAGCCTCAAACCACATCATTACAATATGATCAACTCCAATTTCTCCATCTTCAGTGTCTTTCACGCTACGTGTTGTCTCAAAAGAGCAAGAACTTTTACTCACCAAAGAGTCAATTATCAGTCGACTCCAAATTTCTCCAAGCTTGCCAGGCTAAGAAATATTCACAGGAGAAAAACCCATAACCAACAACCAGAAGAAGGATTTGATACCACTTGTAAGGAAAATTAGGTCATCTTAGAATGAAACATCTAAGAACTGTAGTGCCTTCGGTGATTTTAATTCCATTAAATTGCCTCAAAGACACATACTACTATGCCATAAAGTGGAAACTGGCACAATTGATTTCCCTCATTAACTCTTCTAAGAAAAGCACATGCAAACTTAACCAGATTCAACACTTATCCACCAATTGAAATTACAAAACCAACCAACATGAAAGAAAAACAAATGAACACACAAATTTACGTGGGGAAAACCCTTTCAAGTAAAAAACCCCACCCTCCAAAACACTCAACTCAATTGTATTAATCAACAACAACAACAGTTACAATACAATCTTAGAGCTATGCTCTTCTAGAGTTTACATCTTGTCAATCTGGAGAAAGTAGACAACAACATTTTTCATAATCCTCGCATTGTTACAATACCCTCACAAAACACACAATGCAGATTCATTTCATTTTACTAGCCCACTCACTCAACCAGCCTTTTGGCCAACACACCTCATGGATTCTCAGATTCACCCTAGCATTCTCCTTGTTACAATGTTGTGTACAACATACAGTTCGAACACTCAAAGATCATTCGACCATCGAACCATCAAACTCATAATAGTTACAGTACGTTGCAATGTATAGCAACAACCATGATCGATTCATTCTCTATACAAATGGTTCAGTTCAGTTTCCTCTGTAGTCCAACCGTCAGACAACAGTTTTCAAACACTGGTCCAATGAATCATTGATAATTTACAACAACGATGTGAAATCAACAAATGACTCCATGCCATGTTCCAGTTCATGTCATTCATTCATCGTTGTTTGACCATCATATTATTTCATCTTTGCTTGTCGCTTCTAATGGAACCCTCAAAAAAGTTTTTTTTGGTTCCATGTTAAAACCCTTATTGCACCAAGACATGGGGTTACTATCCGTAAAGCTTAAAATATTCTTTTAAGCTATTGACTCCCTATTACCCGTTGCCGATTATTTTAATTTATTTTTAGTCATTCACTATCACTGGGTAGCTGGCCCTTTCCAGCCTAAGTTTGGACCATTTTATTTCATAAAATCGAGTAAGGATTTCTAAGCCCTTTCGACTTTTCATTTTACAACTTAGAGGCTTTCGAATTAATCTTTTTCCTAGGAAGTCTTCTTCATAAAAACAACTTGTGAGCACGTGCCTAATACTTTCACTTAAGTCCTGATGACCCTTATAACTATATCGCTCATTGTTGGTTTATTCATAGGTTTACACTGTGTAATAGCGATGAGCGATGAGCGGTATTTTCTTTTGATATCGATCATCACCAATGATATCCGATCCTTCATTTTTGCAATAGCGATGAGTGATGTTCTTAGCTTTATTCTCATATCGTCCATTACGGATGACCATTAAAAATAAAATTTGTAATAGCGATGAGCGATATGTTGTCACACCATATGATCGCGCATATGTTGTAAAAAGTTGTTCTTACATTAGCAATGTGCGATGAACCCTATGAATAATGTAAACTGTTCATCGCTAATTGCTTGGAGATATATGAGGAGAATAAATGATGAGCAATGGGTGCCTTCTAAAATGGTTTCTCTCTTGCTAAAATAATATGATCATGTGGGCGATGTCTTTTTGGTGTTTTTTCTATGCAGATTTTACGTGTCTAATATGGTACTAACATTAAATCTCCCATCATGGATAAAGTCTTGAGAGCAAGGTTTGAGTCAGCGACACGCGACGGAGGAATAAATGTGACCAATGGTCAAGCTATGGAACTAGGGGCTAAAGAACATTGCTGCCAGGATATTTGCATCGCTGATAGAGTAGGGCAGAGACAAACTAAATCAATGTCTAATGATGGTCACTACATGGAACAGGCTACATGGCAGATTCTGAAGATTTAGCATAAAGGAAAAGAAAAAAAATGAGGGGATTGAGGATCATTGATAAGGTTTTAAAGCAGGATAATCCAATGGACTAAATATCACCACACAAATGTTTTCATTAGAGTTGGGATCAACAATGAAGTGATGAAGTGTATAAAGAAAGTTTCCCTCTAAGAAAAACTTGTCTTATGTACTTCACCGGTATTAATGAAGAGCACGAATTAGGTTGGTGATTCATGTTGATTGAAAGATCGCAACACTTGAGCTGACATTGTTGTTTCCTATGGATGAAGTTTTAATTGCTTTAAAAGCAATGGTTTAGATTCAATCTTGAGCTGTAAGTTACCAACTTGCTCGCATGAGGAGATTTCAAGTCATTAATCTTGCATGCTTCAAATTTCCTATTTAATGCAGATCACTTGAGTAATTTTTTATTGTCATGATTCATTTTGTAATGAATGAGGGTCGACGGTTGATAAGGAAGTGTGTGAGGACTGAATTTTCCTGAGAAGTGTGTAGAAATTCTAAGGCAAGTGGATCTGTCATGATGATTCAAAAATCTGAGGGGTTGTGTTTGTTTGAGCCTAAGGGAGGTCTTGAGAATAAAGTTGAAATGAATGGAGCTCCTAATACGCCAAAAGGAATAGTAGGAACCAGGAAATTCAAGGAGTATAATACCAAGGAAAATTACTGTCCAAAAGAGCATATAGTTTCAAAAGAATTAGTCAAACACAGAGAGAAGAGGACAGTAAAATATAATAAGAATGCATGGATGGAGAGTGAGGGTTGGAATGCCTATCCGAAGGAATGCAATTCTCCATGTAAGGTTTCTAATGACCCTTCAAAAAGTGAGGGAGACACTAATCGGGAGGGAAATTATTATTCCATCTCCCTGGTACTATCGAGGAATCTTGAGGAAGTGGTGGTGACAATTTCTCCAGTCCCACCATGAACAAAATGTGGGCGAATGTCCTCTGAAGTTGATGACTCAGGGTGATGATTGTTCCATGTTTTTTTTTTTGATGATACCATATCCTTTCTTTTAGGAATCTCCTATTCAGCATTCATGTGATTTCTTGTTTCATGCGTTGAGGTGGAATGATTTCGGGCTGGTGTGTAGAAGTACCAGAATAGCGAACCTTGGTGGAATGTATATTGTATCTAGACAATATACAACTTTGTGTTGGAGCTGCTATTGGAGAATCTTCTTTGGTCAACAAGGATGAGGATTCAACATGGTTACAACAAACTCTGCCATTCGGGGAGCTGGCATGTCTTCATTCAAAGAATGTGGAAGGTGGTCTTTTACTCTTCCATTTTCCTAAAATGATTGCATTTAACAAACTAGGAATATCTCAAATTCTGGTACAAATGAAATGAAATGAAATGTAATGTAAT
This sequence comes from Sequoia sempervirens, assembly GCA_007258455.2. Classification (NCBI taxonomy): domain Eukaryota; kingdom Viridiplantae; phylum Streptophyta; class Pinopsida; order Cupressales; family Cupressaceae; genus Sequoia; species Sequoia sempervirens. Next base: position 8,633,681 of record VDFB02292527.1, on the reverse strand, counting down.
GTAAATGTAATTAATCCTGATGCTTATTTCTCCCTTGTACTATAAAAGGGATTTCAGGGCTTATTACAGTAGTCAGATTCTAAAGTCTAAATAGATTTCTAGGTAAAGGCTAAGTTCAAAAAGGGGCAATAAGAATAGAATTTTGAAGTAGACCAGTAGTTTTTCTTGGATAGGAAGTCCTGTATGTAATGGTCTTAAATGAGTTCTATAGAAATTACTGATATCAAAACAAAATATCAGTCAAGGAAGTGATACTCTCCTATGCATGTTCAATTCAAAGTTATGAATGAGAAATACTAATGGTATTGTCATTTGTCTTCAAATGTTTTATTTGAATGTATTACTTTGTTTTACGCTTTAATTCAAAGAATTAATTAAAATTCTTGAATAGGGTTATAAACTTTTTGAGGGATGGCTTAGGATTGCTAAGAATTAGATGTTTTCTTGCACAAAGAGTTTTCGTAAATGCAAAGCGATACGAAAATAGTTTATTTCTCTCCTAAATAAGTGATTTGTGTATTACTGATCCTCTTGCATACTTGACTCTGTTTCCCCAATTGATTAAACACTGGCCATTTGATTAGAAAATCTTGCATAAGGTGAAAAAATAGTCCTCCTGGCTCTAGACTTCTAAGAAGATAATATTTAAATAGAAAATCTCTCCAAGGGTAGTGAAATTATTTTCAATTCCTAGCAGATGGAAAATCCTTTGAACTAAAAATCTGCCAAATCTTCAATGAAATTAATTTTATCTGTGAATAAAAGGAATTAATCTGTATATAAAAATGTCACTGATTGATTAAATTGCACGAAAACACAATTGGGATTACCCTCCTAGGTTTCACAGAGCTTGAAGTGAAGGAGTACAAACTTAAAAAATGCTATGCTCGTTGTGTTGGCCACTAACCTAATAGTTCTTCATTATAGGAGTTGGCTACTTCTTAGAGGATTGTTTGGTTTTGCTAGAAAAATCACCAACATAAATGGCGACTATGCTGGGGACAATTTTGAATCTCCAGTTGCAGACTGTCAGAGTCAAGAAATTGGTGAATCTGAACATCTAGTTCACATACTAGGGAATTACTAAACCTAGAAATGTTACTACTAAACAAGTTTTAAAAGATATATGTGACTCTGTTGTGGGAGAGAACCCATAACGATACTCATCTTTGAAGGAGCTTCATTCTGTTTGAAGTTCAGTCCTCTGAAAAGAGGTGGCAACTCTATCCAAAGAACCTACTGAAGATTTGAAGAAAGTCTCGGATCTACAAAAAAAAATTAGTTAAGAAGAAAGGTTAGCAGCTGCTCCAAGTTTCCAGGTATTCTTCAGTTTTGGGTTTTCAAGAAAGTCAAATTTGTATATGAAAACCATACTTGTAAGTCTTGTAAGAATTTGATTCCCTATTTAATGATTGAGCACTAAGAAAGGGAAATAGTAGTGATAGGTTTTCATACTTCAATATTACTAGATTGTAGCATCCATTGTGTGTGATGTATGCAATGTTTCTTGAAGAAATACATTTAGAAGATCTTAAGCAAGTTGAGATAGAATTTTGCATTGTAAAAGCTTAAGGTCATCTTGTAAAAGAAGTTTGAGTTACCCAGTGTAGCTACAAAGTTGATATAAAAAGGCTTGTAGAGCTATAAGAAAATGTATCATCAACCTGTACGTCCCTGTGTGGACCCAAATGTAACAATGCATAGTGATTAGCCTTTGTCATGTAATAAAAGAAATTTCAACATCAAAAGGTACATGGCCATAAATTTTGATGGCATTTATGGTTACCCCAATGTTATTCCATCTAACATGAGGGAATACTTACCAAAATTCAATGGTGAGAAGTGTGAATCAGCAAGGAAGCATTTGCCACAATTCAACAATTTAATGGATGACTATGAGATAGATCATGAGGTTATTTGTTCAGTCTCTAAAAAGAGATTCAAGAGATTGGTTCTGTGATTTACCAGCAGGCTCTATTTGTTCTTGGAGTGAGTTCAAAGTAGTGTTCATGGAGCAATTCAGTGAAAGAATCAGTGTTGGATATTTGCTCAATAAATTCATGAACATTGAGAAAGCACATGATGAGCTAGTACCAACATTTAACCGAAGATTTTCTAAAACATTAAGGGATATTCTTGATGTTTTGGATCTCAATGATGCAGTATGTTTGGTTGTTTATTTGGGGGCTTTTGATAAAAGAATGAGTTATTTGTTGAAAGATAAAAACCCCAAAACCTTACATCAGGTCTATGGGATAGCTACAAACATTGAAAACAATTTGAAATATGGGATGCAAAGGCATCACTTGGATACAAGTGTTCACTATCATAGAATTCCTAATGTTGATAAATGGTGTGAAATAGGAGTTAAAAATGAATATAGGATCGTTTGCACCCCTATTGTTTCAGCTTGCACATCATTTTGTAATACTAATCTCATTAAGCCCCAGACACATCATCAGGAAGTCATTGGTTCTTCAAATTACAATGATAATAATTTTACTACTCTGTATAAATCAAGTAGTGAGATATCAAATGAAGAGGAAGATGACAGAGTGAAGACTAAAGAAATGTACTTCAATAAGGAAAATGAAGGGTGTGGTTCCAGTCTTGTTGAAGATTCCACTACCTCTGTGTTGGCATATAGATTTGAGAGATCATTTTTGGCTACTTGTGTTGTCATTGATGGCAACTAGAGTTAGCAGTTTGGTCCGCAGTGTTAGTGGTGTTTATACCGGCAAGGAATCTAAGCTTTTTAATTCTATCGGCAGAGAAAGTGAAGAACAGGACATCCGGTTGGTAAGCTAATCCAATTACATCTACGGATCACTATTTTGTGGTGTGGATCTCCAAGGAAGATTTCTTAGCACGTACACTATTCTACTGAAGAAGTTTTATGGTGTTGTATTAATTATAATTTGAGTTAAGAGGTTCGGTAGCATGATTCATGGTTTATTTTCCATTATGGCTGACATTCTTGACATTGTGTATCGCAGATGTATGTGGAGTAAGTATTTTTCTATATCTTATGTTTTGAAACCTTGGTGTGGGTCCCTACCATAAGTCTAGCTGACTTGTGTAGGTACACATAAATTATAACTTATGATTTGGGCCAACATAAGCAAGAATATTGTATCTTGTTGTGAAGCCGACATGCATTGAATTTTTGTGTTAGTGATTATATAAGGAAGATCGGTAATTCAGTTTGTGAAGATATGATGTGAAAAGAAAGGTATGCGTGTGAAAAAAAGAATAGAACAGTTGATATTAGAAGATTTGTTGGGCGAATTTTAGTTGTGCTACAGAAGGGTTTTTAGCAGGAGAGCAGAGCAGAGTAAAACAAAGTTGAGCAGAAGTGTGAGTTGGATAGAAGGTCCAAAGTCTGATTGTGCACTTCAGTGGAACTAAATCCAGGAATTTGCAGATGTTGTACTCTTAGTTCAAAATTTTGTTGTAATTTATTCTATTATACTTGTAAGGCAGTGAGCCTCTTTCTTTTGAGCAGTGAGCTCTAGGCAGTGCACTCGAATGCAAGTGCATTCCCCTCTTTTATCTTAGTTTTAACAGAGAAAACTTTGTGGACTAATCTCCACTGTGGTTTTCCCCCTAATAGGGTTTCCACATAAAAATATCTAGTGTTATGGTGACTGCATGTTTTCATCTGTTATGTGTTGCGCTAATGTTATATAAAGTTCAATTATTGTTGTTGATGGTTTTAAATCTGTTTTCAAATCAAAATTATTGAACACTGATTCACCCCCCCCTCTCAGTGTTCCTAGTATCCAACAATTGGTATGAAAGCAGGTTCTTCTTCTCATATTTTAGTAGCTTGAGGTGAATCTTGAATTACAATGGATGTTGGTGGTCTTCAACAACAACTAATGGTGGCACTTGATTATATTGATCAATCTAAGGCAGACGTCATGAAACTTAAGGAAAATAATCATTGAAGGAAAAGATAAAGGACTCAAGGGAAAAGAGGAAGGAGCTATGTGATCAATTGAAGCAAAAGGAAAGAAAAGGTCTAGATGATGTCCATTTGAATCAAACCCTAAAAGAGATAACAAGAGAATGTGAAAAGCTAGCCAAGGACAATGCAACTCTAAGACTTGAAATGGAAGTTGTGGCAATGAAGTTTACCAAAGAGATTGAGCAAAGAAAGAAGAATGAGGAGAATCTGGCCCAGTCCCTGAAATAAAAATCTAAAGAATGCAACAAAATTAATAGTAGATCCATTCAGTTGGAGATTGAACTGCAACAGGGCAAAAACTATGAACATGAGATTGAGAGACAAATAGTCATTCTTGGGAATGAGCTTGCTATTGCAAATGAATTCAAGGAGAATTTCAGGATAAGTTCCGCTAAGCTTGAAGAGATAAACAAAGGTCAGAAGGATATAAATGATAGGCGAGGTCTTGGATATGAGAAGGGAGAATGCTCCAGATCTGAACAGAAGAATCTTGAAAAGAAGAAAAAAGGAAGAAGAAATTCGGTAAGGCAACCAAATGCTCAAAGATTTAATGGATATTGCGTTGCTTGTAATAAATTTGGACATATAGCTTCTCAGTGTAGAAGAAAGATAAACCCTAGTAGTACTCTATCATTTTCTGGTCAATGTTTCAAATGAAAAAAAAAATGGGCATAAGGCATTAGAATGCAGAAGTATGTTTGTCAACAAAAATAACATTAAATGCTATACCTGTGGAAGATTTGGGAATGTTCCTAATCAATTCAGGTCAGGAGGAAATCAATGGAATGGTTGGTATAGAAAAAAAAGTCTGGTATGTTTCAATTGTAACAATCTTGGTCACATTGCAAAATACTACTGGAACAAAAACATGAATAAAAGAGGTTTGGTCTATCAAGAAAGAAATTCTTAGAAAGACAATATAGGAAAAGAAAAAGCATCTGTGGAAGAGATAAGAGATCAGATGAAGAAGACATGGGTGAAGAAAAGTGAAACGAATGAAGGAAATAAAGTTGTACTGGAAGCCCCCTTTGGTAGCTCCTCTGGTAATTGATATCAGGCCAGTGACCTAGGGGGAGTTTTTCTTGAAAATCTCTTGCCCCCCCTTGTGTATAGTTCACACCAAATTTTTGGATGTCATCAGTCACCTTGTTACTCATTAATGGAAGTATTTGCAATGATATGATGAATTGGACGAATGGTATAGGTCCACAATTGAATTATTCACTTGTTGTCTGAGTTTGCATTGTAATCGAAACTTCGAGGGAAACGCATTTAATGTGACAAAAATTAAAGTTGGTAAAGTTATAAAAGGGAATTTTGAACCCTATTTCGGAACCAAGCATTGAAGGAGAAAAGTTCGAGAGTATTTTTCTGCAAAGTTTCAAAGGTGTGAAAGTTCATTCTAGTGGTGAATCTCCAGGTATTCCTATTAATCATTGATTTCTCATCTATTTTGTAATCGATAGAACTCTGTTTGAAATGAAACATGAAGCAAATCAAAAGTACCATAACCCTAGATGAGTATAGCAACCAGAAGATTAGGGATGAAATAAATTTGTTGTCTCTCACCAATTTCAGAAGGCTTGAAGGATCAAAACACAAGAATTTGGATATATGGAACAATTATCCTCATTTCATCAATGCAGAAGTGATTCATTTTTTCCTGAACAAATTGGACGGTGACATCCTCACTTTGGATAAACCATATCAACTTACCCAGGATGTGATCAGAAATTTAATGGGCTTATGCAATATTGATGATGTACCGAAGAAGAAGTCAATTCATAATGTAGAGGTCAAAGCCCTAACTGAAATAAGGGGAGATCAAAGAGCTTTGATAATTTCATCAATTAAAGGTCCTTTGACAAGGTATGTGGCTTATGGAATCTCATACAAGATTTACTTCAGGAACCGAGAAGGATCAACCTCAGCAGGTGTTGCATATATCACCCATAAAATGTTAATTGAAAACGAAGACTTTGATCTATGTAGTCTGATGAAGGATCAACTGATGGAGAATGTTCAATTAACGAAGGATATTGACTACCCATTTAGGTTTGGTACTTTGGAAATTCGTATTATGATGTACTTTTTAAAATGATTGCCTTTGAAGGACAATCTAGTGTGGAGAGAGAATATGTCGATTTGTAAGAAAATATTCAATCATTACAATTCTTTTGAAAATTGTGAACAAGTGTATGAAAGTTTCTTTAGAAAGGTATTAGAGAGGTTTGGGGAAGGTGTTGTCCCTCTTCTGGAAAAATAACTGAGGTTAGATCATCTTCTGGAAAAGGAGAGAAAAAGCAGAAGAGTGAAATAGATACGACCAGTGTCACTCCTCTGGAACCCAAGTCTGCAAAGATTGAAGAAAAAGGGAAAATTCAAGTGGTTGTAGATGTAGAAGATGAAGTTTTTGAAGAATATATTCCCAAAGATCAACTGAAACCAGATGAACCAAAAATAATAATAGTTGAAGATAGTGACGAAGAAGGTGCTATGCTCTGTTCAAGACAAGGATAATGCAAATCATTTAGGATGGGGATGTTATGCAAAATATATCTAGTATATGGTTGAATGGACCATCTTATGAGTAGGATTTTATTGAAAACACTCTGGCAAGGTACTTTTTTTATAATAATATTGAGTTGGAGAGCCTGTAGGATGTTCTCCCAGAAGAATTGATTAAATGTGTCAAGATATCTATGGAGTCTGTGCCCCTGGAAAGGAAGGAAGAAGAAATAGTTTCTCATTTAAAAATACAGTTTAGATTATCTCTTTCTAGACTGAAGAAGAAAATGAGTGAGCTGAGACAGTGCATTGATTCAACATACAAAGTCTTTAACTACTGTCTTAGGTGGCCTCATGTGGTAGGAAAGTACAAGGATAAGCTTGAAGAAATTGAAAGTGAGCTTGTTAAGACTGGACAAACTTACAATATGCTTTTGGATAGGAATGGAGATGTGAAGAAGAAAGTTCATGATTTACAGATTGAGCATGCAAAGATTCATACTGCTAAGAATGCTCTCATTGATGCTTTCTGGAAAGTTAAAGACATAACTAAAGGGAGATTAGAACAAATGATTGAGAATTTTAAATCAGGAGAAAAGCTGGAAGAAGCAATCACTATTCCTGAGTCTCTTGTTCAAACTATCAACAGAACATCAGAGAACAATAGCCTGATCATAGCCATTGGGATTGTGGTGGACTCCTAGAAGAGATTCCTTCCAAAAATGAAAGCTAAGTATAAAATAATTTTCTGAATTTTTGCAACAATTGTCAAATTTTGATCAATTTTTGTATCATCAATTGGGGAGAGAATAAGAAGAGAAGTGTAAGTGGATGTTTTAGAGCTTTGTCATTGATGTCAAAGGGGGAGAGAATGAAGTGAAAAATTTCCTATCATCCATAGGGGGAGTAGTATTTTTGGCTTTGATATGTTTTTGGTTTTGACACTTAGTCCATTTTTCACTAAGTGTTTCCATCAATGCCAAAGGGGAAGATTGTTGGCATATAGCTTTGAGTGATCATTTTTGGCTAATTGTGTTGTCATTGATGGAAACTAGAGTCAACAGTTTGGTCCACAGTGTTAAAGTGGTGTTTATATCAGCAAGGAATCTAAGCTTAACTGTATTCTACCGATAGAGAAAGTGAAAAATAGGACATCCAGTTGGTAAGCTGATCTGATTACGTCTCTGGATCACTATTTTGTGGTGTGGATCTCCAAGGAAGATTTCTTATCACGTACACTATTCTACTGAAGAAGTCTTTTGGTGTTGTATTAATCATAATTCGAGTTAAGAGGTTTGATAGCATTATTCATGGTTTATTTTCCATTATGGCCGACATGCTTGACATTGTGTATCGTCGATGTATGTGAAGTAAGTATTTTGTTATATCTTATGTTTTGAAACCTTGGTGTGGGTCCCTACCATAAGTCTAGCCGACTTGTGTAGGTACACATAAATTATAACTTATGATTTGGGCCGACATAAGCAAGATTATTGTATCTTGTTGTGAAGCCGACATCCATTGAATTTTTGGGTTAGCAGTTATATAAGGAAGATCGGTAATTCAGTTTGTGAAGATATGATGTGAAAATAAAGGTATGTGTGTGTGAAAAAGAACATAATAGTTTCAATATTAGAAGATTTGTTGAGCGAATTTTAGTTGTGCTACAAAAGGGTTTTCAGCAGAAGAGCAGAGCAGAGCAAAACAAAGTTGAGAAAAAGTGTGAGTTGGATAGAAGGTCCAAAGTTTGATTGTGCACTTTAGTGGAACTAAATCCAGGAATTTGCAGATGTTGTACTCTCAGTTCAATTTTTTTTTGCAATTTATTCTATTATACTTGTAAGGCAGTGAGCCTCTTTATTTTGAGCAGTGAGCTCTAGGCATTGTGCTCGAATGCAAGTGCATTCCCCTCTTTTATGTTACTTTTAATAGAGAAAACTTTATGGACTAATCTCCACTATGGTTTTTCCCCTAGTAGGGTTTCCACATAAAAATATCTAGTGTTATGGTGACTGCATGTTTTCATCTATTATGTGTTGCTAATGTTATATAAAGTTTAATTATTGTTGTTGATGGTTTTAAATTTGTTTTCAAATGAAAATTATTGAACACTAATTCACCCCCCACTCTTAGTGTTCCTAGTATCCAACACTATGCTCCTATGGATGACATAAGACTGAGCATTCAGTCTAAAAAATTTGAACAGAGTTGCAATGCTAATGAATCCTTTTGTTGCAGTGATAATTACGACATTGAGTATGGAAAGTTTTTTGTTGATTGTGATTATCCTCTTGAAGAAGAGATAGAATCATTTTCCCCAAATGATAAATGTGTTGATAATGATGGGAACACATTTTTTCTTGAGGAGAAACAACTTTCTTCTTGTGAAGAATTTTCAGAATATGAGTCAGAGATGTTAACCACTGATGATGAGAATGAAGTTGAAAACCTATTTGTATGCTCTTCTAGTGATTGTAATGATTGTGAATATAATGGTGAAATGGAAGATTTGGACTTGCATGCTAAGGAGGATGAGGCTTTTATGATAACAATAAATCTAAGGGAAAACCCCTTATTTGATGACCCTCCATCTGCACAACAGATAAGAAATGATGATCCCTATTGGTGGAGAGATAATCCACTCTTTGTTGAGGATTCTGATGATGCATTTGAAATAGGGTCAAAGTGTGGCCTTGAGAAAACAAAGCAATACATTTATTAGTCCCTTGAGGGCATTGCTTATGAATGTTTTACATTTGATACAGGTATTGCAAATAAGGTTGAGTATCTTGAAAGACGCAGGTTGCATAGAAGAGTATGAATGTTTCTAGTTCCTAGTTCAATTGGAGGGAATTTTGACAAAGCATGAAAATGAGATGAATAGCAAGGATGATGAAAGTTACACTGGTAGTTTTATACTCAGAAAGATTGTGAGAAATTTTCATGACAAGGATTATGATAAGACAGACTCTCACTTGTTAAAAAGAGGCCTAACATTTGTTCTGGAAAGATTGAAATTACTCTTACTTCAATGGTACAATAAGGATAAATGTAAATGGAAAAACAACTCTTTTAGAAGGCTAGTTTTTGATAGAGGCAAAAACTTATTCAGTGTTTTGTGGCTTAGTGCCACCAATCAGGAGGGAAAAACTTGGTTGAACTGAGGGATGCATAGTATAGTTTGCATCTTTGAATTTTTTATGTTGGTCGAGTGGAGATTGGATCTCCCTTTTTAGGTCTCCTTTGCCTATGTAAATTTTGTACATATGTTGTTTATTTTGTTTCATTTTTTGTGCCTAGTCTGCTACACCTGAAATTTTGAGATCTCATCATGCCTAAAAGAGGCATGTGTCTCCAATCAAAGCCACTAATGGAACCCTCAAAAAAAAAAATTTATGGTTCCATGTTAAAACCCTTATTGCACCAGGACATGGGGTTACTATCCGTAAAGCTTAAAATATTATTTTAAGCTATTGACTCCCTATTACCCATTGCCAATTATTTTAATGTATTTTTAGTCATTCACTATCACTGGGTAACTGACCCTTTCCAGCCTACGTTTGGACCATTTTATTTCATAAAATCGGGTAAGGATTTTTGAGCCCTTTCAACTTTTCATTTTACAACTTAAAGGATTTTGAATTAATCTTTATCCTAGGAAGTTCCCTTCATAAAAACAATTTGTGAGTACATGCCTAAGACTTTCACTTAAGTCCTAATGACCCTTGTAACTATATCGCTCATTGCTAGTTTATTCATAGGTTTACACTGTGTAATAGAAATGAGCGATGAGCAGTATTTTCCTTTGATATTGCTCATCGCCAATGATATCCAATCCTTCATTTTTGTAATAGTGATGAGTGATGTTCTTAGCTTTATGTTCATATTGCACATCGCATATGACCATTAAAAAGAAAATTTGTACTAGCGATGAGCGATATGTTGTCACACCATATGATCGTGGATATGTTGTAAAAATTTGTTCTCACATTAGCGATGTGGGATGAACCCTATGAATAATGTAAAACATTCATCACTAATTGCTTGCACAATATATGAGGAGAATCAGCGAAGAGCGATGGGTGCCTTCTAAAAGGGTTTCTCTCTTACAAAAATAATATGATCATGTGGGCGATGTCTTTCTGGTGTTTGTTCTATGCAAGTTTTACGTGTCTAATATGGTACTGACATTACATCTCCCATCGCAGATAAAGTCTTGAGAGCAAGGTTTGAGTTAGCAACATGCAACAGAGGAATAAATGTGACCAACAGTCAAGCTATGAAACCAGGGGCTAAAGAACATCGTCAGGATATTTGCATCGTTGATAGAGTAGGGTAGAGACAAACTAAATCAATGACTAGTGATGGTCACTACATGGAACAGGCTACGTGGAAAATTCTGAAGATTTAGCATAAAGCAAAAGAAAAACAATGAGGGGATTGAGGATCATTGATAAGGTTTTAAAGTAGGATAATCCAATGGATTGAAGATCACCACACAAATGTTTTCATTAGAGTTGGGATCAGCGATGAAGTGATGAAGTGTATAAAGAAAGTTTCCCTCTAAGAAAAACTTGTCTTATGTACTTCGCTAGTATTAATGAAGAGTGTGGATTAGGTTGGCGATACATGTTGATTGACAGATCACAACACTTGAGCTAGAATTATTGTTTCCCATGGATGAAGTTTTTATTGCTTTAAAAGAAATGGTTTAGATTCACTCTTGAGTTGTAAGTTAAACCAACTTGCTCAAATGAGGAGATTTCAAGTCATCAATCTCGCATGCTTCAAATTGCATATTTAATGCAGATCAATTGATTAATTTTTCATGTCATGATTCATTTTGCAATGAATGCGGGTCGATAGTTGATAAGGAAGTGTGTGAGGACTGAATTTTCCTGAGAAGTGTGTAGACATTCTAAGGCAAGTGGATCTGTCATAATGATTCAAAAATCTGAGGGGTTGTGTTTGTTTGAGCCTAAGGGAGGTCTTGAGAATAAAGTTGAAATGCATGGAGCTCCTAATACGCCTAAAGGAATAGTAGGAACTAGGAAATTCAAGGAGTATAATACCAAGGAAAATTACCATCCAAAAGAGCAAATAGTTTCAAAAGAATTAGTCAAACATAGAGAGAAGAGGACAGTAAAATATAATAAGAAGGCATGGATGGAGAGTGAGCATTGAAATTCCTATCCGAAGGAATGCAATTCTCCATGTAAGGTTTCTAATGATCCTTCAGACAGTGAGGGAGACGCTAATCCAGAGGGAAATTATTATTCCCTCTCCCTGGTACTGTCGAGGAATCTCAAGGAAGTTGTGGTGACAGTTTCTCCAGTCCCACCACGAACAAAATGTGGGCAAATGTCCTCTAAGGTTGATGACTCAGGGTGATGACTATGGCCTATTTTTTATTTTGATGATACCATGCCCTTTCTGTTAGGAATGTCCTATTCAACATTCATGTGATTTCTTGTTTCATGTGCTAAGGTGGAATGATTTCGGGCTTGTGTGTAGGAGAAGTACCAGAATAGCAAACCTTCGCAGAATGTATATTGTATATGGACAATATACAACTTTGTGTTGGAGCTACTATTGGAGAATCTTCTTTGGTCAACAAGGATGAGGATTCAACATGGTTACAACAAACTCTTCCATTCAAGGAGCTGGCGTGTCTTCATTCAAAGAATGTGGAAGGAGGTCTTTTACTCTTCCATTTTCCTAAAATGATTGCATGAAACAAACTAGGAATATCTCAAATTCTGGTACAAATGAGATGAAATGTAAATGTAATTAAGCCTAATGCTTGTTGCTCCCTTGTTCTATAAAAGGGATTCCAGGGCTTATACAGTAGTCAGATTCTGGAGTCTAAATAGAGTTCTAGGTAAAGGCTAAGTTCAAAAAGGGGCAATAAGAATAGAATTCTGAAGTAGACCAGTAGTTTGTCTTGGATAGGAAGTTTTGTATGTAGCGGTCGTAAATGAGTTCTATAGATATTACTATTATCGAAACAAAATATCAGTCAAGGAAGTGATACTCTCCTATGTATGTTCAATTCAAAGTTATGAATGAGAAATACTAATAGTATTGTCATTTGTCTTCAAATGTTTTATTTGAATGTATTACTCTGTTTTAAGCTTTAATTCAAAGAATTAATTAAAATGCTTGAATAGGGTTAGAAAATTTGTGAGGGACAGCTTAGGATTACTAAGAAGTAGATGTTTTCTTACACAGAGAGTTTTCATAAATGCAAAGCAATACAAAAATAGTTTGTTTCTCTCCTAAACAAGTGATTTGTGTATTACTGATCCTCTTGCATACTTGACTCTGTTTCCCCAATTGATTAAACATTGGTCATTTGATCAGAAAATATTGCATAAGGTGAACAAATAGTCCTCCTGGCTCTAGACTTCTAAGAAGATAATATTTAAATAGAAAATATCTCCAAGGGTAGTGGAATTATTTTCAATTCCTAGCAGATGGAAAATCCTTCATTGAAAATTTTCCAAATCTTCAATGAAATTGATTTTATTTGTGAATAAAAGGAATTAATCTGTGTATAAAAATGTCACTGATTGGTTATATTGCACGAAAACACATTTGGGATTACCCTCCTAGGTTTCACAGAGCCTGAAGTGAAGGAGTACAAACTTAAAAAATCCTATGCTCATTGTGTTGGTCATGAACCTAATAGTTCTTCATTACAGGAGTTGGCTACTTCTTAGAGGATTGTTTGGTTTTGCTGGAAAAATCACCAACAGCTTCCAAGCTTAACCATCGTACTGCAAGCCATATTACAAGTCTCCATGGGACCGTGGTTTACCATTCTGCTAGAACACAACTCTACCGCAGGCCCTTCTACAGACCCTCGTGGGTCGGCAATAACAACACCGCACTAGTGCAACCTCTTCCAAGTCCTATCGTGGTGTGGAAGTAATACTGCACCATTGTAGGAGGTCTTCAACATAGTCGTGGGGTGGCGGTAACACCACACTACCGCCAGACAACCAAAGAACCCCCAAGGTATGGCGGTACCCCGTGCTACTGCTAGGCAGTTCCAAGAGACCCCTACGGTATGGTGGTATAAATCGCACTACCGCACCTCAGCTAGAAGGCTCCCGTGGTATGGCAGTATACCACACTACTGCTCCTCTCTTACAAACATCCAGCCGTACAATCAAAATCCATCACTTTTAGAGGTTTAAGCAATAAAAAACAAGGTTTCACCAGTGAGTTTGAGACACACATTCTCAACACTTTTGAGGTCAATCTTTGAAAAATAACAAGCTCCTCCTAAACAATCCATCAAATCCTTTATTCTTGGTATGGAGAACCTATATCTTATGGTGATCTTGTTAATTGCACTTGAATCGGTGCACATTCTCCAATCTCCACCTTTTTTAGGTGCCAATTATACAGTAGGAACAACACATGGGCTTAAGCTTTCTCTTATGAGGCCTTTGTCAAGCAATTCTTGAATTTGTTTCCTAATCTCTTCATTTTGTTGAGGAGTCATCATGTATGCAACTTTATTTGGTAAGTTTGCCCCTGGTATAAAGTCTATATGGTGGCTTACATCCCTTATTGGTGGAAAATAACTAGGGAGCTCATCTACAACAATGTCTTAGTACTTGTTCAACAAGGTTTTTACTTCTTTAGGCACATCTTCAAGCTTTGATGTTGTCAGGGAAAATTTAAATTTGATTATAATTGCATACCCATATCCACCTTCTTCCTTCATGGTTTTCAAGAATTATTTTTCCCCAACGAACACAACACTTGAACCAACTTGTGTATCTAGGTTTTCATCAAGTGCAAAGGAGTAAGTGTCAATGAAACCCCATCTTTTTCAATCACATAGGTATTTTTCTACCCATCATGCTTATCTTTTATGTCATACTGTTAGGGTCTTCCTAACAGTAAATGACAAACATCCATTGGGATGATGTCACACAATGTCTTGTCCTTATACCCTCCAATATTGAATTCAACCCATGTTTGCTCATTAAATAGGACTTTTTGACCCTTGTTCAACCAGGAAACCTTGTAAGGGGTGGGATGTGGGATTATTTTCATCTTTAATTTTTTAACCATCTCCAAGGAAACCAAATTATCTATGGAACCAAAATCAACAACAACCTTACACACCTTACCTTAAGATTTGTAGGTGGTTTTAAACAAAGATTTATTTTGTGGAGGCTCCTTCACCACATGGACTTTGAGTAGTGTTCTTCTCATCATCAATGATTCTCCAACTTCTAGAGTAGCATGCTAAGAAGGAGAGTTAACACTCTCACAATATTCTTCTTGCACCAACTGTGTTCTTCTTTCACCACCATGTGATGTAGAAGGTTGCTTGTCCGGGAACTTCCATGCTTGATGGCCAAATTGATTACATTGATAGCATCTTCCTAAGAATGTGTTGGATCCTCTACCTTGTCCTCCAAATCTGCCTCTACTATTTGATCTCCTACCTCTGAAACCACCTCTTGATTCTGAGCCTTGATCTTGATTGCCACTTGTACCACCTTGTGCTTTTTGATATTCTCCTCTTCCTCCAAAGGATCCTATACCCCTAAAGTTCTTTCCTCTACCTCTTCCTTGTTTCTCTTGTCTCCTTTTTATCTTTTCTTGTGCCTTAACGGTCAATTGAAAACATTGTTCCACCGTTCTAAGGGTGGTAAGGCTCATTTCATCTTGTATTTAGAACCTTAATCCATTTAAAGGTACCTCACTACCTTTTTAACCTCATCCTCAACATGACCTACTCTAAGACTCAAATTATGACAGTCATCTGTGTAAGCCAAGACATCCAGATCTCCTTTTGTTTGATATTTTGAAGCTTTCTAAAGGTCTAAATTACATAGTCACTGGGTAGAAATTGACCCTTGACTTTGCACACCATCCTATCCCATGAATTGATTTTTGCTTTTCTCTTCTTCACTCTCTCTTCTTGCACATAATTCCACCAAGTTAGATTAGGGCCATTCAACTTTGTTTTAGCAAATTTCACCTTTTGTTCATCTGCTACCTTGTATTCAAAATAATTATCTAGTGTATCAACCCAATCTAACACCTCTTCACTATCCATCTTCCCACCATACATGTGAAATTCCATCTTCACCTCAAGAGTATCTCCCTTGACAGCCTTTAGGAATTTATCCATTCTCAACTCATTACCTAGGTCCAATTCATCATCACCTTGGACTCCTCTTTGAGGGTTTTCATTCTCACCCTCTTCCTCTTCCTCTTCATCACTCTAGTCTCCAGTGACAACACCTCTCTTTTAATTTGACTCCAATGCTACCATTCTAGCTAGGATAGCTTCTTGAGACTCATTTACTTTTCTCAACTCCTTGGCATGTTTCTCTTTCAATTCTCTAACTTCTCTGGCCGTTGGGTTCTTCTTAGGAGGCATCTTTCCTTCTTCAAACTTCAACATCTTTTTTTCAAATGATCAAAACCTATTATCTAATACCAATTTGATGCAGAGTAGGGTGGAGGTCTTCAATTCAATCACACTTGAACAAACTTTTCAACTTGGAAACCCTAACTTGGTGTTTTGTTCACAATTCCTTCAAACTTCGTTGTAGCACTCCAAACAGTAAATTTTGATCATAAATTTCAAAGAAGATTTTAGACCCACAAATGAATCACCTTTTGTGATACCCTTTATGCCTTTTTGAGACATATCAATTTTGGGGATATGCTTGTTTTGTAACAAGACCCTCTAAAATTGACTGCTATGCAACAACTAGGTCAAATTAGCCCTATTTTGCAAAGCAACTATGTGAAATTGTTCCACCAAACCACCAAAATCCATTCCAGGCCTTTCCTCAAGTCACATGGGGTCTGAATAACCAGCTTTTATCAATAGGAACATTAACAAATTCATCAATCATCAAAACCCTACTTCTAACCTACATTCCTAAGCCTAATACATTGAGATATTAGGCTAGGGCTTGATCAAACTCTACCCTACCTCCATTCCATGCATCTACAAACCCTACCAACACAAAAAGTAACCTAACTAATTCAATTCCACCAATTTTCAAAAAAAAATCACAAGTGGAATGGTTCAATATTCCATTATCCTGATCAAACCCTTTTGCCCTAGGGTTTCTAGACTGTTTTCACCAAATTGGCTCTAACTCCCCTTAAAATTTATGAAATTAGATCAAATAAAAACCAAAAAAATAGTTAATTCATCCCTTCATCGATTCCAATACACTTTAGATCATTTACACACAGTACGAAGCCGTACAAAGTTTTGTAGCAACAAAAATACTCAAGAAATTGCAAAAAATAAGAGATTTCTTATTGTTTGATCATAAAAAATAACTCCAGAAGAATGCCTCGAGCCTTTCAAGGCATATTCAAATATTTCAAACTCCAAACCAATGGTTCCAACTACTTTTCAAATGACTTGACCATTCAACTTCCAAAAACATAAAAAATGCAAAGTTGTTGATGCAACATTTGCAACATTTATAAAATATGACAACTTTTGATACCACCAACCCCACATGACTAAAAACATGACCCATGGTCTAAATAGACCTTATTTCATCAAAATGAACTCAAAACACCCAAAATACTAACACCTAACACCCTATTGCATGATGAAAGCTAGGTGCCCCTGCACCACCTATACAACAAAGGGGGTTGAATTGTTTTGGAAAAGGATGGTGTTAAGTTTGGAGTATGTTCCTTCTATGCTCCAAATTATTATAGAGAAAAAATAGGTTTTTGGAAATGCTTGAAGAAACTTCAATATATTCCATGGATTGTAGGGGGAGACTTTATCATGGTGGAATTTAAAAAAGATAGAATTGGTGGTTTGAAAATGGCATGGAAAGGAAATGAAGACTATTTTGGAACAACTAAAAATAATATAAAATTAGTTGAAATGTTAGAAGATTTGAAACAGAAAATAAAAATAATTTGTTTCACCTAATGCAATTCTCAAAAAGGTGCAATTTTTTTAATTATAGATTGGAAAGGTTCTATGCCAATAGAGAGTACTTCAGTTTTGAACAAATTGATGGAGGAAATTGTGTAAAAGTCCATCCTTGCACAATTTTTGACCACCATCCTATCAAGGTTAAAATCAACATAGAAAGTAGTGGGAATCTGAAGGTGATTAGAAAAAAGAATAATTTTAAGTTGAATACTATTCTGCTCAATTTTTAAGACTTTAACAATGAAATCTTTACTCTAAGAGAAATTAACATAGTCTTGTTAAAATATTATTCTCCTATTGACAAATGGGAGATTAATTTTTAATAGTTGGAAATATCTATACTAGGTGTTGGGGAAAAAGTGGGCTCTTGACGGTAGAAGAATATAGAATTAACTTCAAGAAGAGATTCTCTTCAATGAAGCTCATTTGAAAAATGACCCCTTCAATGAATTATCAAATGATAAGATAGTGAGAGTTAAGCATAATCTAAGATTTAGATACAAACTAAAAATATTCAAGGATTGAAAGATAGAGCTAAGAAGAACAAGCTCAAAAATGGGGACAAAGGCTCTGATTTTTTCTTAGACTTTATAGAAGACAAAAATGCTAGAGAAGATATTGGTTCAATTTTGGTAAAAAATTGTGAAGTATAAAAAGTTATCCTAGATCTAATTACCAAATTAACTAGGATTAAATATTTTTATTTGACTCCACATTCAAACACATACCAACTAGGTTTTAATGATTGGCTAGCTACCTCAAAGGAGAGAAAATATGTTGGGGTTTAGTTCTTTTGAGTTGCAAAGACGATAAATTTGATTTGTGGTTTTAATAAGCCTATTTGACATAAATCCTAGATCTAAAATTATAATTTATCACACAAACAAAAATGGAAACTAATGAAACCGTTGCAAATCTAGAAAATAGTGACAAAGAGGAAACTAGACATAAAGTTGAGCCTAAATTTGAGGGCCAGGGGCATGGTCGAACCCTAGACCAAAAAGGATGCATTAAAGGATCTTCAACATTCTTTTTATAGTCACATCTTTAAATCTTGAGTGTGACTATCTTCAATTTATCACCCAAAATCAATTTTTACTAATCTCAAAAAATGACGACCATTTGTTACCCTCTTTTGGTCCCTTATTTCCATACACATACTCACACCTTTTCATTTCCACATAGGTTTCCATTTACATCCATGCTAAAATTAATATTTCTATACCATGATCATCAAAGATTATTCATGGCCTAAGAGCAATCTTGCATCAATCTAAAAATATTTTTTTCTTTCACATTTTTTGTTATTTTTTAGGTTTTTAATAATGTTTTGGTCATCATACTCTTACAACAAAAGATATTTCATACCGCAAAGGGATATTATATTTCTATACCTTATCTCAAGCACACCAAAGTTTCAAGCCAAATTCACTAGGGATATTAAAGAGTATTATATAAATTGTAGTCCATTTGTGGATGTCCTCTAATATTAGAATGGTCAAATAGATTATTCTACATCAACATGATGTGGTTTCTCAAAACCAATTGTTGGAGCTAAAATTTATTACTTATTCAAATTCCTATTGAATTATTTATTCAAGTATATGGAAAACGTTCAAGCTTTACAATGAAATTTGAATACACTTTGAACCTTATTGGTCCTAAAGAGGTTCATGGTGTAAACCACATGGAGATTCAATGCATATCTCTCACCACATTATTATATAAGGTACCCTTATACATTATTCATGGTTACAAATTTTATCATGCATAAAACTTTGGAGTCATCCTTAAGCTTTAGGTACCAAAAGATCCTCCTATTAGGGAAATACGATCTATTGTCAAGTCAAATATATAGGATCATTGAGGTTTTCATTAAGATTACTATTGGCCTTAATTATAGCTTTATTATAAGGATAAAAATAGTTGGCATATGGAGTCAAAGATGTTTTTTTTTTCGGTATATATTAAAACTTCTCTTATATTTCTATACAATTTTAACAATTTTTAAAAAATGGTTGTGTTTCAAGTATATATGAGAATTTTTTTGCTAAATTTTTTGTTGAAGTGCATTGTTTTCTTCCAAAGTTGTTGCTCACCTTCATACAACATTATTTAACCCATAAAAATGATTGTTAAGTTATTTTGGTACTTTAATAAGGTTGACTAATCATTCTATGTGACAATAGAAGAAACATATAAGAATCCAAATTGTATGCTCAGCAATGGTATAAAGCACAAAAATACTTTATTTTAATAAAACAATATTTCATATATATCTATATATCTTTGACTTTTCACTAGTCATGGGAAGTTGAGGGATGTCTATTTGAGTAATTATTATGTTGTTTGGGGCTTCTTTTTAGGGCTTTCAAAACATATTCTAGAAATTCTTTTTGAAGGAGATTGTGCGGATTTAGATAGAGCTTTCATGATGTGGAGATAAAATAGGCATGAAGTAATATGGTGGTGGTTACATTCCAATGAATCCATTGGAGTGTTGTAATACTTGCAACACCAGTGGCATAAGGCAAGAAATTGCACTCTTACTTGAGTTTTCTTCCTTTTGAGGGTTTCTTTAGTTATATGGTGGCACATATGTCTTGCTTTCATAGAATGAGTTCTTTGTTTTGCATGCTTCCTCTCATTTCCTACATTTTAAGTGCAATGTATATATGTGATGCTTATTACAATTAAGGGTTTTTGTATTTGTTAATAAACATATGTCTTGGTTTTGCATGCTTCCTCTCATTTCCTACATTTTAAGTGTGACATATATATGTGATGCTTATTACAATTAAAGGTTTTTTATTTGTTAATAATAAATAAATCTATGAATTAGTAAATGTTTGAAGCATAGAATAAATCTCTTTATGAATAAGATTCAAAGATTAGAAAAAAGAAATCATTAAAAAATCATTATAATATCTATTTAAAAAAATAGAATAACCAAATATAAATATATTATATTAAACATAATAATACAAATAAATTTTATATATCTTATCTGTTGAAAAGAAAAAATAAATAGAAAAACCTGAGAGATGTTATTTATTAGTTTCAAATCAGCTCAAAATAAATCTGCTTACCCATTTTGTTTTACGTGTAATCCATTTATTTCTTCGAAGGAAATAATTTTTCTTTTTACAAGAATGATGGTTTTGTAGGTATATATTCAAAACTGAATAATAAAAGCAGTGTAAACGCAGAAAGAAAAAGTTTGAATTATCTACTTTAAAGTAAAATATTGGAGAGGAGGGAGGGCCCAATTTCATCATCATTGCTTTAATTCTTTATTTTTGCAGTCTTTTAAAAACTGTAAGGGACTCAATCACATGACCAACACTTTTATTTTTTATCTTTTCAATTTTTTTTATATCAAAATAAACAGAATTAAAGAAAGTTACAATGTACAGCTGCATGAACAGCCATTGAAACGAACCGGAAGATACAATGCTCAGCTTAGAACAGCTCAGGTAACCGGTTGTAGACCGTAAGCAATCATTTAACCGGTTATAGGCGATGGTTTTGCCAGCACTTTGAATTGTGTGGTATATGTTCAAAGCTGAATAATAAATGCACTTTGAATGTAGAAGAAGAAAAGTTTGAATTCCCTGATTGTGGCGAATTGTATCCACTTTGGAAAAGTTATATTAGTGGAGAGAAGAGAGGATGACCATCATTTTCATTTTCTCTTTTGCAGGATGACAAACTGGTTTTTCACTTTGCTTGACCAACGAGTTTTTCTTTATTCTTCTTGTGGCATTTCATTCTCGTACTTTTTGAAATTTATGTCCCTCTCGTCCAGCGTGGAGATGATTTATTTATTCTTATGGATCACGGAGAACTATTTTTTATGTTAAAGAAGAATTTATGTACTCGTTCTCACTAAATTTATCATTACAGAGCAATTATGTATTTGTTAGATGCCTTAGGCTTTCATTATTCATATTGTTTGTATTTTGTATTTAACTTTTGCATTAAATTCATGCAAATTTGGAAATTAGATAAGTATTTTAAATAAAAAAATTGTATAGTTGATTATGGGTTGTTTTTGGGTTATATTTTTATATTTCTTTTATAAATGAGATTGTGATTGTATTCATTGATATTTAATTTTACAATTATTTTTTTGTCTTTTTATAATGTTTTATTATTTTAATATTGATAATTGATTTAAAAGAATCCATTTAGAACTTTATTATATGTTTGTGTTGAGCTTTTTGTTTATACTTCTGAATCTTTTTTCTTCCCTATGTAAATCTTCATTGTGTTATGTCTTAACCAAGCTCTTGAGCTTTAGTCATGGTAACCTATTATGGCATGCCTAAGTAATTTTTTCCCCTTCTATGCTCATCTTCTAAATGTTCATTTACTTGTGAAGTTACTCATGAAGAACATAAGCAATGGTTTTATTTGGGAAATGACTAATTAGAAGCCACCATGATCATGGCCATGGGCTTAGGTAGTTCTAATATCACTACGTAATTACCCAAGGAACTCCATATCAATATTGGTTGAAAGTATCATGGTGGGGGAAATGGTATAGGTGGCAAAGTTTGCGTATAACTTTACTACTGTGTGCTTAAGTTTTTTTAATCATGGATCAATATACTTATGTGTTGACATTATTGATGGTTTATTATTATTCAAAGGGACTAGTAAAAGAACAACTACGTGGTGGTTTTTGGTTGGCCATGGCTCAACAAAGAGATAAACCTAAACTATTATATGGCATAGAAAATGGGCCACTATCATTCATGTTAGCTTTAGTTGGACTTGATAGTTTAATTTAGAAAATTATTTGTGAATTTTGCAAATAGATGGTAAATACATGGGGAATTTAGGACCCCATAACTTTTCTCTTGGTGTTTTAACCCAAATTAGTGATATTCAATAATCAACTAGATCTATCAAAGTTGTGCAAACTTTAACAAGTTTGGCATCAACACTAAAAGGTATGGTGGACATGTGGTGGAAGACTTGGCAAGGTGGATAAATTTAATTGGTCTAAAAACCAATATATGATGTTTCTTAGGTGTCTGTGTTATGTGGAAAAATGGTAACATGACATTTGGCTTTTGATGGGTCATTCAAGGCCTTTTCTTTATTGTGTATGCAATTTATTTTAAGAAGAACATGTTTTGTTATAGTATTTGTTCAAGTTTTTTGTGAGTGATGTGTTTTTTGATGATTTTTTTAGGTGGATAAATGACTAAAGCATGAGACCCTTCTTATTAATTTTACTATTTAACATTTGTGTTTATCACAATATAAAGGGAAAAAGGATTATATGGTCATTTTGTAAGTGATTCCTATTGGTTAGAGACTAGTGAGAAGATATTTGAAATTGTTTGAGTGTGATATTGAATAGGAACATACCACATATGTCAAAGTTGGTAGGTGGACCTATAGTGATTATTCACTACAATCAATTATTTTACAAATTTTCATATTTTTCCAAAATCCTTTGAATTTCTCTATCTTAGTGATTATCATTTATTGTGGCATCTAAATTCATATTGTAAATCTCCCTACCTACTTTATGAGGCTTGTGATGTGATGCAAAGCAAGGTGGAGGTTTTCAATTCAATCTCACTTGAACAAAATTTGCAAACTAGAAACCCTAACTTGGTTCTTTTCTCACAAATCCTTCAAACTTCCTTGTAGCACTCCAAACAGTGATTTTTGATCATATCTTTCAAGAAAGTCTTCAAACCCACAATTGAATCACCATTACAGACACCCTTTATTCTCTTTTGAAACATATCAAATTTGGGGATATGTTTGTTTTGTAACAACACCCTCTAAATTTGGCTGCTACGCAACAACTAGGCCAAATTAGCCATGTTTTCCAAAGCAACCATGTGAAATATTTCCTCCAATCTATCAAAATTTATTCCAAGGCTCTCCTCAAGTCACATGGGGTCTGAAACTATAACTAAGTTTATCAACTGGAACATTCAAAAATTCATCTGTCATCAAAACCCTATGTCTAACCTACACTCCTAAGCCTAATACATAGAGATATTAGGCTAGGGCTCGATCAAACTCTGCCCTACCTCCATTCTCTGCATCTAAAAACCCTACAAAAATGAAAAGCACCCTAACTACTCCCATTCCACTAATTTGCAGAATTTTGCACTAGTGGAATGGTGCCCTACTTCATCTTTTTGTTCTCAAGCCCTCAAAGCTAGGGTTTTCTGGTTGAATTCATAAATTTGCTTTAAACTCACTCAAATCTCAATGAAAACCAATGCAACCAAAACCAAAATATAGCTAGTTCATCCCTCCAACAATTCCCAAGCAGATTATATCATTTGCAAATAGTACAAAGTAGTACAACAAGCTATACCAGCAAAATTCAATGTAAACACACATAAAAAAGAGTATTCTTTGTTATTTGATCACCAAAATGTCTCCAAAAGAATGCCTCGAACATCCCAAGGCATATTTAAACTCTTAAAACTAAAAACCAATGGTTCAAACTACTTTTCAAATGACTTGACTATTCAACCTCCAATACAAAGCAAAAAATGCAAAGTTGCATTACAACTTTTGCAACATTTACAAAACATGACCACTTTACTCCAAACTGACCCCACATGACCAAAATCATGACCCATGGTCTAAATAGACCTTATTACATCAAAATGGACTCAAAACACCAAAAACCTAACATCTAACACCCTATTGCATGATGAAAGCTAGGTGCCCCTGCCCCATACACCCGGGGAGAACAATATCTCAAGTTCCACTTGAGATCAGATCTTGTACAGTTGTACCATGCTTCTTGATGTCTTCCTCTATCATCCAGGTGGCATCCTCCATTGGAAGGCCTTGCCACTTCACTAGGTACTCCTTATACACCTTGTGCCTTGTCCTTTTAGCTTCTAGGTGGCTTTGATACCAATTTGATGTAGAGCAGGGTGGAGGTTTTCAATTCAATCTCACTTTCAAGAAAAAAAATTGCAAACTAGAGACCCTAACTTGGTTTTTTTCTCACAAATCCTTCAAACTTCCTTGTAGCACTCCAAAAAATGATTTTTGATCATATCTTTCAGGAAAGTCTGCAAACCCACAATTGAATCACCATTGCAGACACCCTTTATGCTCTTTTGAAACATATCAAATTTGGGGATATGTTTTTTTTTTTAACAACACCCTCTAAATTTGACTACTACACAACAACTAGGCCAAATTAGCCATGTTTTCCAAAGCAACCATGTGAAATATTTCCTCCAATCTGTCAAACTTCATTCCAAGGCTCTCCTCAAGTCACATGGGGTTTGAAACTATAACTAAGTTTATCAACTGGAACATTCACAAATTCATCTGTCATCAAAACCCTATGTCTAACCTACACTCCTAAGCCTTATACATAGAGATATTAGGCTAGGTCTCGATCAAACTCTACCCTACCTCCATTCTCTGCATATAAAAACCCTACAAACATGAAAAAAAACCTAACTACTCCCATTCCACTGATTTGTAGAATTTTTCACTAGTGGAATGGTGCCCTACTTCATATTTTTGTTCTCAAGCCCTCAAAGCTAGGATTTTCTAGCTGATTTTAGAAATTTGATTTAAACTCACTCAAATCTCAATGAAAACTAATGAAAGCAAAACCAAAATATAGCTAGTTCATCCCTCCAACAATTCCCAAGTAGATTATATCATTTGCAAATAGTACAAAGTAGTACAACCTGCTATAGCAACAAAATTCAATGTAAACACATAGAAAAAAGAGTATTCTTTGTTATTTGATCACCAAAATATTTCCAACAGAATGCCTCGAACATCCCAAGGAATATTTCAACTCTTACAACTAAAATCCAATGGTTCAAACTACTTTTCAAATGACTTGACTATTCAACTTCCAATACAAAGCAAAAAATGCAAAGTTGCATTACAACTTTTGCAACATTTACAAAACATGACCACTTTACTCCAAACCGACCCCACATGACCAAAATCATGACCCATGGTCTAAATAGACCTTATTACATCAAAATGGACTCAAAACACCAAAAACCTAACATCTAACACCCTATTGCATGATGAAAGCTAGGTGCCCCTGCACTATACACCCGAGGAGAACAATATCTCAAGTTCCACTTGAGATCAGATCTTGTACAGTTGTACCATGCTTCTTGATGTCTTCCTCTATCATCTAGGTGGAATCCTCCATTGGAAGGCCTTGCCACTTCACTAGTTACTCCTTATACACCTTGTGCCTTGTCTTTTTAGCTTCCAGGTGGCTTTGATACCAATTTGATGCAGAGCAAGGTGGAGGTTTTCAATTCAGTCTCACTTGAACAAACTTTGCAAACTAGAAACCCTAACTTGGTTCTTGTTGATGCCAAAATTTGATGAGGTAACAGTGCCTTATGGGAAACTCAGTTTAAGGGGGACCTTTTGCGCTAAACTGAGTGACCTCCAGATTTTTGAGAAGCCAACTTCTTCTATAATGGGGGTTTGAAAGGGAAAAGGAAGCAGATATAATAAAAAGGAGTCTAACCTAAGGCAATGTGCCAAGACTTAATGATAGGCATGATAAATCATAGATCTAAGGGCCTGAATGTTGTTGTAGTGTTCTAGAATATCAGAAATTTAAGATTACAGCATTGACAATCCATTTATCGACATAAAATAATATTGCATACATTCCCACTACCAAGAAGAATCATTAGACATGATATAGGTTAGCAAAATTGCATTCAACATATATTGAAGTTCTTAAATGAATTGACAAGACAATAAAAAACACAATTTACAGTTTGATCAAATAGCATAAAAGAAAACAAAAAGGTCAAACAATTGGCACATTCTGAGAGTTTTTTGCAATCAAAACAGTAATAAAGGCATAGCGTCTTTAACTAGAACCAGTGTTCTTTTCAAATTTTGAACCCTCTTCTCATAATAGAGAAAATTATATATAGCAGAAAACCTCCCACTGCTTCGGAGAACAGCAACAGAAAAGATTTTGCAAATCCCTTGGAAATGATGCAAGAATCAGAATATTCCCAAGGCCGTTGCAACATAAATGATCTAGAGCCAATCATCAGGTCATTACAGGCATAGATGCATCCTCTACAATGATGGTGGTAGTCCCGAAAAGGCTCGAATAGACAAGTGTCACCCCCCTGCGTAAATGACTATGACACATAGTGACCAATAGCTTTATTCGGTTCATATAATCCATCGCCTGCATATGAGACCCGCTGGCTAGGCATGTGGTAACCTTTCACTGCCCATATGAACCACTTCTCCTTTGCCACTAAGGACTTGCGTTAGTGCTACATGTGTCGAATAGGCCAAGCACTTCATCAACAATGGAGGGAA
This sequence comes from Sequoia sempervirens, assembly GCA_007258455.2. NCBI lineage: Eukaryota > Viridiplantae > Streptophyta > Pinopsida > Cupressales > Cupressaceae > Sequoia > Sequoia sempervirens. Next base: position 8,606,898 of record VDFB02292527.1, on the reverse strand, counting down.
CGATCACCAACCAGGCGTAAAAGAGATGCTTGGCAACGTTTCGTTGCCTGCATTTGCTGCTTCATCTCCGCACTGAAAGATTTGTGAATGGCTGACACATAGCAAGTGTATACCGTAGTTAGCTACCATGGGACCCACCGTAACTTTTAGGAATGAAGGCTTTGTGGCAGCTTTTCGGAGCCCAATGAGGCATCAAGAAGGCAGGGCCAAAAAAATCTCGTAGCCGCAACACATGGAAATATAGCGAAACTTTCTAGGACATGAAAGGACTACCGCGGCTTGGAATTGCGAGGAGTAGACACGTGGAACAAAAGAACAAAAATTTAGGAAAAGGTCGAGCATACTTTGCGATGCATAGGCCGACGCATAGAAAAATAAACCTGAAGAGAGCTGGTTAAATATTTATTAACAATTTTTGGCGACTATCAGGGGTGTTTCAACTAAGGAATGGAGAACCCAAAATTTCTCTGGTTTCACAGACCAAAGTGCCATTTAATTTGGTCAATGGAGTCGTAAATTGGAAAGAGGCACCTGCAAAGGCAACCATTGATCCTCAGACAGCTTCACCATGTTGCGCAAATTCTCCTATGCTCTGGTTAGATCAATAGTTTCTTTGTGAGGCAGCACATTGGGTAAACTAGCTCTCGCTTTGTAATGGAAAAGTAGCTATGAGAGCAGATTAATGACTCCTCAATGTCGGTCACCATGGGAGGATGAGTGAAATCCTTGAAAGCCTCCAGATCATTTTCCTTCTCCTCTATCCTTCCTGCAATCTTCTCGACCGTGGTAATAGAGCCATCTTCAAGGAACAAAGACGGCAATCCCATCTTGCTTAACTCGGAGAAACTCCCCCGTATATCATTCAGTTTCTTGCTGAGAATAGCTACAGATGATTTAGTGCGCTGGAAGGTGAAGTGGCAATGGATGAAATTATTTTTCGTTTACGCAGCAGCATCCCAATCCTCAATACCTGCTCTGGTAAAGTTTTCATCAGAGACCGAATATAGCTCAGTGAGTAGATTCTTTGCTTCCGGGACCTTCTCCAACATGAACCGTGCGAACTACTCAATAGTATCATGAGCCTTCTGATTCAGCTTTAATGCCTTGGCAATGAATCAGAGGGTAGGTTGCAGTGTTAGGAAAAAGGCTTTAATTTTTTCCCAGTGAGAGATATACAATTGCCTAATCAACGGAATGATGTCTGGCTGGGTATGGGGAGGTAGGAGAGAGCTTTTAAGAGAAGCAATCTTCGCATCTCTTGAAATAATGGCTTTAGCCAATTATGCCCTTTTCCTTTCTTGGATGCTAGCTGTTCCGCAGAGCTGCTCATTTCTTTATTCCAATTTTCTTCTGCTCAGGAGTGATTTGACAAGTGCTCTTCCAGAGAAGACTTTGTCTCTTGGAGTTCTTCCTCTAATTGAGCTTTCAGGCCCTTAAATTCAGCCTCCTTTTCTTGTATTTTTTACTCATATTGAGTCTGTTGGTACTCCAACGATTCATTCTTCTGCGCCATTCCTTGACTGAACTCAAGGAAAAGCCGCTCCAATTTTTCATTCTTCAGTTGTAGATTCTGCTCCGCCTCCTGATTCTTAGATTGTAGCTCTTTTATCATGCTAGGGTCGGCAACCTGAGTCTTCGCAATCTCGCCCTGAAGTATGTTTCTCTCATCCTCTACTGCCAGTGCCCTTTCTGTCAAACAAGCAACATCTGCTTCCAGGGGTTTCTCTTTTTTCTCCAAAAAACTAACATTTTCCTTTGCTACTTTAAGCTGCTCATCCTTTTTCTTTAACTGGTGGCTAGTTTTAAGGAAGTTGGAATTGACTATGCGTTGCATATCCTCCATGATTTCAACTTTATCCTGTTGTTGGGCCACCTTCATGTCGAGCCCTACCGCATATATCTCATAATCCTTAGGGTGCATTTCTCCCTGTGGCTTGGTTACCCTTGGGTACATGGTCGCAAATTTCAACTCTTGTCAGGCCTCATCATAAAGAACCTATATTTTTGGCTCAGCAGAAGCGATGTCATCTTTTTCCTTGCGCTTTCGCATTCTATTTGCACGGGCCTCCTTTCCGCAATCAATCTGTGCCATAAATTTAGCTGGCGACGAAACTAGTCCGCCTACGAAAGGAGCACCGAAAGGCAGGGCATAGGGATAGGTAACCCTCATAGGTGCAGGAATTTGTTTCTTCTGGAGAGTTATAGTTTGTGGGGAGAAGTGGGGTACGTTCCAAAGTTTGGTTTGAGGCCCTACAGTAGGGCTAGTCATTTGTAATGAATGAGTTGGAAAATCAGTAACAGGACTCATAGATTGGGGTGGTGGAGGAGTCATCAATGTGGTGTCAGCCTGTTGCGATGGAGGAGGATCTATAGTAATAGCGAAAAAAGAAGGGGCACTCACAGGGGGTATGCTTTCTGAAAATGAGGTGAGGAGAGTTTGAGCGGTAGGAGAAAGCATAAGGGTCCGCAGAGGAGTAAGGACGAGCAGAGTGGTCTACAAAAATTGGGCGAAACCTCCCGTATGTGTTAGATTAAACACTGAAAGCTGAGGGACAATACTCATGGTGGTGATCGCTGATGATGCAGGGGCTGATACCAAGGAATGAGAAGCCATGGAAGGAGTGAATTTTACCTGTTGACTAGTCGATGGAGGCTCCAAAATTGTCAATGATTCATCCTTAGCCTCGGGCTCCTAGCTAGCTGCGAGCACTTTTCCTCCGACGGGTCCTTGTGAACCTTCTCCGATTATGCTCTTCATGCACTGCCTCTTCGCAGGTGGGGTCTCTCGAGCTTTGGCAGTCGCCTCTATTTGCTGCAATGATAACCTAGCTGGTTTAGCAGCCCAAGTGAGTGTATGTGAGCCCCTTGATATATTAAAATGCACATTCGTAGCCACATAGGCGGGTTGTCTGGGGCCTTTCTCTTTTGGCACAGAGGAGGTTGATGTCGCCGCTTCTTCCTCCTGCTCCTCAAACTCTTCCTCTAGGTTTTCGCTCCTACTAATACTAAAGCTCGGGTTGGGATGGCCTTCATTCCACCATTTTTCAAATTCCTGGTCATCCTTCAGACTGTTGTAAGGGGCATCCAATTGTGTTGTTTCTTGGCGATACTTCCAGAAAGCCTCTATTTTTTCAGCACTCCACTCCTCATCTTTTTTCAACTTATTGTACATGAAGCGTTCCATGTGGACACTATCTTGGGCTACCACCGTAGCAAAGGAAAACTTTTGTCATGGCCCTCTAATATTTTGTGTAGGGATACGTGCCAATTCAACAAAATTTTCATCTTTGTCCGCTCGCGGGTTACACCACTTCTCCCAGTAAGGTCAAGGAACATGTGTTACTCTCATGTGTGGCTCCGAAAATTCATTGAAAGGGTTGTATTCCCACTTATCATTTACCAGTACCAACCCCAAATAAGCTAGCTTATCCTCCAATAACTGGTCTGACTGCTTCTTAATGAGAGTCACCGACTTGAAATTCTTCGGACAAGAGAAAAATCCCTTCTTCTTGACACTTTTGCTGCTGTAGAAGGAAAAATCAATGATACTGACCTACCGAAACATTTCCAGTGTGAGCACCCAATCCGTGACATAGGCTGGAAGCAGGAAGGGTTGGCCAGTGAAGCCCCGCATCCGTAGAATCGTGAAATCTATACCCATGAACCAGTCACAGGTGGGAGTGAAACTCTGCATAAATTCGGTATGCTCCTTATGGAGCCGAATTATGTCACCCTTTCCGATTAAATCATGCAAGACCGGAGCTATGAAATAGTCCAAAAATGCATAATAATCATATGATGCAGAAAGAAAAGGCGTCCATGTGGACACTGACTTCCTCTTATTCCACTCATCAAAAATTGATAATGGAAAATATCAGGCGAAGAAATCAGGGTTTTGATGTAGAAACATGTGGACTAGGAAAGAAAAAAAACTAAACCTCCCCTCCGCCGGGTAATTCCTTATTTTCCGTATCATTTCTTCTACCATGAAATCAACAAAATCATACCAGAAGATATCATGTTGCTTGTGAAATTTGAACGCTGGTCCTAGTTAAAAAGTCTCCACCTTTTCATCAGAGTCTCGGCTGCAGACAAAAGCTAGCATGGACATGGCATCCTGAAAATCCTCGCGTAACGCTCCACGCGACAAAGAAATACTTGGTGGTTTAGTGGCTCGGATGCCCTTTGTACTAGTCTCCTCCAACAAGAACTCTGAGTTCTTTTTCATCTTGTTCCATGTTTTCTCTCCTTTTTCAGGGTAAAAAGATTCAATATTTTCCCTTCTTTTGCTTGGGTCTGGGATGCATAGCATGTGCTATATAGCCTGTGGAGTGATGTGCACCCTTAAGTTGCGGCCTTCAATGTAGTGGGTATCAGGGTTATAACGCTGGATAGCAGCGTCAACTACCTTCGGGCAATAGTGCACCAGTGGAACCATGTATATAGGCAGACCACTGTACCAAATTTTCTTTGTTGTAGATTTATCCGCCTTTACTGCCATCAACCTTTCACAGGCTTCTTCTCTTAAGGACTTAGGGTTTTTTGTGAGCCGTGGGTCATAGATATTATCCCATTTCTCTACAACCCTTTTCTTGTTTTTGCAATCCTTCATCCTAGCTAGCTCTGTTGTATAGGCCCTTTTCGGTCTGCTGGGTATACCAGGCATGGTGTACGCCACATTCGCATAGATATATACATCCTCTAACGATCGTATGGTTGTAAACAACTCTTGGCTAATTTATTCTTGCATTGGCTGAGATGAACTTTCTAACAATTTTTCTTTGGATGAAGATCTCTGCAAAATCTTGGCTCTGCAACTTTCCTTGGCTCTGGATACACAAAATAACAACTCTGCACTTTTAGCTTTGGCACTTGTGAAAATACTTTGAACTATTAAGCCTTTTCATGCAATATTTGGCAATCTTTCCTCAAGGTGGTAGACGAAAGCGTGCCTTTTGCATTTAATTCGGCATGTACCGTTAATTTTGCAATTCATGCAAAATAAACTACTTGCCATTTTGAGGTGGCAGGAGTTCATTATTGTGTTCAGAAATCATGTGATATGCTATGATTCCCTTAGAACTTGAGTCGACAATTTGCATTCTAACCTTGCGTTAGTATGCACTAGTAATTAATATCCTGGCTGGAATGATTACGCCATGGCAAATGATCACGGCCTGAAAGATATGAATATTGCCTTGGGCTCTGGGAAACGCTTGGGAGATGACACAATAGCCTACGGCTGTGCGGCTCACTGTCGATGAGCACCACCTTTTTAAAGATAATTAATTAGCTCTTATTAATCTAGCACGCATTGAGTCATACCCCTACATATGCAACTGGCCCAGAAATGTGAGCAAACGCAGGCATGCCTTTCTAGTTGGCAACTAGCTATTATCACGTTTTCTCGAAATGGATTAGCATGTGTCTTGTCACTTTTCTATAAATAGGCCAGTAAGCAGTGAGGAAATCATACTTAGCATTTTGAGCAGTAATAGGTTATTAGCAAGGTCTTAAGCAAGTATTCTTGTAGGTTAGGTGATAGAAAAATTTCAGCATTGGCTCAAAAGTGTAGGAATAGCGTCAGAGTCATGGACACCCCAGTTCATTTAACATCATACAAGTCATAGACAACGTTTCTAGGGGAGATTTCTACTAGGAGGCTGAAACGAATGACCAATAATAAGCATTTTTTGGTCTTGATAGCCATAAAATGGGTCCTGGGTAAAGACTGCATAGAATATGAGGACAAGTATAGGGTAAATACTGACATATGCTCCCACTTCATGGCATCCATGCTAGACATTAACATCCCCAGGCCTCTTATCCTGAAACTTGTTAAAGAAATGTTCCCCAAAAAGTACCTGAATGGTCTTGGTGAGGTTGTTGCTCATGCCGCCTATGGAGTAGGTCTGTCGTCAGTCAACGACCTCCGATGCTTTATAGAGGAAGAAGTTGTAGTCATTTGGCTATCGTTTGTCAGCGGATTCTGCCTTCAAACACACGACAAGCATCAGCAGAGGGTTATGTAGGCCTTACATTTCCTGTTCCGTAGCTATAACGTGATACCTTTCTAGACATAGATTGGTATACTGATTTCAGAAACCTGGTGTTTCCTCTGCCAATGGCAGTTGTGCCGAATGATGTTGTCAGTGTTGCCGAAGAACTTGCTGACAAGGAAGAGGTGGACGCTGTTTTTGATGCGTCAATTGTTGCCTCTTGTGCCATTGGATAACAACCCCCTTTTTGCTACAAAAAAAAGTCTCCCTGTTTTCTCAATTTTTTGCTGCTTTCCAGACCACCTGCTTAATAGTTGTATATAAGCCTAAAAAAGGGCTGCCATTTTGCATATATACTAGCTTAAATATTTGTATATCTCTATATTATGGCTTCCCAAGACATTTTTGCAATGTAAAGAATATATATAAATAGATATATATCCCTTTTAAAGAAAATCCATACTGTTTCCTTCATTCTGTAGTTCAGTTTTATGGGCTTTCAACTTTCATTTTGTAATTTCTCTGCACATGGGTGTGTTTTGTGTAAAGCAATCCTGGTATTCCACCCTCCGTAATGATAGGTTAATTTTGTAGAAGCACAAACTAATTAGAAAAAGACCAGCCAAAGAAATAGAAATAAAATAAAAGCACTATTCACATATGTACAAAAATAGAGCACAGTACCTAATGGAATAGCTTAAGATGAATCCCATTAACCGGGATCCCTAAGGGTTCCTGTTCCATATCTTCTAGCTCAAAAGCGTTATGTTCTTTGCACAGAATAATTTTAAAGAGACCCTCTCATAGGTGATCAAATTTACCATGTTGACCTGGCTTAGTAGCCCTTTTATCATACTTTAATACTAAGTCTCTGCATTTTAGACCTTGGTCGGAAGCCCTCTTGTCAAACCATCATTTGACCACTTCTTGACGGTTTGTCATGGTTATTAGTGAATTTTTCCTTTTTTCCTGTACTTCTAGCAGTTCGGCAAGCCGAACTTCCATGGTGCCATTTTGTTCAATTTTGAGAGATTTCAACAATTGGAGTGTCGGAATCTCCATGGTTATAGGACACAGCGCCTCCTTTCCATATACCAGCTCATAAGGCGAAGTCTTAAGGACTTGCTTAGGAGTTATGCGGTTTTCCCAGAGCGCTGCTTGGAGAGTTTTATGCCATTCCCTCTAGTGTTCCGACCCAATCCTCTTAAGGAGTCAAACTAGGCTCTTGTTCGTTGACTCCGCTAGGCCATTTCCCTATGGGTAATAGTTTGATGATGTCTTGAGGAATATGCCATTATTTAATGCAAACTAACATACCTTTGTGCCTAAGAAAGCTTTGGCATTATCCGAATAGCTTTCGAAGGACCGAACCTTGTCACCAACTCTTCGAGGAAATCTACAATTTCTATTTCTTTGCGCTCTTAAGTGGAACAGCCTCCGTCCATCTTGTGAAGTAATCTGTGACGATCAGAATCCACTTGTTTCCAGCACTAGAAACCGGGTTAATCATCCCGATGAAGTCTAGGCCCCATTGCGCAAACGGTTCGTCCACCACTATGGGTCTAAGGGGCATTGCAAAAAAAATTCTTCTTTCAGTAAACAACTGGCATTTTTTGTAAGATTTTACCACAGAGTGGGAGTCATTAAAAAGCATAGGCTAATAGTAACCAACACGCATGATTTTAATGGTGATAGTATTAGCAGAGAAGTGTTCGCCTGCAGTGCTATTATGAAACATGTCAAGGATCCTCTTCTCCTGCTCCGAAGCAACGCATCATAGGAGAACACCATTGAAATTCCTTTTGAAAAGGACTCCCTCTATTAGCAAATATCCGCAATTTTGCAGCCGGTAGTATCTCCTTTTTTGGGGTGAGATACTTTGTGGATACTTTCTGGTTTGCATGAACCTCATTCTATCAGTCAGCCAACAATTTTCTAATTCTAATTCATTTATCAAGACGATCCCCAGTTGCTCCTCTACAATAGGTACTTCCTCATTCTGTGCCATGTACTCACACATTCCTTTTCCTTCGATAGTTTTAGTAGGCTTGACTTCAATGTCATATTCAACGATCTTAGTGATCTAATTAACCATTTTTTCTGTGATCTGGACCCCTTCCATGATATATTCACGCACACTGGAATGTGCGACATACACAAGCACCTTGTTGGAGGAAATTAGATGGCAGAACTTTTTAAGTCCCTTCATTATTGCAAAGGCCTGTCTTTCAATGAAATAATAATTCACCTCATATTCCTTTAGGGTCTGGGAGTAGAACGCCACTGGATGTTCTCCTCTTCCTTCATCATCCTTTTTGGTTAGGATAGTAGCAATACTGGACATGCTATTGAATGCATACATTATAAAATCCTTAGATTGATCTGGATTAACCAGTACTGGAGTTGTGGAAATAGCTTCCTTGACCTTTTTGAAGGCTTCTCAAGCTTCAGTCGTCCACTTGAATGGTTGGTCCTTCTTAAGCATCAGGATGATTGGCTTAATTATCCTCGCAAATTCAGAAATAAACTTACTGATAAAATTTACTTTGCCTAAGAAAGACTGGACGCCTTTCTTATTCACCTAAAGGGGAAGCTCCTTGATAGCTTTCACTCATTTGGGGTCAATTGAAACCCATTCCTTAGATACAACATGCCCTAACAGCTTTCCTTGCGGCACTCCGAACACACATTTCTTCGGGTTTAAGGAAATTCTGAACTCTTGGAATTTTTGAAAAACTAGTTCTAAGTGATCAAAATGATCATCCTTAGATCTAGAGAATACAGTAAGATCATCTAAATAAATTAGAATAAACTTATTGATTAGCTCACTAAATGCGATGTCCATCGCCTGCTGGAATGTTGCCCCTGCATTGGATAAACCAAAAGGAATTTTAGCATATGAAAATGTTCCGCACTTTGTGGTGAACGTAGTCTTGTGCTGATCCTCTTCTTTAACTCAGATCTGATTGTAGCCGGAGAAACCATCCAGCAAATAACATTTTCGATCTAGCAGTCGTTTGTAGGATTGACTCCATTGAAGGCAATAAATAGTGGTCCTTTAAGGATGCTCTATTTAGGTCTCAGAAGTCCACACATAAACGGATATCTCCATTTTTTTTCGAACCGGGACCAGATTCGATACCCAAGTACTATGCTTGATTGGGAAGACAATGCGCGACTCAATGAGTTTAGTTAGCTCTTGCGCCATTAGTGCTTCAATTTTAGGGTTGATGGGCATGTGTTTCTTTTAGACTGGTTTTGCACCTTCTGTTAGCTCAATAGTGTGTTGAATGATGTTAGGATCATATCCCTCCAGATCATCATAGGACTAGGCCACTACTCCATACTTTTTGCAGAAACTGATGAGTCTTTCCTTATCATGGTGCAGGACATTTTTCCCGACTCGGAGATTCCTACCATCGGAGACTCGAAGGTCCACATAATCACTTTTGTCTACTACAAACTTTCATTTATCATTTCGGGCATCATCACAGTCGAAATGTTTTTTGAGAGTAACCAATCCTTTTGGAAGCTTGTTAGATTTGAGTTGTATAATTTATCCTTTATAAGCTTCGATAATTTTTGGTTGAAGCTGATCGGCAAATTCCCCTAACTGTTGAATGAACGAGGCGATGTGTTCATCACTTTCAAAAACCTGCCAACTCTGATCATTGTCAGGGATCGCTGGTCGAACTAGTACTCATATTGAATGCTCGTTATGTATAAGGTCAGAGACAGGATCAAACTGAGCACCAATCACAACCATGAGATCTACATTGCTATTTTGTCCTCAGGGAACGGTCTAGATATTGAAAGCTTCAAAACCATTAATCAGGTCCCAGACGCGGTGCAGATAGGATCTCATGCGAACATTCTTTGTCATGGAAATTCCTCAGACTTGGTTGACTACTAGCTCAGAATCCCTGAACACCATCAATTGCTTAATTCCCATTCGTTCTGCAAGGCTGAAGCCTTGGACTAGTGCTTCATACTCATCCTCATTGTTTGAGAAGAGGAAATGAAAATGGAAAGGCCTAAACAATTTTTTATTTTGTGGGGATATTAGATATATCCCTGCTCTAGCACCCACTTTGCTTCTTGCTCCGTCAAAGTATAGTGTCCAAAGCTCATTTGCTTGGCTACCTTTAGACTCTTTGGTGACTTTCGGGAGCACTTGGTCTTTGTCATAAATTACATAGGTGCCCAATCTTGTAGCATGATAATTTCCGAAAGGATCCTTGTCCATGTGTTCACTCAAAAGAGCATCCTCTTTATCATTCTGATCTCCGCTCACCTTCTCTTCCTCTAGCAATTCAATACAATACATTTCTCACTTGGTGATAGAGGTATGAGCGGCTTCAAAATTGATCAAGGCTTCATCTGCTACATGTTCATAATGTAAAGCCTCTTATTCTATCTTCATTTTTGTTCCATGCTTGGTCCTAAGTATCAGATGTGACCAATCCAAGGACAGGTATCCGCCCACCTTTGAAATAAATTCTCGGGATAGACAGAAAACAAACATAGGAGGAACATTTATGATCACCGTATCCTGCAGAACCGTGATACTAGGACAAGCAAATAGATTTAAATGAAGTGCTTTGATGACACCTACAGTTTCAACTTTGTTTCCATCAAGCTGCATTACCCCCCTTTTCATAGGTTCATAGCTGAGTCTTAAAGTTTCGGTTATCTATTTAGGCATAACCGTGGTACTAGCACTAGAATCAATCATAGCATTGTGCAATAACTTATTTCCTATAATGAGAGTCAAGAAGAAGGGTTGAGGTTTTAACTTATCCCTAACCTCGGCAGGGGATTCCTTTGTGTTGTTTGTAAGGACTTTAGCCGGCGGTATTTGATTAACCACCTCTACACTGGCAAAGGGCTTAGTTGGTGCCAGGTTGACCTCTTCTTGAAGCGCCTTCTATAATAGCGTCTTTTATTCTGGGATAGCTAGAATGTCCCATAGAGATACATTAGCGGATGATTTCTTCAATTGTTCTACCACATTAAAGGGTGGAAAACTCAAAGGTTTCTACTCCCTGCTTCTTACTATAATAATTTATTTCTGCGGTTGAGATGATGACGGGATGGTTGAAGTACTAGGAAGCTGATCGGAAACACCTTTGAGTTGCGGGTTGGCTGGATGTGAAACAACTGACTCACTGGTGACTCTCCTCTTTGAGCGTGTGTTATAATCAGACTGCACTTGCGGTGTTTTGGATATGAAAGCGTCATTAGCAAACACTGTTTCTTCTTCCTCCATCCAGGAGAAGAGTGCATGATCAGGAGCAATATCAAATTCTTATTCTAAAGACATTCCTTGCACTTGCACGGTAAGAACCACATTCTCCATTTGTGGTGAGGCATATATATAACCTCCATGTTCCACTACTGTGCCTTGACTGCATTGCTCCACCACCTTTTATTGCAAGTTACCACACGGACAATTCTGGGACATATGTGCATCACTACAAGGGAAGCACCACAGATTGACAGCATCAATAAGGTTTTTCTGCCCTGCGGTTAATTCCCTACTCGAGCTTGGCGACGCGCTCGTCAATGGAGTAGGCAATGGCACCATTTGGTTTGCATTCGGAGTCGGTGGACTTGCGTGAAGCATACCCTGGTATTGATTTTGTTGATAAGAGGAACACCCACCTTGATAGTTTTGATATGCAAGCTTCGGAGGCGTTGATTGGTTACGCTTAAGAGTCGTGATATCATTTTCCATGGTTCGCAACATCTCTTTGAGGTCGCTCATTTCACCTTTGGAAGAACCTGATGTAGAGGCTACATTATGTGGGGTAGCCACATATGTGTACATTGACTAAGCAGTTGCAGGTGTGCTAGTTGATGCAACCTCTTGTGCGGGGATTGATATTTCAGGGAATATCAGCATAATAGGTCGAGGAGACAATTTTCCGCAATCTATTAAATGGTTCTCGGCCTTGATAGTGATACCATAAGCATCTGGAAAAGTAGCCCCTCCCAAAGACTTGATCATCACAGAAATGTTAGAATTGATGAACTTTAGATAAAATATGAACGCCAACTCAGGAGTCGGGCATATAGTAACAGGAATCCTCTGCCAATTTGTGTGAAACCGAGCATTAAAGTCCGTCAGAGCCTCCTGAGGGGCTCATTTTATGACAGATAATTGATATTACAATGAAGAACGATCTCTGTCATTTGAGAACCTCTCATTGAACGGATCTCCAAGCTCATCCCAGGTGCGAATTGAATTAGGTGTTAGTGTTCGGTACCAATCCAACGCCTTGCCTTTGAAAGATGCGGCGAGAAGCCTCAAGGCTACATTCTGCACTGTGATTTGGTGTACCAGACATATTTCTGCCACATCCTACAAATGTTCTGCTGGTGTTCTTGAGCTATCTCCCGTAAACTTGGGTATAGCTTTCATGGTTAAAATCGAGATAGCACCCCAAACAACAGGTGCTATTGGGGCTACTAGGGGACTTCTGGCGTCCAATGCTACGTAATTTATGTTGGCAACTGGTAACATGGTGAGAGGAATGGGTGGCGAGATTAGAATGGTTACCAGCTGATTTGCAACCTGAACTATACCGAGTGGAGGTCCTAGTAAACTGGGGTTGCCTGCAATTTGAGATCTAGTTACAGGCTGATGGCTCATACACCTTTCTAAAACACAATTTCATTTAAGCTCAGTCCCACTGAGCATTCCAGAAAAAAGGAACAAACTGTTGACACCAAAATTTGACGAGGTAACAGTGCCTTATGGGAAACTCAGTTTAAGGGGGACCTTTTCCTTTAAACTGAGTGACCTTCAAATTTTTGAGAAGCCGACTTCTTCTATAATGGGGGTTTGAAAGGGAAAATGAAGCAGATATAACAAAATGGAGTCTAACCTAAGGCGATGTGCCAAGACTTAATGATAGGCATGATAAATCATAGATCTAAGGGCCTGAATGTTGTTGTTGTGTTCCAAAATATCAAAAATTTAAGATTATAGCATTGACAATCCATTTATTGACATAAAATAATATTGCATACATTCCCACTACCAAGAAGAGTCATTAAACATGATCTAGGTTAGCAAACTTGCATTCAACATATATTGAAGTTCTTAAATGAATTGATGAGACAATAAAAAGCACAGTTTATAGTTTGATCAAATAGCATAAAAAGAAAATAGAAAGGCCAAACAATTGGCACAGTCTGAGAGTTTTTTGCAATCAAAACAACAATAAAGGCATGACGTCTTTAACTAGAACCAATGTTCTTTTCAAATTTTGAACCCTCTTCTCATAATAGAGAAAAGTATATATAGTAGAAAACCTCCCACCGCTTCAGAGAACAACAACAAAAAATATTTTGCAAATCCCCCAGCAATGATGTAGTAATCAGAATATTCCCAAGGCCGTTGCAACAGAAATGATCTGGAGCTAAGCATTAGGTCATTCTAGGCACAGATGCATCCTCTGCAATGATGGTGGTGGTCCCAGCAAGGCTTGAACAGACAAGTGTCACCCCCTGTGCAAATGAATATGACACACAGCGACCAATAGCTTTATTCGGTTCATATAATCCATCGCCTGCATATGAGACCCGCTGGCTAGGCACGTGGCAGCCTTTCACTACCCGTATGAACCACTTCTCCTTTGCTGTTGAGGACTTGCGTTAGTGCTACACGTGTTGAATAGGGCAAGCACTTCATCAAAAATGGAGGGAACAATCACCAGCCAGGCGTAAAAGAGATGCGTGGTAGCATTTCGCTGCCTGCATTTGCTACTTCATCTCCACGCTGAAATATTTGTGAATTGCTAACACGTAGCAAGTGTATACTATAGTTAGCTACCATGGGGCCCATCATAACTTTTAGGAATGAAGGCTTTGTGGCAGCTTTTCAGAGCCCGATGAGGCATCAAGAAGGCAGGACCAAAAGAATCCCATAACCGCAACACGTGGAAATACAACGAAACTTTATAGGACGCGAAAGGAATACCGTAGCTCAAAATTGTGAGGAGTAGACACGTGGAACAATAGAACAAAACTTTAGGAAAAGGCCGAGTAGAATTTGCGATGCACGGGCCGGTGCATAGAAAAATAAACCCGAAGGGAGCTTGTTAAATATTTATTAATAGTTCTTTTCTCACAAATCCTTCAAACTTCCTTATAGCACTCCAAACAATGATTTTTTATCATATCTTTCAGGAAAGTCTTCAAATCCACATTTAATCACCATTGTAGACACCCTTTATGCTCTTTTGAAACATATCAAATTTGGGGATATGTTTTTTTTGTAACAACACCCTCTAAATTCGACTGCTACACAACAACTGGGCTAAATTAGCTTTGTTTTCCAAAGAAACCATGTGAAATATTTCCTCCAATCTATAAAAATTCATTCCAAGGCTCTCGTCAAGTCACATGGGGTTTGAAACTACAACTTTTATCAACTGAAACATTCACAAATTCATTTGTCATCAAAACCCTATGTCTAACCTACACTCTTAAGCCTAATACATAGATATATTAGGCTAAGGCTTGATCAAACTCTGCCCTACCTCCATTCCCTACATCTACAAACCCTACAAACATGAAAATCACCCTAACTAATCCCATTCCATCAATTTGTAGAATTTTCCACTAGTGGAATGATGCCTAGTATCATATTTTTGTTCTCAAACCCTCAAAGCTAGGGTTTTCTAATTGATTTCAGAAATTTGCTTTAAACTCCCTCAAATCTCAATGAAAACCAATGCAACCAAAACCAAAAGATATGTAGTTCATCCCTCCAACAATTCCCAAGCATATTATATCATTTTTAGATAGTACAGAGTTGTACAACCTGTTGTAGCAGCAAAAATCAATGTAAACACAGAAAACAAAGTATTCTTTGTTATTTGATCACCAAAATGTCTCTAGCAGAATTCCTTGAACAGACCAAGGCATATTTAAACTCTTACAACTGAAAACCAATGGTTCAAACTACTTTTCAAATAACTTGACCGTTCAACTTCATATACAAAGAAAAAAATGCAAAGTTGCATTGCAACTTTTGCAACATTTACAAAACATGACCACTTTACTCCAAACCAACCCCACATGACCAAAAACATGACCCGTGGTCTAAATAGATCTTATTACATCAAAATGGACTCAAAAAACCAAAAACCTAACGTGTAACACCCTATTGCATGATGAAAGCTAGGTGCCCCTAAACCATGATGTGTGATATCTTTTGGGGATGCTTAGTTTTAGATCTAATGAGATATAAGTCATCTTTTGGAGTGATTGTTTTGGATCTTTGGTCTCAAAATGGCACTACATTTTCATGCCTTTCATTTGGAAAATGTCTACATCATTTGGGTAGCTATTGACTATGAACCATTGATTGCATCCTAGGTAGATGGTGAATATTTTGATTACACTAGATTTTTAGGAACCCCATGCCAAAATGATGTAGGTGGCACATGAATTCAAGGAGGCCATCAAGATTTCAATGTTTTTAAGCTAAATTTCTATCTTTTGTTTGTGCTTTCTTTCCCAAAAAAGGATATAATTCCAATAAATACATTGGCCTCTCTAACATATGTCTCCCTTTTCTATCTTTATTGAGTTCTCCAATGCATAGTTGTTGGGGAATTTTTTTTGTTTATATATTTTAAGGGTATTGTTCTCATCTACACATCTTTTGGTTAACTAAATTGTAAATTCAATCATATTTTATGTTCCTTTAATGTTTTGGCTCTTCCAAAAATGGCTAATAAAGTATTATATTCCTATATCATGTTTAATATGGGTCCATTTTAGGTCCTCGTTTCTAATGTCTCTAAATGGAATTCAAGTAAATAGAAGCAACTTACTACACCAACATAAGTAGGGGAGATATTAAAAATATTTCTACAAACCCTTGTATAGTTAAAAAAATCATATGCACATTCATTTAACTTAATGAAATATGCAAGGAACAATAATAACCATAAAATATTATTTACATGGGGGAACCATTTTGGGAGAAAAACTCCAAAAGCACAACAAAAAATTTATTATGAATAAAGAATAAAGGATACTTGATACATTCAAAGAGCCAAGCTCATTCAAGAGTATTCAACTACAACAATTTTTTTGGAGAGAATATAATAGCATAATGGTAATTGTGAATTCTTTAAACAAGTGGTAATTTGTAAAAAGGACAAGTACCAATTAATTTCAACTCCATAATAGAATATAGAAACCTAGGATTGCCACATGGAAATGATCCAATGCTTGCATGCCTATCTTGAGTTTCCCTGAGATGCACATCATTTGCATGCATGCAACAACCTTGTATGAAGTATAATTTCATAAGTGGGACCCAAATGATTTATTTTTCAATTCCAACACCTATGTCATCATGCATATGATCCTTCACACATACAAAGCACCCATATACATGAAAAATCCTTACATGCATGGGTTCCACCATTGCATAAGGCTAGCCTATCATATATTTAACTCTACAATTTTCATAATCAATCATAAATCAGCCATATCATAATATCCTATCATATTTTTTAATATGAACTCTTAAAACATGAGAAAAGACACTAAATTAGCTACATGATGGGGTCCACCAAGTGGGATGTCTACTTCCCTAATTTGTGCTTCCATGTCATTCACATCACCTCTATGTATGGTGCAACCACAACCAAGAGGTATCAAAAAGAGATACATCATAATAGGCATACAATATTAACATATAATAAATAAATAATCACCTAATTAAATTCTAGGACATGCAAAGGTTGAGACACCCTAATCCCAATATTCTCCCACTTATCGAATACCTTTTAAGAGTAAAAAAATCAACCACTAGGGGCCATGAGGCCCATGGAATCAAAACACCATATGAATTTTTCTATGCTCATAGGATTTTTCAATGCATCTACATCATTTTCCAAAGTGTCAACCTTTTTTGAATTGAAAATAGCTTACCAATAAATATATGAAAAATGATCAGAAACATTTACAAAGAAAACTATTTTCTTGAGACATTATTTCCTACTTCCTGTCAACTAATAGTTGTACAAATGATTAGACCACATAGGGAATCCAAACAAAACACTAAAACTATTAGAATAAAAACCTTATCTATACAATGTCATAGCAATTATGAAACCAACTATTCAAGCCATGTAGGGCCTTCTTAACAAAACACCAAAAAATAGGCAATGTAATTCCATCTTTGATAGAGTACATTAGGTATATTATGTTGTGTAACATAATATTAGACATATATATGTTCATCCAAATGATTATAATAAATAAATAAATACAACTTTTACTATACACATCCAGATTATTCCATCCTATTGGTGGATTTATCTTCGACATTTCTTCCTTTGACCTTACCACCTCTAGAGAAAATTCATCATCTTGGTTAATCAACCTATAGTGCAGCCCAAGATCCTTCTATAGAGTCTCTAGTGAATACTTTTTATTGTATCTCTTTTGGAATTCTGAGTATCTCCTTAAAAAGGGTTTATTGTCTTCTCCATTGAAGGGAAAATGCCTTGTGTATTTGAATTTGAAAATTTATTGATGTCAACCTATCCATCTTCTTGAATCTTATGGAATTAATCTTTAGAAATCTCTAGGGTAATGGTAACCTTTATAGATACGAAATGATATATGAGTCTTCTAGAAGACTAGTAAGCACCCTCCTTTCATCTTGGAACCAATCCTCTTTCCTAGCCTTCCATAAAAACCATAAAGTTTCAATGGGTAAAACAAGGAGAAAAATTAAATGGTTTACTTAAGTTATTCACATAACGAAATAAAATTTCTTGCCATTTCAAACCGCCCTTGTCTCGCCATCCCCTAAGTTAGCACAAAACAAATTACAAACTTCTTTAGCATAAAAATAGTAAAATCAATATTTCTAATAATTTGAAAAGTCCTACATATAGAGCAAAGTTTTAAACTAGAAGAGGACATATAGTAGAGTAATCTCTACAACATTAATAGACATTTGAAACAAGATTTTTTAGGTTCTATGATATTAGACATAGGTATTTAAATTTTTTTGTCCACTATTTATCAAAAAATTCAAGATTTCAACAACTATTAAGGTGATTGGTCATCTTTGAGGCTTTATCCATAAAGAGATATATATCAATTTGGGCTTCAATTAGTGCATTTCAATACAATCACACCATTTGCATTTAACAATTATGTTATTAAATTGCTATCTAACTATATAGGAAATTGGAAAATATTGCATGCTTCCCTTAGGATAGAATATGTCCTCCAATGATACTTAGGAACATCAAATTTTGTACTAAGAGAAGCCCAAGATTTTAATTGGTTATTCCATATGATATCATAGAAGTGTCTTAGTCCTTTCATGCACCCGGATTTTGCATAGCACCCTTACAACATAGAAAGGGGCTTATCTTTATGAAACAAGTTCCACCATATTGATCTTGATGGGAAGACTTAATTCCTACTCTTATAGATGAATTCACAATCCTTAACCAACAATTTCATTTTCTCCCAAGCTTTTCAAAATATCTTAAACATGATGGAACCAATAGGGGAAATGTGGACTTTTCCGAACAATAAGTCAGAGACAAGAAGATGCTTCCAAGATTTAACTTGTCTTGGCACTACCAACTAAACATTGCTTCTCATTAAGATCTTCCACTTGCTCCATTCAATTTCAATTCTTTGAGAATCCATTTGACAACTAACTCAATTCCATATTTTTTTGGGCCTTTTAGCCCTATGCCTCCTTCATATTTATATAAACAACACCATTCCTATTTAATTTCATGTTTCTTTTGGTTACCTTTACCATAGAACCAAATGAATTGTATGATTTTATTTTGAATTTTATTTACTTGGTAGCTAAAAATAACCAAACAGAGGAGAAATATAAGCTATAAGAGGAAAGAATCTTCTAACACACTTAAATTTGTCTAGGCAAGGACAAATATTGCTTATTTCATCTTCCTAGTTATTTTTTTTTTATCTATTTTCACTTTTATCTAATTCCACATGTCCTTCAAATAGGCATTCACAGTAAAGGGGATACCAAGGTACCTAACCTATTTGTTAGGACCTTCCCATTGGAATTAATATTTAGAAAACCTCTCAAGGGGATGTTTTCCCAACTCAATATATCGACTTGATCAAGGATATATTTGCACTAGAATATTTATGAAAAAAGGTTTGGATTCTGCATTAGATTATTAAAGTTATCTTCTTCAAGTTTCATAAAAAGTGCAGTATCATCTACAAAATGAGTGTTTAGAAGGTCCTCTTCATTAGGGAGGGATATTTCTCTAACCTTAGGGTTCAAATTTGACTCTCTTAAGCAGTAATAAATAGCATCAAATGTAATCATAGAAAAAATAGGGGCAAGAGGACACCTTGTCTCATATACCTTTGCAATAAAAAAAATTGGACAAGGAGCCATTAACATCCACTTGGGAAACAACATCTCTTAAAAAGTGTTGATTATCTAGAAAAAATAATTTGGAAATCCAAAGGCTTCAAGGGTCATATTAAGGAATGCCCACTCCACCCTATAATAGGCCTTTTCAAAACCAATTCAGAGCATGCCAATTTTTTAGCTGGTGCCATTCCCTAGCTTCCCAACTAGTATGGAGGTTTTCCAATACATATCTTCCTTCAATGAATCTCATTTGAGTGCTACTAATAAAGGAAGGAAGGATGTCAACCAACCTCAATACCAAATTTTTTGCAAGTATCTTATAGGATATATTGAGTAAATTGGTGGGCCTCAAATTCTCCGCCAATGATTTATCTCCTTCCTTATGTAGTAGTTTAATTATTCCTTTGTTAATACTAACTACCTAATGAGCCTTTATTTATATCCTCAATATAAACCTATAATAGTCTTCACTCACCCATTCAATGTTCTTATACAATTCCACAAGCAAACCATCAAACCTTGGGGATTTATCATCATTTAGTTCTTGAATAGCCTTTAAAACTTCCTCTTTTGAAACATTCTTTGCCAACATTTTTGAGTTTTCCTTAGAGATCTTTCTTGGTATTACAATTCTACAGAAATTCCTAGCATTTTTACCATCTCGATTATCCCCTTTAGATGTAAAAAAATCTTTATAAAAGCAATAAAATTATCCTTTTCACATCTTCAGGATCACACAAGAGAGTGTTATCAGTCCACACATTTCCAACTTCTTCTTTTCTACTTTTCTCTTTGATATTTAAAAATAATAATTTAGACCCTTTATCACCATTATACAACTAGTTCATTTTTTATTACTCTTGGGCCTTGGGTTTTCGAAGAGATCATATGAGATATAGCTAATTCATTTGGTCATTTTTTATTTATTGATAAATATATGGAATATTTGGTTTTTATCATATTTTGTATGAATGTTAATTTTGATAACATTCTACCAAACATCATAAGACCATGATTAAAATTGTGCATTTGGGAGAAAATAACCATTGCACATCCTTCTCACAGGTTTTCCTTCATTTCCATAAAGCTACACTAGGATGAAGAGATTATATGAGATATAGCTAATTCATTTGGTAAATTTTTATCTATTGAAAAATCTATGAAACATTTGGTTTTTGGTATATTTTGAATGAATGTTGATTTTGATAAGGTGCTACCAAACAACATGAGACTGTGCTCTAAATTTGATATTTGGAAGAAAATAATCTATTACAAGCATTTCTTATAGGTTAGCCTTCATTGCCATAAAGCTACACATGGACAAATAGATCATATGAGATATGGCTAATTCATTTGGTCAATTTTTATCTATTGAAAAATCTATGGAACATTTGGTCTTTTCTATATTTTGCATGAATGTTCTTTTTGATAAGCTGCCACCAAACAACATAAGAATATGCTCTAAATTTGATGTTTGAAAGCAAATAATTCATTACAATAATCCCTTCTTGAGGAATGTTAAATGTTGTGTAAAAATAGGGTCATAGGACTAGGTGAGGACCCATTCACCATGTGGCGAATGGGTCCTAGGTCACCTACCTAGGGCACACTTTCCAAAATTGAGTGTTGTGTAATGGCATTTATGGATGTTGGGTTTTATCTCTCAAAATTTTCATTTAGTTAGGCTTGGGTTTGAATTAAAGGGGCCAATTAAGGAAAATTAAGCTCAATTAACTAATAAAGCCCTAGATTAGTGTAAAAGTGTAAAGATACTCTTTACAACACCCTAAATAAGGCACAATTAAGTCCATTTTATTAAAAGTACCCTAAATGTAATGTGAATATGTAAAACATATTACAACACTAAATCAAGGTATCATTAAGCTCATTTTATTTTTAATTATTCCCAATTTAAGTGTGGCAAAAGGGATACTTTTTTCAACACTACATGAATCTATGGATTTTTACTAATTTTCAAAGGGGACACATCTTGAAAAACAAAGTATTGAGCATTCCCCCCCTTAAAGTTTTTGAAAACTAATTGAAAATCAAATTTATTTTAATACATGTAGAATGGAGTCTAGTTTTTAAACATGTAAATTATTTGGAATTTCAATGAATGATTTAAAAAAATTCAAAAATACCACACATTGCTTTTTGACAAAAAAATATACACTAACAAAAGAAATTAAAGATGAAAACCTTAACACACTCAAAACATGAAAAAAATTACTTGGTTAGAAAACTAAGAGAAAGCTTAACATTATCGTTATATTTTTTGACTTGACATTGAAACATGTTCTAACCTAATGGAGACCATGCTCAATATTATTATTATTTTTTACAATTTACAAAACACATCTTTGGACATTGAAAATTTAGTCCAACCCTTTTAGGTTGGAAGCCCAAGGGAAATCCAAGCCAAAGGCTTGGAAACTTCCAAAGAAAAAAATAACATGAGAAAGTTATAACATGCACATGTTATGTGATTGAATTCACATAGCACAAGCACATTATAATGCACTCACATTTTTTTGAAGGAAATTCATCTCTATCTATCACCTTCTCTCTCTCCGACTCTCTATCAATCCTTCCCTCTCCATCTCCCTCTTCTCTCTCTCCTCTCTCTAGGTCTCTCCCTCTCTACCTCTCCATCCCTCCCTCCTTACCCCTCTATCTATTCTTCTATATCCCTATCTTCTCTCTCTCCCCTATCTTCCCTCCTTACCTCTCTAGGGTTTAGGGTATTGGGTTTACGATTGAGGGTACAAGATAGAGGATTTAGGGTCGAGAGTATAGGGTATAAGGTATAGGGTTAAGGGCATAGGGTTTAGGATTAAGGGTATAAATTTTAAGAATATATGTGTCCATATAGGTTGCAGTGTGCTTGTTTTTTAACATGAGCATGTTTTAGGGAATACAAAAAAAATGTAAAAAGGCATGTGACCCATCATTCAAGCCCACATGCTCTTCTCTACCTTCTATGCATTATCTGGCAAATAAATACTTTTTCATGGTGTTGATAAAAGCACAAGCATATTTTACATATTCTACCACCTTTTTTTGTTTGACAATGTAGGAGGAAATACCTAATTGTTTAGACCATGTTTAATTATATGAACTAATATTTTCATGTTCCTAGTGTTGGAATTCTAATTACAATTATTTTGTTTTAATTTGATAATATAATTTTTTTTATTATAAAAAAAATAGGTTTTGAAGGGACTTGAAACCCTTTACAAGTAGGTTTTGAAGGGACTTGAAACCCTGTCAAATAAAAGATTGCTGCTAAGAGATAAACCATAGACCAATAGAAACCTAACAACAATATCCACCAAAATATAAATAAGACTACTCATGTTGCAAAAAATAGGTTTTGAAGGACCATAAAGCCTTAACAACTAGCTTTTTATAGGGACCTTGAATCCTACCTAACCACAAACACAACCTGAAACACCTAGGCCACAGCTAATCAACCACTCAGAACAACCAATATTAAGCCTAGTAAAATAATAAATTTAATGGTGTAGAACACCCACATCACCCAATTTGGTTCTCCACAAGAGAACAAATGAAACAGAGGGAAACAAGATCTCCCATTCAGCATTTTCAGCACATCCAAATGTCCCACCTCAATAGGAGAGTTAGAAGGCACAAGTGAACATAGGTTAGCAACAACCCCCTTACAACACAACCTCTAAAGGAGAGATGTCCCCTCTATATGAATGAATGACATGAGAACCCTTTCCACCAAAGCCACAAATCTCAAGCACACACAACCTCCACCTCAATAGGAGAAGGCTCCACCTAAAAAAGAGTGATATTCACCTCAATAGAAGACCCAAATTGTAGAAACCAAAAGAAAGCAAACACTCCAATAGAAAGGGCTAACATATCATCCTTTAGCTACGCAATCTCCTAGAACTTCAAGAAAAACTTTAAATGCATCTCAGCAAACAACATTAGAAGCAAACACACCCAAGCCTTTAGGGTAGACGTTGGCTACAGCCCAACCATCAAAAAAAAATCTAAAATACAGGCAATTTACACTCCCTTAACCACCTTTTGAGATGAAAACAAAACATCCTCCAAAGAGATAACTAGCCCCACCTATAGCAAGTTTATCATGGTCCAAAATGGGTTCAACACCATGCAAAGCAATCACATCTAGGTCTTAAAGATAGACTTTAGGTGTGACCCAATCATCAGAAGCAACATAAAAACTAAGGCAACAAAAGCTCCCTTGACCACCTTCCTCGAGGATAACAGTAACTTGGCATCCACCACCAAGAAATCTAACCTTATCAACAATAAAATCTTCACAAATCAGAAGGTGTTCAAAACCATGCACCAAAGATGGAACAAAGTGCAATCCAAACAGCTCATACAGGCCACTATCTCACAATCCAAAACCTCTAAAAAATGCCAGGGAGCCAAAACCAATATATATTTTTTATTTTCATAGTTTTCACTAATTCTATTAGATTTATATAGAATTAAATATTAAAAATGAAGGAACTTGGTGAAAAGCTCAATTTTTTGAGTTCGAAGTAAAAATGAACTAGACATAATTGTACAATTTATGAAATCGAATCTTGAATTTTAAGGTGTGTTCTATTTTTCTTTCTTCCTTTTGTGCATGCCACCTTGTCAACATAGTTTAATTACAATTCTTTTCATTTTATTTTGTTATCTTTGTATTTTTTTACTTTATTTTATGATTATATGTTAGCATTTTCCTAGTTAATATGCCAATGATATGTGCACACCTTAAGTATTCCATGTTTACACAAGTGAACACATGTTTTGGACATAAGTTTTTGTGAAGCCTATGATGATTGGAAGTGGCACTTGCAATTACAACATCTGAAAAAAATCCATTTTCAATTATGCTTTAATGGATGTCCATACCCTCTTCTAGCTCCAATTTGAGCATAGGCAAGCAAGACATTGGTTTGCATTTTTTTTTAGTTTCTAAAGCCTTTTTAACAAAAACAAATTTAACATGTTTCTCAAATAGCTTATGTGGCTTTTCTATGCTTTGACATTTTTCAAGCATGTCTACCATATGTGTATGTATAGAGAGAGAGAGATATATGATAGCTATATGTTGTATATTGAGAGAGGGAGAGAGATTATTATTCATCTCTCTCTCTATACACACATTTCTTTGAGGCATTTTTCCCAAAATTTCACATGCCTTATCTATGCCTTTACACTTTGGATACATTTTTACAATATATGTGTGTACAACAAATTTCTTTAGAAGTTGAAGGTAGGATGTTGGTTTGCATTTGTTTAAAAGTTTCTAAAATATTTTTAAT
Organism: Sequoia sempervirens; assembly: GCA_007258455.2. Classification (NCBI taxonomy): domain Eukaryota; kingdom Viridiplantae; phylum Streptophyta; class Pinopsida; order Cupressales; family Cupressaceae; genus Sequoia; species Sequoia sempervirens. Next base: position 8,582,149 of record VDFB02292527.1, on the reverse strand, counting down.
AAATAATTTTTGAACATGTTTCTCAAGGAACTTCAAATCTCATTCACAAAATATAAGCTACAAATAAATTTGTCACAATTTGAAATCATTCAAGAGAGAATTTGTGCATAAATTCTTCTTTATTGAATTTTGGGAATAATTTTTTGTGAAGGTTGTGGTTTAATTGGAAGTGGCACTTGCAATTAAAACTTTAAAAAAAATGTATTTTCAATTATGCTTTGATATTCATGTCCATATCCTCTTCCAAAGCTCCAATTTATTTGCTTGGCATTTTGCCCAAAATTTCACATGCCTTGTCTATACTTCTACACTTTGGATACATTTCTACATATGTGTGTACAACAATTTTTTTTAGAAGTTGAAGGAACATGAAAAATGAAACAATATAGGAACCATACCTACCTCATTACATGATGCATTAGGATACTACAAGGAACTTCAAATCTTGTTACATGAAATTATGATAGTCTCAATGAACCTATGACTATCCTAATGAAGTTATGATAGTCCTAATGAACCTATGACTGTCCTAATGAACCTATGACTATCCTAATGAAGTTATGATAGGCCTAATGAACTAAGAACCTCCCCAATTAAGTTATTGTAGCATTTTAAATGGCCATCCTTGATAGTCTCACACTATGTTTGGCTCCCTCTTAAGTTCTTGGACCTAATTATGCTTATTAATTACTCATTTTTTGGTCATCTTTAGAAAATCAAATTAATTTTTAGAAATTAAATTAATTATTTATTTCACAAGCAACTTAAATTTAAAATAGGTCCAAACTAGTGTTCCCTCACCCTTGTTTGCCCTATTTTTTACCAAATTTTAATATTTTATTGTCAGCCTAAACATATTTACAAATTTAAATTCATTTGTCGGCTTGCCAAAATAATTAATGTAGGAAATGTTTAAACAGATATAAATATAGGTTTTTTCTCCATTTAAACATCTAAGGAATTTGAAAATTAATTGAGCATCTTAAAAGGTAATCAAGGAAATTCAAGAGCAGAAAAGCAACATTCTACAACACTTTTATCAATCAAGATCGTGTTTGCAATACATTATAAAATTCATGTTCATGCATAAGTAAGATGTTTCCTACTTTATGTGTATTATCATTGTGAGCAATAACACTTGCAGTAATCTACCACCAATGAAGGTGAAATGCATATTGAGAATAAAGGACAAGAGAAAGAAAAAGAAGATGATGGTGAGAGGAAATAAGAAGACAAAAATGAAGAGAATGAACAAGGGAAGGATACAGATAAAGAAAGAGATGAAGAGAAAGGAATAATAAAGACAACGATAATCCTTCCAATGAATCTTCATTTGATAATCCTTTGAAACATCTTTTATCTAAGCAAGTAATATTCCTATAGATAGTCTCATTTTAGTTGTTGCAATTGCCCATACAACAAGGAAGTGTAGTCTTGGATAAAATTTCTCCCATACACAAGTTGCAACTAGGTGATGTGTTTCACACATCAACAAGAAAAGAAATCATTGAAACATATCAAAAGACTACTGAATTAATGGATGAAGTTGTAAAGTAATTGTAGGAGATAACCCCTGATACAAACATTGATACATAATTATATGCAATGGAGAATTTCAAGTTCTTGATTGATTCCTTCAAGGAATATTCCTTCGGACTAAAAGGACAAGTTGAAATAAAAGTTGAGGCAAGGCTTACAAAGAAGAAATTGTTCGATATCACAAAGAAGTGTGCATCTTCCCACAACAAATTTGAAGAAAGTTTGAAGGACGTACAAGCCTATGAGGAAGAAGCAAAGACTTTATTTTTGTATTGTATGAAGTGGGCGTGGATGCCACACATAGCATAAAGGATGACATGGATGCAATTGAGACACAAATAAGTAGTACACCAAATGCTTATGATTCAGTACAGGATAGATATGATCAGACCTGGACTGCTATATTGGACTTACATGACAAATACCTTGCTCTGTAGAGCTAGAAAGAAGAAATAATCAAGTATTTTTAGAAGCTAAGGGACTTAGTGAAGATGAAGTATATACCTATCTCAAGTGCCCTTGCCAATAAAAATAGTACTTCAAGGATAAATCTTACTCCTTGTACTCTGAAAGGAGAGGAAACCTTGGTGGAGCTTGAGTTACAGTATAGAACACTTGCAACAATGAAGAAACATTAGGAAGAAGGTAAATTTTCTTGGTAATTTATCTTACAGAAGCTTCAAGGGTCAACATCTTCGGGTTGACCATTTCTACTTTTATGCATCTTTCAATTTTTCAAGTTTTCAGATTCTTTTGTAAATATGTGGATGATATAGAATTTTTTGGTTAACTTCCTAAGGGGGAGTTAGCACATTCTTCCAAAAAAAAAATTGTACATAGATGAGGGGGATTATACAAATTTTTTGGTAATACACCCTTTGCCATTGATGTCAAAGGGGTCTAGAGATATTCAGAAAGTTACATGGTGAGATATTTGGGGAGAGAAAATTTTTGGAGAATGTTCTTGGTGAGCATGTGGCCATCAATGACAAAGGGGGAGATTGTTGGAAGTTTGTCATTGATGATGTTGTCCAACAACATGAGCATGATATGTACATTTTGCATGATCCAGCATTGTCATTGATGTCAAAATTGTTGTGGGTCATTCTAGTATGATTTAGAAGTGTTTTTGAAGACATTTGAATAGGATAAGTTGGTCTGAAAAGTATACCTACACAGAAAAATTCCTAAGTATCAAATTTGCTAGTACAATGGTTCAGTGCATCAATTTTTGGGTCCACACCTCACCGCAAATAGAGATATCACTCTACAATTCTAACTTTTTTTTTTGGTGATCATCAGATGCATTTAAATCCAATATTTTTTTTTTAGTGAATTGTCCTAGAAGATATGAATGATGGAGTTCAGTTATGTATATTGTAGTCAGTTCCTATAACAAAGTGTCGATGTGGGAGATTTTGCATTCCTTTTTGGATGATTATTTTGTGTTGTGATGTTGAATATAAGTTGTTAGATGTCAACAGAATAGGAATTCCATATGGGATCGGGTTTTGAGTTCCACGTGTGGTGAATTGGGCAAATAGATGAAGGTTTTTGTGTTTAGGTCTTATTTGGGGCTAACCTAACACGTTTGAAGGATTAATATGTGTTTCAATATTATGTAAGACCTATATTGGTTCCATCCCGACCTATCTTGAGGAGAATTCAATCTTGAATTAAGGTAAGAGATGTGGATGAATTTTTTTGAGGATGACATGTTCAAGTTTTGTGTGTTACTTCCAATTAGGTTGACCTAATTGATTTTACACTTGATGTAGATATATATAGGAGATTGATTTCAGTGTGTTGAGGATGAAGTGTGAGTGATGTGTGATAAATGACATGTATAGTGTTCACATGCATGTGTGTGATGTGAACATGATCAGATTTGTACAAATTGTGTGAATTCAAAGCAAAGTAGTGCATTGATCTAGATCGATGCAAAGATTTTTTTGTACTTCATTAAAACTATAATCTAGTATATTGTAGATGCAATTGTAACAGTTCAATAGGTTGTGAGCCACCCCTTCTTTCTTCTATCTTATTCTCTTTGGATAGTGAATCCACTGGACTGTGAGTCCACCTGCAGTGAGCATTTATGTAATATACTATATCTGGATATAATATATTGTGAGCTAACCCTCACCATGGTTTTTCCCATTTTGGGTTTTTCACGTAAAAATCTTGGCGTCCATGTGTTATGTGATGTGAATATTTCATGATTTATTTGCTTATATCAGTTAAATATGCTTTGGTAATTAGATGGATAATGTTTGAATGGTTTAATAGAATATTGATTCACCCACCCCACCCCCACTCAATATTTTGAGTGTTCAACAGGAAAAAGATGGGTTTCATGATTACTTGAAGAATGAATATTGGGTAAAGTGGTGTTAAGAAATGTACATCAATGATTGCATCCTCTTACACTAAGATATCCTCACAAGTAGGAGAGATATTGGGAGAGGGACAAACATGATTTTCATGATCACTTGAAGAATGAAGCTTAGGTAAAGTGATGTGAAGAAAGGTATGAATGATTGCATTAATTTTCACCAAGATATTCTCATGGGTAGGAAAAATATTGGTCAATCGAAGGCCAATGTATATCACTTTTTATGGAATGGAATTAGGTGAAAATAAAACATATTGTTATGTCACTTTTTATGGTAATGCAATGAATTAGGTGAATTAGGGCCAAAACAGCAATGTACAACAAAATCTGGAAGTTTTAAGATAGACTACCAGAAACAAGAACTAAATTTGAACAGAGATCATAGAGCAAGGTTTCACATAGAAAATTAAGATAAAAGTTATTATCCAAAGTTGTGGGTGCCCTAGACTATAGATCAGGGTTTCTGGAATCTCAAAACATGTATAGATGTGTAGCAATCTATAGGTATTTTTATGTGAAAATTGGTCTAAGAATTGATAGAGTTTAGAAATAGTAGTATGCCCTAATTTGATTATTAGAAGAACATGAAGGCATGAATGAGGTATTTTTAAGCATTCAAAGGATTTGATGGATGAAATTAGTTGTACACATGGGTGCCCCTAGGAGGTAGGAGATAGAAGAAATTTTTAACAAATTGGAAATGTCAATGAAATGGTGGATAAATGTGTTTATGTTTATGTCTTTACAAGGAAAAAAATGTTCTAAATGTTATAATTTTCTTAAGTGAACATATAAAATTTCTAAATTAAAATAAAAAAACTCAGATCTCAATCCCCAAATAATGAAAACCAAATATGAAATTATGCACCTAAATTCAAACTATTTCATAATTGTAGTCTAAATTTAAAATGCTCAAGTCCTTAGTCTTTATTGAAAAGAGAGCAAATGCCTAATCTTAGAAATGCAAAACTGCAAATCAATAACAAGATATTCAAATAGCCTAGATTTTTTATCATTTTTCAAAATATATGTTATGTAAATTATAAAATTGTAAGTGTAGGATATGTTGGGTTCACTAAAATGTAGCATAAGAAAAGTGATCCTAGATCTATCTAGTAGATTAACTAGGATCACTTTTTTTCCCTACATTAGAACACAAACCAACCAGGGTTTTGATGATTCGCTAGCTACCTCAAAGGAGAGACAATACTCTAGGTTTTTTTTGTGTTGCAAAGAGAAGAAATTTGTTGTGTCTTTTAATAATTCTATTTAACATAAAACCTAGATCTAAAAATATAATTTATTGCACAGACAAAACTAAAAATTGCTAGAACAGTTACAGATATGATATTGGTAGATATTTTTGCACCTATCATAAAAAAATTAAATATAAATTTGGGAGTCAAGGGAGAGGGTTCCCTTGACTAGAGATGTTTCTTTTTATGATCTACAAACTTCATATGATAGGTTATAGTCTACTCTATGTTTTCTTGTAGCCTTTTGTTGACGAAACATTCAAATCTGACCTAAACACATGAAAAGAGGGGCAAAGGTTGTGCTATATAAGGGCTTTCCTAAGTCAAACCTCATTTTTATGTTTCCACCTCCATGAACAAAAAATGGTGTTGATAAAGAGGTTGTGCCCTAGGTCAAGAAAAGGCCAAGTAAACAATAAATGACTGTAATAAATGATAAATGATAATGTTACCTTAGGTATGAAATATCTATCGAAGTGATTTCCACACCATAAGTTGCCACCAAAGGTTGTTTGATGGATGATTGGATTTCTTGAAGACCTGCAAAATATTATTCCACAAAACACAATAGATTGTTGTAGCTAACATGTAGAGGATAACTCATATACATCTTCACAATAAGAGCATAAAAGTGCATGTGATTGATCATAATAGCTTATAATGTTCAAATGAGAGGGAAACTTGTTTATACATGCATCCTAATTGATCTTTTTGATTATAGGCCAACCTGGGATCCTTTTTAAATCACCAAATACCAACACCAAAATATTAATATTTAAAGTAGGGCACCTTTAGGTCAAGGGCACCCTCGCCCTTAACTCAATGTTTTAGGCCGACATTTGTCGAGATGTCAAGAATTTTAATTTATTTTTCTCAATATTGCCTTGAAATGAATAAATTATTAATATAATTAATGTTATAGGAAAAATAAGGTGTCAATATAGTGTGAAATTGTTAGGGTCAACAATTTACGATGCTACAACCCATTAGGTTTTCTCTAAAGGAAATGTGTATCATGTGTATTTTTCCCAAATTCAAGTGTGTATATTATTTATTTCTATTGTTCTCATTTCTTTCAAACATCTTATACCATTTCAAGTTCGTTGAATTAATCAAAGTGGGTTATTAAGAGTGGTTAAAAATAAGATAACTTAAGAAATCTAATGTTGATGTAACTCTAATTTTATCAACTCAAAGGTTTATGGATCATTTATAGTCCATGTAGATTCTAAGGAAATATGGAGAATGATAAAAAAAAATAAGGGTGCTCCACATATACCCAATAATTTTACCACAAAATTTGGCACAAGAGCAAGAATATTGATGGCTTACTAACTTCCTAAGTTGTGTACCAATTCCTTGCTTGGCAACAATAATAGATTCCTATAGGAATGAGATATTATAGGGACCCCAACTATACCTCAAATATATTTACTTCTCTTATATGTATCAAAGACCATCATCTAGATGACAAGTTCTTAATTACCACTTGATGAATGGAAACATATGTCAGATTAGGCAAATTCATGCTACTAATAAAAAGCATCAAAAACTATTCTAGGAAGCTCACTATAGTTAGGTTTTAGGTCACTTGAGAATGGAGAAGATAATGCTAGTTTTACAAAAATACTTCTACTGGCCAAAATTATGCCATTATATTATTCTATCCATTAGATATTTTAAATCTAACTAGCAATATAAATAGTTTTTTAATGAACCCATCCTAATTCATAATGATCCCTAGCACTTTATCTCCATGTATTTCATATCACATTTACACATGACCAATCGTGGTCATGATTATGTACATATTATGGTAGAAAAATTTTGGAAGATGGTTCACCCAATGTGCTGAAAAAATGCTCTCTTAAAAGACATTGTGAATCTATTCTTTGAAAACATATATACATCTATTTTGTCTCACCACAAACCATTGTTTTTGAAAGGGACTATAGGTTTCTCAAATATTTTTGGTATTGATATGGTCCATAATAAACTCAAAATCGATAAAATCCAATATTCCATCAACAAAAAAATAGGCACCCATTGATAAACCATTGTATGTTCTATTAGACAAAGATTCACCCCATGAAAAGGAAGGAATTGCATAAGGATACTAAATTTTTTGAGAGAGTTCAATACAATCAACAAGACTTTTGGGAGATCTTACAAGAAACTAATGAAAAGTACAAGAAACATGATTGGTATTATGTTTCTCATCATTTATAGGTGTGAGAGTATGATTTCACCTTCAAAAAGAAAGGCTCCAAGGCCCAAACAATAAAATTAGGCCTTTTAGTTGGATCATACACCATTTCCAAATGGGTGAGTGAAAATGAATTTGAACTCAACCAAACGTCCTATCTCAAGGTGAATCTAGTGGTCAATGTAGAATTACTTTAGCCATAGTTTCCAATATATTTGGACACATCAGATGTTTAGTTGCAAAGTGCACATAAATGAACCATGAAACCTCCAAACTAATTCCTTAAAATAATATCATCAATGCATTGATCAAAAACATATTTATCTCTATTGACTATTGGAGGCAAGAGAATTTTCACATCAAGGCAAGTTGTTCACCAAGAACCAAATTTTCCAAAAAGTTCCCTCACCCATTGAAAAACTAAACAATGTAGTCCATTGTTTGTCAAGGAGTGAAAAATGACCCAAGGAACATCTCATTTGAACATCTAAGTTGTAGTTTCAAACAATTTTTTATAGTTCTTTAAAAATTATTTGTTGTATTTTTTTAATGTATTTTAAATTTTATGATTCTAACAAGAAAGGCTACTGGCCCCCAAGGTTTGGCTCAAGTGGTGCAAAGTTCTACCTTCTCTAAGTGTGTGCTAGCTTTCCCACTTGAGTTCAATTCTCATTCACCCGTTGACTAAGATTGGGGTGTCCTAGTTCCAACCTTAGGGTTATAGGGGTTTCCCCACTAGTTTCATTCATGTGAATGGCATTCATGCCAAGCTCCACCTATTAATGGGTTGTTGATTCCCCCAATTACCAAAAAAAAAAAGCAAGCCTACCAAAATTAAATCGATCAAACAAATACTTTTTAGTTTCATAATAAATTTAACCTTGTCCAATCATCCATTTCAACTTCCAAAAAGAGCATGGGTCACTAACAATTTTTCTAACACTTATGTTCTCACAATGAACCTAAATTTCACTATTTGTACTAAGTTTTATATTACTTATATTGAAAAGATACATAATAGTTGAATTTGAAACATTTAATTAAAGTAAAATTATTACATTTATCCTACCAAGTTTGACCATTTTGTGTAATCTCTTAGTTGAAATATATTTTTTTATTCAACTATTCAATAATTGTCAATCTTTTTTGTTTGAATTTTGTTCAAATATTTCTTAAATTATATTAAGTTCATCAACTAGTGTATTGTCCCCTGAATTACTAGCTTAATTCAAAGCACTAGGCCAATACTAATATCCCTAATCCAATTTTTCTTCAATAGATGGTGCTTGTTACTTGTATTAGAAACAATAACAAGGAGTCAAGTGTTGCTCAAATTGAGCAATTGTATTTATATTCTAAATATCTAATCATCAAAGTACTAGGTCAAGATTAGTATCACTAATCCAACTTTTCTTCAATAGATCATGCTTGTTACTTGTATTAGAAACAATATAAAATGAGTCAATTGCCCCTCAAATCAAAGAATTATATTTATATTCCAAAAATCTAGTCATGTCTATATATACCACAAAAGTACAACCAATTTTGATGAAAATAATGTGGTCTGAGTTATTATGTTTTATTTTGAAAATTATGGGTTATATAACACCATTCCATTTGCTCTAAGTTTTAATTTGAGACTTGGTGGAAATGTTTAGATTCTATTCACAATTGTGTAAAATAAATAGCATGAATACAATGTCAAAAAATGTCTCAGAACTGAATCTCACCATTTATACATGTATTTCAAGCCCATAGAGATCATTCCAACCACCACTTATTATGTATTAAATCTTCTCTCAAATTCTATTTGTGATTGTACATTTAGATCGGGGTTAGAATTCGTGGAAAAGCATGAATCAATGATAGCAACCACAAAACTATAATTCAAGTTATGAAGACCCTAATACAACAATGAAATACAAATGAGAATAGAAAACACAATAATAAAGAAATAATACTCAATCTCTATGCCAAAGTTGATTCATCTCCATTGCTCTTCTCCATTTGGCTTTGTTTGTTCTCATATTAGTATGCAATGTATTTGCAATAAGCTTGATGTTGATGCAAGATAGCTAGATGGTCTCAAGATGGAAAAACATCAAAGATTGTGGTTAACCTTGAAATGAGAATGATGGCTGGATTTTATAGAAATCCCAATTCAAATGAAGGGTGAGGATTGAGAGATGATGTATGACGATCAATGGATAAGATTAATTGAGAAGAAAAGAGATAAGGATAGGAAGGATGGACCAAAACTCAAAAAAATGGTTGAGATTTAGGGCTTGGCTAAGAAGAAGTTCAAATTAAATAATCAAAATATCTTATGCGAGTTAAAGGTAATCTAACACTTTCTTGCATCAAGACTAACATGCTATGTGGTTACTTCCTCACATATTTTGACAAGGTTCTATGGTTACTAGTCTAAGTCATGGCAGTCCATTTTTGTTGTGTGTCTGCTTTGCAAGGGATAACATATCACCTTGGCCTATGCCATACTTTGGTGTTCCATATCCATTGCCATAACAAGTTCTATGATGAAAACTTTGCAATAAAATAAAAGCTTGATCATCTATTAGCAAGATCTCAAGATATCAATCCCATTTCATCTATTCCATTCTTCTTTTTTTATTCCTCACTAATCTTCCATCCACACTAACATTTTCCTCCTGCTAACATTTATTTCGTCAGTCCTTACATTTACACCTATCTACTTAACTTATCGGCCAAATTTTGAAAAATTATCAATTTTCTCGAGGGAGCATCATCATATCCTACATCCGTTAGGGCACACTAGGGCAAGTTTTGAGCTAATTTTTATTATTATTCTTTGACACAATGCTCAAAATCGCATTGTATCAAAGAGGGGCAAAATGTAGACACTAAAAAAAATATCCCAAGCTTGCAAGCAACATTTTATCACTAATTCGCCTTCTTCCATGCATAATTAAATAATTTTAATTATTTAATTATTCTCTAATGTCATTTTCTCCTATTAATTAAATAATTTTTAATTATTTAATTAAATTCATTTTATCCTTATTCCTCTTTTGATTAATTTAAATAAATATCAATTTTATTTAAATTACGTCACTAATTATCTTTCTCTATCCTTAATTAAATAAATTTTATTATTTTAATTTTTTTTTCTATTTTCTTCTATAATTAAATAATTATTTTAATTATGTAATTATTCATTAGCTTTTTCTCTCCATAATTAAATAAATTCTTATTTATTTAATTATTTACCACTTTCATTTCTCCATAATTAAATAATTATTTTTAATTATTTAATTATTTATCATTTCCCTCCACCTTTCATTAAATAATTATTTTTAATTATTTAATATTTTAAGACTCCACTTTCTTCTATAATTAAATAATTATTTTTTATTAAATAATTAAAATAATTATTTAATTATAGAGAAAATTGGAAATAATTAATTAATTAATTAAAATTTATTTAATTAAGGATAAAAAAATTTAATTAGTGACATAATTTAAATAAAATTGATATTTATTTAAACTAATCAAAAGAGGAATAAGGATAAAATGAATTAAAAATTATTTAATTAATAGGAGAAAATAACATTAGAGAATAATTAAATAATTATTTAATTATGCATGGAATAAGGTGAATTAGAGATAAAATGTTGTTTGCAGGTTTGGGACATTGTTAAGTGTCTACAATATAATATGTATTTTATTGTATTTTCTCTTAAATTCTATTTCAATCTCAATGTAGAAATAATAATTTTGTTCACAATTATATAAAATAAATAAAATGAAAACAATGTCCAAAAAATACCAAAACCAAATCTTGGCATTTCTACATGTATTCCAAGCCCACAATGATTATTCTAACTACTTATTATATTATTAACATTAGAGTTCAAATTTAAATGACAATCAAGTCAATTCCTAACATTTATATGAAACTGGAGACTATGATCTCCTTTTGTATTTGATAATTACCTTTGTTTTGTCAATGTTAATTACAATTTCATACTTCTCATAAAATAGTTGGAAAACATTAAGTTGCTTTGAGAAATATTTTTTTTTACAGTAAGAAAAATGTCATCGACTATGCTAATATTGAGCATCTCATAACTTAAAATTCTTTAATTTTTTCATGATAAATCAAAAGATGTGGAAGTGAACCCTTGTTTAACCTCAATGTTACAATTAACAACCACTTAACCATTCATTTATTTATTTTATCTACAAAATAACATGTTTATCTATAATAATACAAAGTTAGTGAAAGATATTGATTACTTCAAATTTTTTACATTGATGTTGGCTCTAAGGATAATATTGAATTTTTTATAAAATAAAATTAAAAACATAATATCTTGTTCTTTCTCTCTGCAATCTCCATTGATAACCTTAAGAATGAAAAGATGGTTAGCCTTTTAGTCCTAGTATTATTGTCTTCAATTAAGTCACTAAATTTTCTTTTCAAGGATTTGACCAAGTGCTAATCATAATGATTCAATATCTACCTCAATTATTTTGATTTCCAAACTTGAAATTAGAATAATTAAACTTTTCATTCACTTATAAGGGAAGGCTCACAAACAACTTGGTCGATAAGATGCTTTTCATATGAAACAAGAATTAGACGCCCAAGTTTTAAGATCTATTCTTAATATCCCTTAATACCTTTTGCTTTACCTTTTGGAACTCATTTAATGGAAAATTTATATCATCATCAAATAGGACCTCAAGGTAGGGTTCAATGATTTGAGTGTGTTCCAATAGGACTTCCAACCATTCATACTAATAATTTTTAATTCCTTAATTTTTCGAAGAATAATTTTACCCAAAATCTCTTTAGATCCTCTTTATAAGTAAAGAAGTCTTTTAGTTTTTTTAAATTTTTATTTTTAAGTTAAAAATCTATAACAATCAATCTAAGAATATAATTTCTTATAAATTTGCATCCTACATTAAACCAGTAGTTTGAAAAAGAGTGATTTCTCATCAAGTTCCATTTTCAAGAATATGCCTAAGCATATAGATGAATTAGAAATGAATTTTCATTTTATTGTGATCATGTCATCTTTAATATTATTGTTGACATTTCATGCCCCCCTTCATAACCCATCAGTAAAGCCCAATCCGAGAGATCTTATATGGGCCACCATGCATGAACTAAGCCTTAGAAACCCAAAAAATGGCTAAGTATTAAAGTTTCAGACTTTTGAGCTTTTGATTGTTTACTTGCTTTCATGACATCTCTATCGCTCTTGAACTCCTCTTTTTCCCTTCTTTCCATTGCTTGCACCTAAGTGTTTTGGGTTTCGGTCATTGACCAGCCCCCTTAACCTTTATTGCTCTTCTTCGTAAGCCATAAGTCCTCCCCCAATGAAAACCTTCAAAGCAAAAGATCTCATAAGGTTTTGAGCTTCAGAGATCATCCTTCCTCCTTAACTCTTACCATTTCATCTTAATCCTTAAGTATTCCTCCCAATCCCCAACCTTCGATGACTTACTTTTGGCTTTCAACAATCGAGCCTTTTTTCTATCTTTTGTCTTGTCTTCATGATAAGATATAAGTCTTCTTTCGGATCCCTGATCCTTGATGTCTTACCTTCAATTTTTGGTGATCAGGCCTTCCCTCTATCTTTTGTCTTGTTTTCGCGATAAGACATAAGCTTTCTTCCCAACCTCCAATTTTTGACATCTTCCTTTCCTCTACACTATTTCATCTTTCCACCAACCTTTTGAGATTTTGGTAGCTTCCTTTCCTTCTTCCAGCACGTGGTTGACTTGATGTTTGATGTCCAATAAAAGCTATCTTTCAAGGATTGTGGTTTCAATGTTCTTCATATCTTCCTCTTCATCATGCAATATGCGATAGGCTCGACGCCTGATGTCTAACAAAACTACCTTTTTAGGGTCGCAGACCATTTAATGATTAATCCAATGGTTGGTTCAGGGCCAAAGCTTCAACAATGTTTCGAGGAAGCGTGTTTTTAGGCCGTAAACTCCATTAATGCCTAATGACTCTCCTCAAACATCCAATCTCAACTTCTTGGGCTACAATGAAGGCATTTAATGCTTTTGAGTACAATTTTGGAAGAGGATCACAAGGCCATGCTTCATTTATATCCTGTAGAATCCTTTATGTCAAAGCACCATCCCTTTTCGTGTTTTTCTACGAATTTAATGGGTGATCTCCATCCTTTGATGTGCATACCTAAGAGTCATCAATGCAAGGCATGTGGAGGTCATAAGAGTGTCAGACATTCTTCCCTGAGAACATTTCTCTCTTGTAGAGGTTTCTTCCTCAATTTCTCTTGCAGACACTATAGCTTTATGCACTCTACAACTATAAATGGGCTTATGCCTTTGTATTAGTGAGAACTATCATTTTTGCCTCTTCTCTCCTTTGGATATGTTGTGTATATCTCCCTTACCTTCATGTTTGAACTCTTTTCTACCATTTTCTATGTCTACGTGTTGCATTAACCACATTTGCAAGTGTTGATTGTGAACCTTCCCTTTCCTTTCAGCATCTTGTCAAACCCTAACCTCCATCTGCACCCCTAGAAACCAATTGAATAGAGAAGTATGTAAGTCCTTCTGACTATTTTCATTGATGCATTGTGGTGTTCTAAGCAAGAAGAAACATTTTTGTTCTTGGTGTATCACTATCTTTTCAATTTCTAGCATTCCTTCTCTCCATTTTCCTCTGAGTTGTTAGGTTAGGATTAGTGAGAGGATTTCATATGTTGGGTAGGACCGATATTATTGCACTTAATTTAGAGAGGAAGTCAGCCTTCTCGAGAGATTCGACCTCATTTTGCAAGGTCCCACACCTTGAGGTCATTTCCATTGCATCATTGGAATGTTGAGCCTTGTGTTCAACAAGGTGCAATCGCACGTGACAACTATAATTGAACATCTTTTGTAGTCCTTTGAGAAAATGAGAAGCTTTTCTCTAGCAAAGACGATCCAATTCCTAGTAGTGCAAGCAATTGTTTTCTCATGCATTATATCCATCTTTAAAGCTATCCTAATGGGTCAATGATCAAAGTCGAACATGTCATACCAAATTTTTCAATGTTATTATATTGAACAAAATGATAGGGGATATGACATTGTCGACATCAATTTTGTCCATTTTATGGATATACATTTTGTGAAATAGGGTAAGAATCCATCCAATTGAGAATTATCATAATTTGCATAAATTCTCCAAATGAAATTTTAGTGATTGTTGACTCACATCATGCTTTGTGATACACTAGAACACTTCTATGGTTTGTGGTATCTCCAAGGTAATTAATCCATCTCACTAGATATCACACACTTTTCCAATGGTGCAAAACAATCCAAGTAGATTAAACAAGTTCATTCAAGCTCACATCAAAACTTTCATGGCTTATCATTATCTTGATAAAGTTCCCAAACACCTAACCTAGATCAATTAATAAAGTTGTCACAACAGATGGTGCCACCAAATGCCAACAATATTATAGCCTTCATCTTGGCAAGGGCAAAACCTATGACTTGAGGCATTCAACTTTTGAAGGGAAGAATACAAATGGACCAGATTAAATTATTGTATTTCAAGAGCATTCAACTTAACTATCAAAAGATTGTCATGTGGATGATCAATTGTTACAGCTTCCATTACACACACATGTATATATGCATATATACATATGTGATATATATGTGTGTGTGTATACATGTATATATCATATGTGTAGATATACATATGTATATTACACACATGATTATAATTATAATTATATATAATATATACTTGTATATACATACATATATATAAAGAGAAAGAGAGAGCTAATAGAAGATGAACCACTATACATCATCAAAAATATGCCGTACAAAAAATATATGTATCATAGCTAACATTGATGTCTCCAAGAAGAGCAATATCTCATTTCTCTTATGCTAGCCACATCAAAATCTAAGCTCATCGAATGGTGATCACTAGCAAAGTTTGAGTTCTTTAGTTAATGGAGTTGAAAGATTCAAAATATCAAATAGCAAGAAAAAACATATATTTAGAGATAATGCTAAGTCAAATATATTGGTTATAAGGAATTCTCTTATGCATTTATATCTTTGACTTTGACTCCTTATCTATTGCGACTAATACCTCGAATCCCTCTACAATTTGATTTTTTGTATCCACCTAATTCAGGGCTTCAAGATTTATCACTTATCATCTTTCAAAATGTTAGAAGTACTTATTGTTAGCATTCACCCCAGCTTAGGACCTTTTCTTCAAGGGAGACTTTGACAATTCAATGGAAGGATCCTAAAATTGTTCAATCCAAGTTTGTAGGTTTCAAAGCGTTCTTTTGTTTTTTATTTTTCCTTGCCCATTCACTTCTTTCCTAAATTTGGCTTGATCTTGTGGGCTACAGTCTTTGTTTATGCATATACCAAACAAATCATTTTTTATTGAAAGTTCTACTTAAAATTATATATTCAGTTTTTTAGAAATTCCACCTTTAAATGGTTTAAACTGCATTGAACATTAACATTTTCACTGGTCCTTTTACTTTCAAATACTTTCATTTTCAAGTTGCAATCTTTTCTTAATGTCTAATATTTGTGAAACGCTCATCTATCTTGACAATAATAAGGTTTAGTGTGTATTTATAGCGCTCTTGTTCAAGTTCCAAAACTTGTTTTGTTTGACATTGATCGGTTGGATTTTCAGTTCTCATTCACTATTGATGTCAAGCAAACGGTCTCTTTTTGTGACGTCTGCTTGGTAAGATAAAATTGAGTAGAAATTTGAGCCGGTATTAAGTTAATAGAACATTATATGCATCAAAAAGCCACTTAGGAGAACAGGTTAGGAAAAGATCGTAAAATATTCGATCAAGTAGTAGTTATATATGCACAAAAATAAATAAAAGTTTTTCTTTTAATAAACAAGCTTTGATGGTGCAGTCCAGCATTTGAATATAACTCAAAATTATGGAGAAAATAAAATTGAAGAGATTGAAGTTAAGCAGCTTGTCCTACATCTTTTGTGGAAAAGGATTACCCGTGTTAGGATTCCAATTGCATGTAGCATGTTGTAATCAGTATTATGGGGTATGAATGAAAATGCAACAATACCCATCATAGATACTAATGCCTTCATCCAGTGTCTAGCAGGTCGGGGGTTTTGGCAGATTTTAGACATCATAAAATATGGTGCACATTCTAAAATGTGCATGCATCATGTAAGCCAACAGAGGTAGAATAGTCATGATTGTTCATCGACGAGTCACAGAAGGTAATGCTCGGCAATGTGGAAAGGTAACTTTTGTATTATTGGGGCACTTAACACCTGATAGTAGTACAGCACTCGCATTCTTACAAATCTCGATGCTAAATGTGAGGTTGCTACCATGTAAAGTCGCTAGCAAGGCATTTCAAGTTTATCCGTGCTAAAGCATCGTAGTTAACGAATAATCTAAGCTTGTGTCATTCAAGAATTTTAAAAACCAATTCTTCCATCAAATTTTACAGTGTGCTTTTTCACAAGAATATGAATAATTGACTTGTGTCCTTTTGGCATTCTAGATAATGGAACATTATTTCTACCACTACCATCTACCACATCAAATCATGTTAATTATTAGCATTTAATATCCCTAATATTTGCTTTGAATTTGCTTTAAAATTATCCAATAGATGTGCCCATGAAAAATCCTTATGAAACCTTACTAGCTGCAGGTGTCTTTGAATAAAAGTTGTCTTTGCCATATATAAAAACCCACAGGAGAAAGTCATATGCCTATGCCAGATATTTTTGTAAACCAGAACAATTTGAAGCAAACAGGAAAATACTCTTAACAAATATTGGAAAAAAATGAAGCACGGGGCCATTGTCAGGCATCAATCTGTTAATATTACTTAGTGCCTAGCATATGGTTAAATTATCTACCTTCACAATGATTTTATCTCTTCGATATATCTAATCTTTTAAAATAACAGTTTGTCTTTGAATGCAGTTATTTGTGAAGTTACATAGAGCTAGTTAGAAATTTATCTTCCAAGATTAATTGATTCCTAGCATAATATGCATTTATCTACCTTCAAAGGATTTGATATCTTTAATATATTAACTACTTTCAAAAAATTTAATGATTTACAAGAGCAATTTGTCTTCAAAATGGAATTATTTGATTTTGGGGAACTTTGTACTTTAAAATAGAATTTATAAAATTGGGCTCTGTCCCTACATCAGTATTTTTATCCCTTAATTTGTTTAATTTTTGACAGGATTGATATCTTGCTTGGGAAATAAATGACATTGACATATAATCCATACTACTGGTATTTAAGCAGTGTTGCATTATTCATGTTGGTAACCAAGTTTTCTTCTTTTGTTTTGACTGCAATATGATTTCTTGAGATCTTTTATAATATCAAGTTTGATTCACATAACATACAGTCGAGAGTTTGTCCTTTTCCCTTCTAATTTCAATCTTGTATGCCTATGCACTTCGCTACAAGGCATTTTGTTGCTATCCAAAATGCACTGTATAATATGTTGCTTTAACAGTAACTTGGGCATAACCATGCAAATTTAATCATTAGGAGCTTTTAAAAGTTCAGAGGTATTCTTATTTGGGAATGGAAAGCCAAACTAAATCTGAACTCCTAACCAATTTGACCACATAACTAAATAGTCAATATCCCTAGAGATTGTGTAGATCCATTTATATCCAAAATAAGATGACATCCCTAAATAGATGCCCAATTTGAACATATTTCATGACAAATATTTCATGGAAGCAACACTGCTTTCATCTACCATATAGTAAATGACCTGTACAATGTATAAAAGCATATGATCAAGCAACTAGACTCATCTGATTTTAGTTTTTTGTCTTATGGCAGAGCTGCTAATCTTGCTTTTTGCAGCCTGTTGGCTGGCAGAGCTGCTTATCTTGGTTTTTGAAGGTTGTTGGCCAGCAGCACTTCTAATCTTTGTTTCTGCAGCCTGTTTGCTGGCATCGCTAACTGCATTTTCAGGTTTTGTGAACCAGGTTGAATATAGAAATTGCTTATTACGGCCCACATGATTGCATATCATGTGCAATTTCTGTCTCTCTTTCATCCATCGGAGCATTAATTTCAAATGGGATTTGCTGTTGACACCATTTATCCCTGCTTCCTGAGTAAACAAAACTTTAATTTACAACTAGCACAGAAATTATATCACATTTAAAAGATTCAAAAATCAGATTGGCCAAATTCATCTAGACAGGCATAAAATGCTTAAAAGATACATATTATAAAGTTACTTGACAAAAGCAACACCTGGTTCAAATAATTGGAGCATTAACATAATGTCATAATCTATTATGATTAGGAAAAACGAATACAAATTCCAAACTTCATCTAGACTCTATATAGAATAGGCAAGCACATATATAATGAAGGTACATAAACACACTAATATTTAACATTTATCTAAAAAAGACATTTGGAACTAATCAACTAGAAAACATATTCTTCCTTAATTTAGAAAAAGAGAACAATCTTCAACCTGGCAGATACATAAAATTAGGGACATGATCAACTACGTAGAAGATTGAATGATCTTGATTAACAACGGTAGATGGTTTCATGGAGGACCTAACTAAATAATTTAATAGTCCAATTCTTTTTTTTTCAAGAGTTGTTCAGATTAAAACTTAAATTTGACGATATCCCAGTTCAAATAGATGACATACAAGGTTAACAAGTAGATGGTTTCATGGAGGACCTAACTAAATAGTTTAATAGAATGATTTTTTTTTTCAAAAGTTTTCAGATTAGAAATTAAATTTGATCATACCCCAGTTCATCTAGACATTACACATACAAGGCTACTGGTATTCAGGATCACATTGAGAACCTTTTTACTTCACCAACAACTGCAAAAAAAAATCCTTAACATGAGTGAATTTGCTGAATACACTCAAACAGCTTGATCATCTTCTCAACATCAATTATTCCACAGCTTGTCGTCCTTCATTTACTAACACCAAATTGGAAGGTTCTTGAAGCAGAAATCACAAACACATCTCAAAAGGAGATCAGTCAGTGGATCAGTGCATTGCATAATTGGAGCAATGCTGAAGATGCAAAATGTTTTCATCCCAAGTCTTTGGATGCTTGGCATTATACTGAATCAGCTGATGAACTGGGGTTTTGTTCCCCACCTCCATTTGTTGAGTGCCTCTTACTTGGTGTCCATCAATCACCACAACAAAGTCCGCAAAAATCAGAAAAATAAGGAAAAAGAAATTAAATAACACAAACCAAACACTCTAAAATGACCTCTAACACTCTCAAAAGACATTAATTTCATTTGCAAGCAGAAGGAAACGGTTAAAAAGAAGTATTTGAGATATAAATCACAATCCATTGAAACAAAAACCAACAGACAACTTGAGCAGCAAGCATTGTTTAAATGCAACTTGACCAGGTTTGTGGCAGCCCTCGGTGCATTTAAAGGAGCCTATGAGGCATTTGGAAGAGCCCACCTTGGAGCTAATTTAAAGACATTTTTTCTTATTTTGTATTAAAATATTTAATGTAATATTAATGGTCATCTTTCGCTTTTTTTAGCTTTAGGCTATTTTTACAATATTTCCGTTTTTTTCAGTTATCATTGTAAATCTATTTAAGGAGCCTTCCTCTCCTTTGTTAATACATCGAATACATCGAATATTTTGCAAATCTTTCTTGTAATATGGTATAAGAGTGGGTCTAGGTCTGACTCCCTTTCGGGAGGGCTTAGAGATTTTGGGCGCCTTTTGTTTTTAAAATAAAAATTCGTGGGGTTTCTAAATAAAATCACATGACCACCTCGGCACAGATTTTTTCCTCATGATTTCTGGAACTCTCCGTTTTCTTTTCTGGCGCAACGCTTATTCAAAATTGTGGGTATTTCATGGGAGCTTTCTGCCAAAAATCATGCAGATTTTTAAGCTCTCTTATGGCCGCGATTTTTCATCTTCTTAGGGCACATTTTACTGCATTTAAGAAGCGATTTTCTTTTTTTTTTGGCCACGCGCGTCCTCTCTGATAGATACGATTTAGGGTTCATTTTGGCCGAAAATCTTCTCTGTTTGGCGTGATCTTCAGGAAATTTCTGCTGTGATTTCTTTTGTTTTCTAGGCGCACGCGATTTCTTTTTTGAAGCCTTGGCCGCACATGAAGTGAATCATGTTTTCCTGGGCGCGTTCCTCTCTGTTGTTGTGCGCGTCTCTTATTTTCTTTGGCCGGCGATCATCACAGATTTGTCTCAGATTTGTCTCAAACGTGGCATTTTGTTTTTGTCGGGATCTTTGTGCATGCATGACCCTTGTCCACGTGTCTCTGCCTGTCTTCTTCTCCCACACGACCTGCCAGAAGGATTTCTAACGGGTTTCTAAAGTTTGAATAAATGAGGAAGGGTTGCATTTTATAAGAGTTGTGATGAGTTTGTGTTTTCTCTTGACCGTTCTTTTGATATATGAAGCTGTGAGAAGAGATATGAAGGTCTATCTCTCCAAGTTTGAGGTTCTATGTCAGGGTGTGCTAGAGTGTAGATGTTTTCAATATATCGTGGTTTTATGAGTGAAGGTGTGGAGTTCTGAGTCGGGCAGGAGGAAGCTTTCTAAAGTTAAATGCATTATGTGAAGACTCTTTGACTATTATGCTGGCCTGTGGTTAGGTATCCGGGTGCTCTGTTTTTTTCTTGAGCAGCTTCCTAGCTGTTGGCACTTAAGGAGTTCAATGGCCATCTCTTTTGTTGTTGATGGGGTTTCCTCTGATGGGTTTTAATAATTTTTCTCCTTAAAAATTTTGATGGGTTTTGGTTTTCTGATTTTTTGCCTGAAAAAATCATGGGAGGGTTTATAACTTTTTCTTGAAAAATAAAGGGTCTGCTCCTGTATACCCTAGTCCGGGTTTTCATAGTTCAAGAGGGCTCTTTGGTTTCTGGAAAGGTTTTACTGTTTTTCCTTAAAAACGATGTTTTGTATGCTGATCCGTGTCTCGGATTTTGTGCTTCTGAGCTTCTGTAATTCGCAAAGTTGCGTGGGATTCCTTTGTGGGTTTTTACTTTTTTTTTTTGAAAAAAACGATGCTTTGTAAACTTTTGTTTCAGGGTTTTGCGATTTTTTCCTCAAAAATCGTGGTTTCTTGCAGTCTGTTCTGGAGCATCGTGCTCATCTGCAAAAGTTTGGAGGGTTTCCCGATTTTTCCTCAAAATCGTGGCAGTTGTTTTCGGTCTCTGGTTTCAGGGAAGGACAGCTTTGTTACCCAACATCAAGTTGGATGTTTTGTGATAAGTTTTCGTCATTTCCAAAAGTTCTACAATTTCTGGGAGGGTTGGTGGCAGACTCATCTCAAGTGGCAGAGTCAGTGGCAGGCTCTTGTCTTTTGTTGCAGAAGCGTTATGAGAAGAAGGGGGCAGCCTTCTCTGTTATTTCTTTGGGTAGACTTAGTACGATGACCATTAAGGGAGGGTATTAAAATATTTAATGTAATATTAATGGTCATCTTTCGCTTTTTTTAGCTTTAGGCTATTCTTAGCATATTTCCGTTTTTTTCAATTATCATTGTAAATCTATTTAAGGAGCCTTCGTCTCCTTTGTTAATACATCGAATATTTTGCTAATCTTTCTTGAAATATTTTGAATCTTTGTTTTTTGTTCTTCTTTTCCATTTCGCATGTCTTCTACATTGGTTTTTTTTTTTTTCATTTTAGATTTTTATCGAATAAGAAATAAAGGAAAATGATGAGTAACTCATTTCTCACTCTTTTTCTTGTCCATTATAATCTTTTTTGTTTTGATCTCTTTTTATCTATGCCGGAGGGTTCTTCTGGTACCCCTCACCCCCTTCCTCCAATACCCATATGGGTTCGGTCCAAGGCCAAGACGACTCTAGGCAAGCCCAAGAGGATGCAACCGGATGAAAAAAAAAACACTTTTTGAACACTTTTAAAAACAAAAAGTATCCCAAACACTTTTGCCTCCAAGCTACCATTGTTTTTTACCATAGTAAACAAGGATTTTGAAAGGGCCTAGACAATTGTACAAAAAGGAGGATAAAGCATTAAAGCTCATCAAAACTACAAAGGGCAACCATGAGAAACCAGCAACAAAAAAGCCACACCACAACTAAAAATAATTACAAAGGAGAATACAATATACCCAACAAACAAACAACCCAAAGTCAAAGTGGTTTGAAGCCAAATTGTTCCAATGATATTTACTCAACCCCAACCACCTTATTCTTAGTGCTAAAATCCTTCCACACTAATCTCCTTTTCTTGGAAGAACCATGAAGATCCATAGGGCCACAAGCAATCCCATCTCTCAACCCTGAAGCCCCTTTTTGGAAAGGAGTCTCCATCTCAGTATAGTCTACCAAACCTTTCCCCCTACTTCCTTCCTTCTATGCCTCCAAAATGGTGGTGTTGCCATCCTCAACAACAACTAGCACTTGTTCCCTTTTCCTCCAAATCGAATAGTATTTCTTGTTGCTTGGGCAAACAACAACAGCATGACCCACTCTGAAGCAGCAGTGGCAAATAACTAAAGAGTCTTTGAATTCAATCTACTACACCCAATTACCCGGCTTGGATGATAGGGTAATCCATGAAGGGAGCATCTTGTTTTCTTCCACAAGAACACAAAATCTAGCAAACAGAAAATGTTTCATGACCGCATTCGCTATAATATACTACACAAAAGTACTGGCAATGCCCATGAAAATCTCTTCATCTCAATATTCCAATGGCAACCTTGGCAATCAAACTAAAAACTTGATGATGCTATCTTTCATTTGGCTAAAGCCAAAAGACCAAATTTTTAGCTAAAGGCCATTATGCCCTAAAAACTAAGGACCTAGAAGAATCCTTGAGCAATCATCCAAATTGGAAATTGAAAACAAGAAAAAATCATGCAACAATGAAACCACCTCAACCTGTCCTCTTAATTTCCATTTCTAAAGCACCCATCTTCTAACATAATCAATGTTGAGACAATTACCATATAATCTCCCAACAAGCGAGCTCCTCAGCCAAGCAGCTGACCAATCAATGGGAGAGTCGAGGATGGTAATTTGGTGTAATAACTCAACCCCCACAGCCTAGGCAAGAACATCTGCACTAGCAAAAACCTTGAGGGGGCCTTCAAGGAGAAACTCCTCAATCAAAGACTAAGAAAGGGACTCCGTCGCAAACTAAGCAACAAGCCCACATGCATCAATGGCAACAAACATCAAAGGACAAACCTTGGGGAATTGACCCTCAACGACACCCCCCATAGCCACCTCAAAAACATTATT
The DNA here is from genome assembly GCA_007258455.2 of Sequoia sempervirens. Lineage (NCBI taxonomy): Eukaryota > Viridiplantae > Streptophyta > Pinopsida > Cupressales > Cupressaceae > Sequoia > Sequoia sempervirens. The sequence goes on along the minus strand of VDFB02292527.1, from coordinate 8,558,433 downwards.
GTCCTACAAACTCAAACCATTCTCAGCCTTGGATGCCCTAGCCACCAAAACAATGAGACCTACCAAAACAATGAGACCTATCAAGGACCTTTGTCTCACGAGAAACAACCACAACCTATTGCAAAGCCACCACAACTAGAACAAGGGAGTTTCTCAAAAGTAGAAAACCCTTGGAAAGAGTGCTCCCAATATCACTTCCCACAAAATCAAACAAAACTAGCAAGTTCAAAGACAACTACGCCTACAACATGAACCTCTGCACCTCCAACCAAATTGCCATGAGTGTCTCGTCATCGTCATCTTTGTAAGGGACAGCCCACTCATCCACATCTAACTTGTCATTTCCATATTCATCAGCACCTTCATCCACTCCAAACTCTCTCTTGCTCTATGCATGGATTGAAATGCTTATCCCACTCCCACTCCCACACTCCAAGCTACCATTGTTGCTTTTTGAAGGTTGTTGCAATCTTCTTCAAAGGTGAAAGCTACGAAAGAGAAAATCCTACACCAATAGGAGAGAAAGAGATGCACAAGATTTATCTATCAAAGGTGAGTGAGTCTTGTAAAAAAATTCAAGTTTTGAAAAAATGAAGTATAGAATTTTTATAACCTTTTATACATAATGCAAAGATTATAATGTCATTTTTTTAAGTTGTAAGGTTGTAAATTTGTAATGGTTTTTTGTTTTGTTATGTTCATACAAAATGGATGGCAAATCTAGTTTAGTTGCCCCAAGTGAAGAGAGCTCATTTAAATTTAATGCAACATCACCTTTGTGGTGGCATACAACAATGATTGAACAACTTCCTAGTGACAAGGGTTATAGTTGGCGTTGTAGCCAATGTGGAAATAAGTGTAAAAGCATGTATAGTCGAATGGAAGTTCACCTATGCACTATTTCTAACTTAAAAATGAGAATTTTATCTAGGGTCGAATAAAAAAGGGTCCAAAGCAACAAATAATGGGATATATTAAAAAACAAGAGGATGTCTACATGCTCAGTAATAGATCAAAGAAAAGAGCACATCCTCTTTCCAAGAATGGTCACAAAAACCTATTAGTGGCTTTTCACAACCAGCTAGCCCAAATCCTTCCATGCCACCATCTTTCAAAGAAGAGCATACACCTTTTCACGAGAAAAAGGCCCATTGGAAAAAGCCTTCAAGAAGGAGGTGAGAGAGGTTATACATGAGAGCATTGCTTGTTGCATCTATGGCAATGAGCTTCCTTTCAACCCTATTAGATCACCATATCGGCAAGATATGGTGAGAACAATTGTCAATGCACTTGTTGATTACACTAGTCTTAGCTATGAAGAGGTGTGCACCACCTTATTAACCAAGAAGAAAGTTTCCATATAGGTAGCATTGAGAGCAATCAAGGATACATGGCCCGAAACAAGTGTGCCCGTAATTTATAATGGATGGAAAGATTGCAAGAATTTGTCTAGGGCCGAATTAAAAAGGGTTGCCAAAGCAACAAATAATGTGATATATGAAAAAAACAAGAGCATGTCTACATACTCAATAATAGATCAAAGAAAAGAGCACATCCTCTTTCCAAGAAAGGTTACAAAAACCTATTAATAATTTGTCACAACCAGCTAGCCCAAATCCTTCTCCTTCCATGCCACCATCTTTCAAAGAAGAGCATACACCCTTTCTTTCACAGAAAAAAGGCCCATTGGAAAAGGCCTTCAAGAATGGGGTGAGAGAGGTTATACATGAGAGTATTGCTTGTTGCATCTATGGCAATGAGCTTCCTTTCAACCCTATTAGATCACCATATTGGCAAGATATGGTGACAACAATTCCAAAGCACTTGTTGATTACATTACTCTTAGCTATGAAGAGGTGTGTACCACCTTATTAACCAAGAAAAAAGTTTCCATATGGCATTGAAAGCAATCAAGGATACATGGCCTGAAACAAGTGTGTCCATCATCTATAATGGATGGAAAGATTGCAAAATTAACCGCTAATCAATGTCATTGAAGTGTCTCCCCTAAAGGGACGATGTTTTTTAATACAATAGATTGTGAAGGGCAAGTAATTGATACAACTTTCATTGCCAATATCCTCATAAAATCCATTGAGATTGTGGACTCCAAAAACGTTGTCCAAATCATAACAAACAACATTAAAAAATGTAGGATTGCTAGTTCAAAGTGGAAGGTACATATGGGCATTTTTTTTTGGACACCATGTGCTGTCCACTCACTCAACTAGATACTACCAAAAAAATGTGCAAAAATCAAGTGGATCAAAGAAATCTACATGGAGGTTGAGGAGATTCAAATGTTTGTGACTAATCATCATATGTCAAAAGTCATGTTCAAGACCACCTCCAACTTGGAGTTATTGAAGATACTTCATTTTTTGGTAAATTGTTTAGTTTTAAATATTTGACGCGTCATCTACCTTTTAATATTTTAATTCTTTTTTACGCCGTGTTAGGTTGTCAAAACTCAATTTGCATCACACAATCATCTCCAAATCACTTGTGAAAGAGTGAGATGCATTGAGTGCTTTGGTTATCAACACTCTTTGGAGTGCATGGAGGCAATCAATCTACCTTTTAATATTTTATTTTATTTTTACACCATGTTAGGTGTCAAAACTCAATTTGCATCACACACAATCGTCTCCAAATGACTTGGGAAAGAGTGAGATGCATTGAGTGCTTTGTTTATCAACACTCTTTGGAGTGCATGGAGGCAATCAACCACAACGAAAGCCTAAAAATCAAAGCATCTATCCTAGATGTTGAATGTTGGGCTCGTGTGCAATATGTTTTGAGTTTCACTAAGCCCATCATCAACATGATTAGGTATGTTGATATGGATTGCTCATGTTTTAGTGAAACTTATGATGCCATGGACTCCGTGGTTGAAAAAATAGGGACCATAATAGAAGACAGAGCATAACAACACAAATGTATTTTTCTATAAGATCATTGTTGATCATTGAAACCACACGCTTGCATCTCCTAGCGTTTGCTTTGTCTCTGAAATATTACAGCTTAGAGATACTTTCTTTTCTAAGGAGGTTAGCACCAAATAGGGACGAAGAGTTGTTGGTTACAAAACTACATTCCAAAGAATATTCCCAAATGTTGATTTACAAAGTGTTGTCTTGAGTGAGTTTGGCCACTTCATGTCTTCAAAGAATCATGATGTTTGCAATTTTTGAGACAAGTACAAAAAAGATGCTAATGAATGGTGATACATAGATGCCCAAGGCTCTATTTACTTGCAGCCTCTTGTAATAAAAATTCTCTATCAAATATTCATCTTTTTTATTTTGTAACATTCTCATTTTTCATTTGCTGCTATATATTATAAATTTATAATTTATGTTTTGTAATTGTAAATGTTGTATGCAAATTTAACAATTTGTGAGTTCTTCAACTAAGCGGAATTGAAGTAAACATTATTTTATCCACTCAATTAAAGACAACCTATTAGGTGCAAAAACAGTTGAAGATTTGGTCTTTGTGCACTCCAACTTAAGCACTATCCCCATTTTAAGCACTACGCTTTCCAGTGGCTGTTAGCCTATTCCGGAGGCCTGTAGAATAGTCAAGAGCAGTAATTAGGGTTTCCTATTTTGTAGGAGGATGTTTTGGCAGTTTTGGAGGCTTGCATGTTGGAGTTTTGCAATTTGAATCCTGGATTCCTTTTGGGTTTTTAGAGAGCTTCGTAGTGGTGTAACATGCAACTGAAACAGAGGACTTTTGCGAACTTACTATTTTTAGTAAGTTGCGACGTCTGCTCAAAATATAGTTAAAATGCTTTTGGACACACTTACTATTTCTAGCAGTTTGCTATTTTTAGTAAGTGTTACTTTTAGCAATGTTATTTTTAGCAGGGTTTCAACAGGTCAGTTCAGAGGCTATTTCAAGCAAGTCAGTTTGAGCAGTTGGTCTTCCGCACTCTTGGAGCTATTTTTGGTAGGTCAAAGCTTGTGTTGGGTGCTTCTTTGGGGAGGTAAAAATATTTTATTAAGTGAAATTTTAATCAGGCTTGATGGACGCCTAAAGGGAGAAATAAGTGATTTTTTATTAAAGTATTTCACTGTATGACTTGGGATGCCTAACCTTTGATGTTTTTGTTAGAATATTATCTTTTTATGTTAATGGTCAATGTTTTATTAGTTTAGTTTAGTTTAGTTTTATTGTTTCTACAGTAATAGGTAGGTAGGTAGAAGTTGGTCATGTCTTTAATGAACTCAGTTGTAACTTCTATATATTGTAAGTTTTTTTAATAATAAATGAATGCTATTACCATTCACATGGTATCAAAGCATTAGGAAAGAAAAAGAAAAAAACGCTAAAAATTCGTGGGCTTTACTAAAGTCATAATTCAATTTTTTTCCAAGTTAGGGTTTCTGGGTAAATTCATGGCTGCTTTGTTTGAGATTTTCGTGTGTTAGAAAAACACATTTTTTCTGAAGTTCGAGCCATTTCTTTTCCTGGACGTGATTTCTCATTTGCAAACTTCGTTTTTTCTTTGCTAGGCATCGCGTATTATGTTGACAACGCGTTTTCTAAGACGCGTTTTCTATTTCAGATGCACGTTTTTTGTTCTTCATTTGGGCGCGCGATTTAATTTCTTTTGGTCGCATTTTCATTTCTGGCGCACAGTATACCTCTCTTTCAGTCATGTTTTATTGAAGTCTGGACGAGTTTTGTTTAAGACCCTACAAATTGGCACAGCTCTGCTAAAATCCGCGTTTTTTTTTTTACTAAATAAAATCGTGTTTTTAACTCTCTATTTTGGACGCGATTTTCTTTGTCTTGGCCGCGGTTCTCAGTCTTTTCCTGTTGCGTTTCTCCTGTTTCTCTACAAACGTCTGTGGTTCCCTTCCTTTGTTGTGATTTCATGGAGTTTTATGCATTTTTCTGAAAAAATTTGGCCGCCTAGGGTTTTCAAAAACTTGTCTAGGGTTTTGAACTGCCTTTTCAACTCGAAAAAAAAAAAATCGATCACAGATTCTTGGTGAGTTCTCCGAGAGCTCAACTGGGTTGCTTTCAGATTTTTCTAGGTCCCTCGTTTTTCATGCCTTGAAATTTGTGCACGTGGGTCCTCTCGAAATTTTCTGGGTATTATCTAATTTTTCTGGGTTTTTCAAAATCTCATCTGGGTTGTCCTCAAATCCTTCTGTTATACCCTCTGTTATATTATGCAGCTAGGTTTTTGTAAAAACTCTCTGTTATCATTTGTTGATTCGTGCCTTCACCAATTTGACCTTAGGGTACGTGATGGCATCACTGACAAATATAATGCTCGAAAGCAGCCAGAAGTTCAACAGGAAGAATTACAACACCTAGAAGCAGCGCATGATTACGATCTTTGAATATCGGTGTCTCGATCAGGTCGTTTTGGGGAACTCAACTCGTCCCACTATAGTCGGCAAGAATGCTTTACCATTCACATGGTATCAGAGCAAATGGGATGAACACAACCGGGAAGTTGTCATGCTCATCAAGCTTTCAGTCACTGACGATCAGCTGCCACAAGTGCCGTCAGGCAAAACAGCTACTAAGGTCTGGATGTACCTGAAGGATCTCCATGAAACGTCAAATAAGAGTCGTGCATTCTTTCTTAAGAACATGCTCTTTTCAATAATGATGGACGAGAAGACCCCTCTCCAGGAGCATCTGACAAAGATAAAGGAAATTTGTGACCAGTTGGAGACAATTGGACGAACAATGGAAGAAGAGGACATGGTCATCATTACTTTGAAAAGTCTGCGTAAGTCTTATGACATTTCATCGAGACTCAACATTACATCTACTTATGTTGATCTGAAGTTTCCGGAGCTATGTACTATCCTCTTGCAGCAGGATCGCTGGAGAGAGCAGTTTGGAAGCAGTACCAATTCCACCTCCACAGAGCAACCGTTCTCTACCAAATCTTTTGCTAAGAACAAAGGGAAGGCTCAAACTTCTCCACCGAAAAGCTCTGGTTCTTCTCAGGACAGCAAGAAGAAAAAGAACGTTCAGTGCAATTATTGCCATAAATATGGTCACATGAAGGCTGACTGTCGCATTCGGTTGGCTTCTGAACAAAAGAAGCAGGGAGGGTCTCAACAAAAGGCATCAACGTTATGGGCACTTGAATGTGCACTATCTCTCTCAACTGTCTTGGGTGGGTTTGGTTGCTGGTCTGCCTGAGATCCAAACTCAAAATCATGGAGTTTGTGGAGCTTGTCAAGCTGGGAAGCAGCATCGAACACCATTTTCGGATGGTGATTCTAGGCGAGCCTCCAAGGTACTTCAACTGGTTCACGCTGATGTATGTGGACCAATGAATACTCCTTCTGTTGTTGGGTCCAGGTACTTTTTATTATTTGTTGATGATTTCAGTCGAAAAATGTGGGTGTATTTTTTGAAACATAAATTAGATGTGTTCAGTACATTTCAACAATATAAGGCCTTAGTTGAGAAAGAATCAGGTTCTCAGATTGTCACTTTAAGGTCAGATAATGGGGGGGAGTTTTGTTCAGTTGACTTCTCTACTTTTTGTGTTGCACACGGCATTAAGCGCCAACTTACCACACCATACACCCCTCAGCAAAATGGTGTCGTTGAACATAGGAATCGCACCATTACTGAAATGGCTCGTTCTATGCTGGAGTACAAAAAAGTACCTAAGAAATACTGGGCTGAAGCAGTTTATACTACAGTCTACCTCCTAAATCGGTCACCTACACAGGCCGTTAAGAAGATGGCTCCTGAAGAAGCCCGGTCAGGACGTAAACCTAAGGTGGGCCATCTGAAAGTCGTCGGTTCTACAACTCATGTATGGATTCCAGAAGCCAAACGTGCCAAGTTGGACTCCAAGAGCCAGACACTTATGTTTATTGGTTACAGCGACAATCACAAGGCATACAGGTTGATTGATGTGGAGACAGATCGTCTCATATTTAGTCGTGATGTTGTAATTGATGAGACTACAAGTCCATTTGTTCCTACTACCAGTCCTACAGATTAGCCTGTGAAGGCTTCTGATGAGGGTGTTCGTCTTCCTCTTGGTTCCCCTAATGGGAGGGCTTCAGAGCATTCTGACTCTGAAGATGAGGAGTCTACCAATCATGATATAACACCACCTGATTTTCCTCAGGACTCACATCCCGATGACTTTGTTCCAGAAATCCCAGGAGATGTTGTTTCTCCTATTCCAGATGTTGGTACTTCTACTCATCGGCCTAAGTGGTGGCTCAAGACTATCGGGGATCTTCATACTGATGAACTCATTGAGGGCAGATCAACTCATAGAAAGAGCAAGCAGCAACACACAGTCAATTTTGCTCTTATGGCCAACATCCACAACATCTATGAGCCTCATACATATTCTGAGGCTAAAGGAATTCCAGAGTGGGAAAGGCTATGCAAACCGAATACCATAGTCTTCTGAAGAATCACACTTGGGTTCTTTCTGATCTTCCTCCTAGGAAGAAACCTATCAGTTGCAAATGGGTTTATAAGGTCAAGTATCATGCCGATGGTACTTTGAATAAATATAAGGCAAGATTAGTTGCTCGGGGATTCACACAGCGGGAGAGCATTGACTAAGAGGAGACTTTTGCTCCTACTGCCAAGATGAGCACAATTCGTCTTCTTCTCACTATTATAGCCCAATTTGGATGGACCATTCATCAAATGGACGTCAAGAGTGCCTTCCTCAACGATGAATTGCAGGAAGAAGTCTACATGACGCAGCCTCCTGGTTTCAAGGTTGCCGGCAAAGAACATCAGTTATGTAGGCTCGTGAAAGCACTCTATGGACTGAAACAAGCGCCCCGTGCATGGTACATCAAGATTGATCAATACTTGGTTGATCATGGTTTTCAGCACAGCCCTTCAAACAGTAATTTGTATGTCAAGCACTCTGGTGATGATATTTTGTTTCTAGTTATCTATGTTGATGACTTAATCATTACTAGCAGTTAAGCACATTTGATTGCAGAAATCAAACAGGATTTGTGTCAGGCTTTTGACATGACAGATTTGGGGCTTCTCCATTATTGTTTGGGTATTGAGGTTTGGCAGACCACTGGTAGCATCTTTATCTCTCAGTCTAAATATGTCAAAAGTTTGCTTGACAAATTTCGGATGCAAGATTGCAAACCTGCCTCCACACCTATGGAGAAGGGGTTGAATTTGTCAGCCAACTCTGATTCACCTCCGGTCAATGAAACGACATTCAAGCAACTAGTGGGCAGTCTCATCTACCTCACTGCCACTAGACCTGACATCAGTTTTGCAATGAGCTACATTTCTCACTTCATGACAGCTCCAAAAGTTGATCATTGGATTGCAGCAAAGCGAGTGCTGAGATATGTTAAGGGCACTTCAGATTATGGCATTTTGTATGGCAAATGCAAGGATCCAAAGCTGATTGGTTATACAGATTCAGATTGGGCAGGTTCAGTGGATGACAGAAAATCCACTTCTAGGTATGTATTCAGTTTGGGTACAAGTGTTGTAACATGGACCAGCAAGAAGCAGCAGGCAATGGCTTTTTCCTCGACTGAAGTTGAATATCGAGGAACCGTTAAAGCAGCATGTGAGGCAATTTGGCTCCGCAGGATGCTTTCTGACATGCACATGTCACAAGCAGGACCTTCTCCCTTGTACACCGATAATCAAGGGGTGCTCAAACTGGCCAAAAATCCAGTCTTCCATGAACATACCAACCATGTTGAGCTTCATTGTCATTACATCCGCAAGCTGGTAGAAGACGGATCAGTTCAGCTGCAGTATGTTCCAACACCGGATCAGACTGCAGATATTCTCACCAAGTCTCTGAGCCCGGATAAGTTTGTCAAATTCAGGGGGCAACTTGGTGTTGTTGACAAATTGACCATTAAGGGAGGGTGTTAGAATATTATCTTTTTATGTTAATGGTCAATGTTTTATTGTATTGTATTAGTTTAGTTTTACTGTTTCTACAGTAATAGGTAGGTAGGTAGAAGTTGGTCATGTCTTTAATGACCTCAGTTGTAACTTCTATATATTGCAAGTTTTTTTAATAATAAATGAATGCTTTTACCATTCACAGTTTTAAATAAAGTTATATCTCTCATGTGCTTTGGACGCCTAGCCTTGTGAAATTCAAATGCAAACTCAAGTCAAATGTGGATTTCACCTTGGGCACCCTAATTGGAGGGAAAAGTGGATTTGAATTAAGGAGAAAAGTTATAAATATGAGCCTTGGCCTTCATTTGCAGTTATCCATAAAGAAAATATAACAAAGTGCTACCAAAATGGTGACTCTCTCACTTCGAGGAATGCATACCTCCTAGCAATCTTGGTTTGAAGTGAAGATGTTTGAAGTGTTTTGAAGTTCTTTGATCTTTTGTCAGTTTGCAGGTTGTTGGTTTGGTTTGGCTGTAGGTTGTTTTCGCTCATAACTCTTTAGGCGAATTTTTGTTGCTTTTGGATATTGACCCCATGCTTGAGTCTTCCCTAGGCGCCTCTTGTTGTTGGTTTTCAAATTTTAATATGGAGGAATGGATTTATTATTGCAGGTCGCCCTTCCCTAGAGGGCCATACTTTCTCTTGTAGTGCATTAGGAAGTGTGCAAAGTCATTTGGGTCTCTTTGGCGTGGCTTGTGAGTTAGCAGCTGGTCGCCCCTCTTCTAGGCATCATTTGCATTTGATTCTAAGTCATTCTGAGGTGTATTGAGGGAGTTAGGAGCAATTTGGAGTGGTTTCATGTTTGTTGGTCTATGTTTTCTGTTTGCAGGTTTTTATATCAGATTGTCAGAAGTTTGAGTTTTGGGTTTGATTTTCATATTTGGGAGTCTTATGAAGTTTGGAGAAACACATAATATCATTTGCAACAACTTGGACAGCTATAACACTTGGCTTTTTGCAGATTATATTTCATATTGTAACGTTGAATCAGTAGTACTAATCAACTCCTTTACATTTCTGCAATTTACTATTGTATTCCCACTATTAGTGGAAGAGAGCAGACCTCGCCGCCTTATTTACTTTCTTGCATAAGCATTTGCATTCCCACTGTTTGGTGGAAGAGACAGGCCTCGCCATTTTTATTTTCAATACTTGCATTTCTCATCTTGTTGATCGGTTGAGCCGTCAAACTACTCCCACTAAATAAGTGGTTGAGTTGCAAAGCATTGTAATTTCCAGTTTTTCAGTTATTTGCTAACGATCCCCGGCACCATATGCTATCACCTCGCCCGTCATTGGGATCTTGGTGAACATTCTTGGTGTGGGGTTACATTTTAGTGCTGGTTTTGGTTTTGCTAACGTTGATGGGTGAAGTTGTTGATGTGAAAAATTGAAAAAAAATGTTGGGGGATATTTCAGTGGTATCAGAGCCAAGATCTTGCCATCCTGTGAAAAGACAGAGCTCAGTTGTCAAATGAGTGATAGAGAAATCAAATACTACATCAAAGGTTAGAACAGAACTCAATTTCAGTTTTCAGAAGTTTTGGAGATGTTACATTTTCTGAAGTTCAGGAACCGTGAGAAGTCAGATTTGATTATGGCTTCTGAAGAAGAAAGAAGTTTGGCAAGGTCACTTTCCATTGACAGTACAAGGCTCAATGAAGAATGTCAGACAAGAGGTGAAGAAGCAAGTATATTATCAGAGTTGGAACATTGTTTGAGCCAAGTCCAACAATCACCTACTGAATTGTTGAATAAGGCGTTATCTCCTGCAAAAACCTCTTTGATTCATCCTTATGGATAGGGCATCCAGATGAAGAAATAAGTTTGTTGGTTACTTCACGCTTTAGTGAAGTTATGAGGATTCTAGCACCTTTGATGCCTTATGATGATGAAACTATGAAGAAGATTCTTCATAGGATTGTAGAAAGTTTCCAAGATCTTGATGAAACCGGTAGCAGTCAATTTCCCAGAAGAGTTGCTATCTTAAAGACATTTTCAAACCTCGGGACAACTTGCTAATAGACTTGGAAATGCAAAATCAGATTTATCACTTGTTTCACTACCTCTTCATATCCACTTGGAGTGAACAAGAAGGGAATGTTATTGCAATTGTAAAGAATATTCTTGCTCTCACTATTAAAGAGGTTGATGAAATTCCACCAAATGTCCAAACTCTCCTTTTGGACGCATATGAACATGAAGAAAAGGTTTCTCCTATTGCTGATATGCTGATCAATGAATTGTTTAATCAATGTGAGGAGAAGTTGAAGCCACTTTTGAAGAAGATAGAGCAAGATGAAGGAAATACTAGTGGTGTCCTTGAATCAGCTTATGACTACTCTCATAGTGATGATGCTTATGATGATTTAGATGAGTTCTTATCTAACCATGTTGAAGATTTGGTGAGGGATAATTCTCTACTTGTTGCTGACCCAATTGCTGAAGAGTTTTCACATGAAGAGTTTATGACAAGTAACCATGAAGACCTCTTTGGTGTGCATTAGGCTGCCAATGAAGAAATCAGTGGCATACTTACTCATGATGGTTTCATAGAAGATAAAAATGATGAAGTTTTCAAAACAGCCAGCTTTGATGATTCTTTATTCCAATACAATGATAGTGACATGGGTGGTATTGGGTTTGATTATCAAAGTAAGCCCGTGGAGAGAGGTACTTATAAAGATATTAGTTTAAGTGAAATGGGGAGTGACTCATTCAAAGAGTCAACACTTCAAGAGGAGCACAATAAGCACTTTCTTGTTGACCATCACAATCAACCCTTTAGCATTTGGGATCCGGGTGTGATGGCACCAAGGTATGATAAAGAACCTGTGTGGGATGAATTTCCCTTTGATCCTGATGAAGATCAAAAATCAGATTGCAATGCAAGCTATGAGGTGGCCATTGGAGGAGAAGGTGTCTTTGATGAAGAAGCTTGCTTGGAAAAACTCCATGATGATCCCTTTGAGTTGGTTGCAGCCACTAAGGAGGAGTATGTTGCTACCAAAACTTTCAAAACAGCATTCAATGATGATTCACTGATCGAGTTGGGGGCTGCCATAACCTTTGATCAAGGAGATAGTGAGGAAGAAGAGCTAGAAGACCTTATGGCTCTTGGGGATGAAAAGTTTACAGAGGTTCTCAAACACAAATTTGATTGCAAGCAAAGGGTCGAAGAAATTGTAGAGTATGATCCTCTTCATAACATTGAGCATTCTCAACTAGTTGGTGGTGAAAGACAAAAATGTTGGAGCAACTATGAGGGCAGCAAAGACAAGAAACAAGGTTCTGATTTTTTCTTGCAACCTATCAGCAATTCACCATCTTTGCACTCTTATGAGTAGGAAGGTCAATTCAAAGTGTTCGTTGACAAGGAAGTGCGAGCTCTATCCCAATTTGATCGCACACATAATTTGATTGAAGAGCTTTACTGAAAGGCTCAGCTTGAAGAGAGACGAAGAGGAGTTAAGGATGAAGTTGCTCTTCCTAATTTACAACTTATCAAAGACTCCTTGGAGACATTGAAGTCAAAGTACATGCACTTGATTGAAGATCGAGATTATGGCTTTGAACTTGCAAAGAAGACCTTCAATGCTTTCCAAGGAAGTGAGAAAAGGGTGGTTGAGCTTACCCTTGAGCTTGAGTCAACAAAAGATATGTTAGAAAATACTCAAGTGGCATTAACGGAGGTAGAAGAGCAGCTAGATGATTTCAAACTTTTCAAGGAGCGAGAGAATGAACAAAGAGTTGAAGAGATCAAGCAAGTAATTGGAGAGCTTGATAGTCTTCAAGAGGAGTTTGATCTAGAAAGTGTCACAAGAAAATCAAAAGTTGTATGTGCAGATTTGTATCAGCAAGATGAAAGAAATGACTTCCAAGTTTTTGACAACTCTCTCTTTGAAATGGGTGCAGATGCGACTTGTGACAACCCTCTCCTTGTTTTGAAAAATGAGTCATGGAATGAAGTGACCAAGCATGAGGTTGAGTATGAATTCCAGGGTATGGATACTTTGATATCACTCTATGAGGATGTGCCACGTTTTGTGATTAGTAATCTTCCAGGGCAATTTGATAATGAAGGCATAAGTGGGTTCGAGGGTGAAGTCTCTACATGGGAAGTGTTGATTCAAGGAGATTTCAACATCGTTGGCATCAAGATGTTAATAAAACAAGTCTTGGTAGTTGTTGGTAACTTCAGTACAGCAGCAAGGAGTGAAGATTTCAGATTTGTTACTCATGAAATAGGGGTGGAAGATGAACCAGAGCATGGCGTTAGCACTCTTGTCAATCCATTCTTTTGGAGGTTCACTAAAGAGGACGCCAATTTCATGAGTATGCACTTGGTTTTGACCAGCACTTGGAGATGTGTTGAGTTTTTTTTCCAATGTGTTGGAGATCATTTTCAGTTGGGTATCCATGTTTGGGATCATCAACATGGGTTGATGGAGCTAAATACTTGTGGAAAGATGAATTCTTGGAGGGATAAGGATTCAATTTTCAGATTCTTTGATGCTGTCCCCATCTTTACCAACCATTCAATGGTTCCTTTTACTCATCAACTGGTGGATTGGAGTGATATTTCGAGCAAAGGATGGTTTTATGTGGGGTTGGGGTCTCTTGAGAGGATGTTTCCAGCCTTGGACGTGAGCAGATGCATTAATTTGGATGTTGTACAGTATAGCAGCAGTTGTTCATCTTCTTGGACACTGATTATCTTTAAATCAGATCATAAGTCAATCATTTCAGTCATGGTGGGAAGTTGGTATACTTATTTTCAGACTTCACAGTCTCCTATCAGGACTGATTTTTGGCCTCAAATGCAAGAAGTGGTGATTCAAAGCAATCTGAATCCGTCTTTAGGAGGTGTTCAAGTTGTTCCCAGTGGCTACTCCTATGCTTTCCCTTGTACTTATGCTTGGGGCAGCGAACCTTTGATTGCCTTGGTTCATCATTCTGAGACTCTTGGAGTAGGTTCTACAAGAGCTTTCAGAAGTCTTCGTGATTGTTTCAGAATAACTCACAAGAGGCACAGTAGATTAATAAGGATTCATAAGGATGAATTTTTTTTCTCTTTGCAAGAAGTTTTAGAGGAGACACATATGCAATCGTGACTCTGTCAAACACTTTGAGAAGTTAAGTTGAGGAGTATGATTTTGAGTTGAGTAGACTCTCTTTCCTTTTGCTCAGGTTTGCAATAGACATTGGTATGGCACATATTATCTTCTCATAATCTTTTGAGCAAGGGATGTTGTAGGGTATTGATTTTAGTTCTTCTAGGACTTCCAATTTGAGCTTCTTGGACAGTAACCTTTTGGAGTTACAAGGGAGGTTAGTGCAATTTTGTCACGATGTTTTCACTAATGTGATCAGAGTGGTGCAGCATCGGCATGATGGGTCCTTCTTGAGACAGACATGGTACCCTGGGATTGTACTTGGTTTGGTATGGATCAGTTTGAATTTTTCTAGAGTTGGTGGCATTGCTTGAGGACAAGCAATTTTGGGAAGGGCGGACTATAGTGTCCCCATTTGAAGTACTACGCTTTCCAGTGGTTGTTAGCCTATTTTGGAGGCCTATAGACTAGTCGGGAGCAATAATTAGGGTTTCCTATTTTGTAGGAGGATGTTTTGGCAGTTTTGGAGGCTTGCATATTGGAGTTTTGCAATTTTGATTTTGGATTCCTTCTAGGTTTTCAGAGAGCTTCGCAGTGGTGTAACATGCAACTGAAATAGAGGACTTTTCTAGACTTACTATTTTTAGTAAGTTGTGACGGTTGCTCAAAATATGGTTAAAATGCTTTTGGACACATTTACTATTTTTAGCAGTTTGTTATTTTTAGTAGGTGCTATTTTTAGCAGTGCTATTTTTAGCAGGGTTTCAACAGGCCAGTTCAGAGGCTATTTCAAGCAAGTCAATTTGAGCAGTTGGTCTTCCGCACTCTTGGAGCTATTTTTGGTAGGTCAAAGCTTGTGTTGGGTGCTTCTTTGGGGAGGTAAAAATATTTTATTAAGTGAAATTTTAATTAGGCTTGATGGACGCCTAAAGGGAGAAATAAGTGATTTTTTATTAAAGTATTTCACTTTATGACTTGGGACACCTAACCTTTGATGTTTTAAATAAAGTTATATCTCTCATGTGCTTTGGAGGCCTAGCCTTGTGAAATTCAAATGCAAACTCAAGTCAAATGTGGATTTCACCTTGGGCGCCCTAATTGGAGGGAAAAGTGGATTTGAATTGAGGAGAAAAGTTATAAATATGAGCCTTGGCCTTCATTTGCAGTTATCCATGAAGAAAATATAACGAAGTGCTGCCGAAATGGTGACTCTCTTGCTTCAAGGAATGCATACCTCCTAGCAATCTTGGTTTCTTGCTTGAAAGATAGCAACTAGCTAAGAGAAAAGGTTGTTCTTTACACTGAAGAACAGATGGAGCTCATTGTAGTGAAGATGTTTGAAGTTTTCTGAAGTTCATTGATGTTTTGTCAGTTTGCAAGTTGTTGGTTTGGTTTGGCTGTAGGATGTTTTCGCTCATAACTCTTTAAGCGAATTTTTGTTGCTTCTGGGTATTGACCCCATGCTTGAGTCTTCCCTAGGCGCCTCTTGTTGCTGGTTTTCAAATTTTAATATGGAGGAATGGATTTATTATTGCAGGTTGCCCTTCCCTAGAGGATCGTACTTTCTCTTGTAGTGCATTGGGAATTGTGCAAAGTCATTTGGGTCTCTTTGACATGATTTGTGAGTTAGCAGTTGGTCGCCCTCTTCTAGGCATCATTTGCATTTGATTCTAAGTCATTTTGAGGTGTATTGAGGGAGTTAGGAGCAATTTGGAGTGGTTTCCTGTTTGTTGGTCTATGTTTTTTGTTTGCTGGTTTTTATATCAAATTGTTAGAAGTTTGAGTTTTGGGTTTGATTTTCATATTTGGGAGTCTTATGAAGTTTGGAGAAACACATAATATCATTTGCAGCAACTTGGATAGCTATAAAATTACCAATAGATTTTTATTTTTATTTTTTTTAATCAAAGGGAGTCCATTAACATTTTAGATCATCTAAAAGAACGATGGTCGGATGAAACCCTAACGTGTTCGGCGCTGATGGCGGTCTGGGCGGCGACGGAGGCTCTTTGTCCACGCAGTCTGAGCCCGCAACGATAGCATCTGGTGTCCCCTGCGCAACGAAAAACAATGGTGTCCCCTGTGCAACAGGTTCTGGCGGGGGGCGTGTTAAGGGCAGCGGCCCTGTGGCAAAGCTAAGGTGTCGACTGCAGGATTTCGGCATGGGAGGCTACCAACTGGCGGGTTCATCCTGGTTGCCAATGCCATTTCAGTGAAGCTGAAGAATGAAATAGTAGAGGAAATAGATGAGACTGTTTCTGAGCTCTCTACTTGTGGCATGATTTGCAGGTTTAGGGGTTTTTGGCCTAGCCTCCCTCAGCTGCATTCCTGGATCTCCAATGAATGGGAGCCTCTAATTTCTGGTAAAGTTCATATTTTCCCCATGGCTAAGGGGTTTTTTGTAGCTAAGTTTGACAATGCTCAGAACAGAAATATAATTTTATGTGACAATTTTTTTAGCTGGAAGGACAAATATTTGTTGATGATTAAGCCTTGGCATTCAGATTTCAACCCTGCTTTTGAAACTTTCAACAAGATCTCGATTTGGATGTGGTTGCCTAATCTTCCCCTTCACCTTTGGACTGACCCTCTTCTGGAGGAAGTGGGAGATGCCTTAGGCGATTTTCTGTCGGTGGATGATGAATCATCTGACATTTTTCATTCCACCTTTGCTCGTATACTGGTTGAAATAGATGTTTCAAAAAGGCTGCCTGCTGAGGTTTTACTTAAATCATCTAAGGGTTTTTGGGTTCAAGCTTTGGATTATGAAGGAATTCCCTTCCGATGTAGAAGATGTTTTAAAACAGGTCATACTGCTGCATAATGCAGATTCGAGAAAAAAGCGATGACGGCTACATGTTGGAAAGGAGCTTCTCAATAGCATTATACGGTTGAGAAGAAATCTGAACAACACAGGAGTTTTTCTGAGGTAGTTGCTACGGATTCTCAGGGTCTTGGGGCATCCCCTCCGGATGTCCCAAATGGTGGGGTTGCTGAGGCTTCCCCTATTGAGCGAGAGATTGGATCTCAGGCTGCCATTTCTGGTGAAAGTACTACAGCGACCAATTCTAGTGGATCTTCAGATAAGTCTATGTCTGCACGAAGGAATAGTAATGAAAGCTTTGAGACTATGGCTCCAGGCATCCATCTTCAGGAAAATTGTGGGCTGGCCTGGCATGATAAGGCAGTGCGTGTGGAAGAAGGCTGGACTACGGTTAAGTGCAAGAAAAAATCCTCTAGGCCTTCTTTTGACATGACTCTCCGTTCCCACAAGAGTAGTTCTAAATGTAAATCTTGACGAGTCTTGTTTGGGGGCTGGTTTTTGGCTAGCTGCAGGCTGTTCTTTCTACAGCCCTATTCTTGGTTGTAAAGGGTTTCGGGTCCCTTCAAAACCTGTTTTTACTTGAATCAAAAACTTGGACAGCTATAACACTTGGCTTTTTGCAGATTATATTTCATATTGTAACGTTGAATCAATATTACTGATCAACTCCTTTACATTTCTACAAATTACTATTGTATTCCCACTATTAGTGAAAGAGGGCAGGCCTCGCCGCCTTATTTACTTTCTTGCATAAGCATTTTCATTCCCACAGTTTGGTGGAAGAGACAGGCCTTGCCGTCTTTACTTTCAGTACTTGCATTTCTCATCTTGCTAATCGGCTAAGCCATCAAACTACTCCCGCTGAATAAGTGGTTGAGTTGCAAAGCATTGTAATTTCCAGCTTTCCAGTTATTTGCTAACGATTCCCGGCGCCATATGCTATCACCTCGCCCGTCATTGGGATCTTGGTGAACATTCTTGGTGTAGGGTTACATTTCAGTGCTGGTTTTGGTTTTGCTAACGCTGACGGGTGAAGTTGTTGATGTGAAAAATTGAAAAAAATTGTTAGGGGATATTTCATTGTCACATAAGAGACCTGAATGCAATGAAGGGGTACTAACAAATTAAGGTATAACTATCAAGTGTGCCGACTTAGACACTACAACGGCACAACTTGTTGAAGTCTATTGGTGGGGTAACTTTTGCAAATGACATGGCCAATGGGAGGGCACTGCAGCTGATTGTGATTCAAATGAAATTAAACTAAATGTTGACTTTGATGCTCTCAATGAAAAGCAATATGAAAACTATTGAATATTGATTGTAATTTTAATTTTGTATTATTATCATTTGACAAATCATTGAATTATCATATAGTGAATTTATTGGTATTTTCTTTCTTGCAAATTATGAGGTATTTAAATATTTTGTTTATTAGCAATTATGAGTACTATTGGTTTTATAATTTTAAAATTTTATATATATGTGCATATATACATATATGTATGAACCCATACTTGTAACGAAGGGAAAAAAAAATGTTGTAACAACATACATGAACCCTAAACCCATACCCATCCCCATAACAAGATCAACAACTTAGATTTTTATGAACTTAGTAGCTTTTTCTAAAAATATTATCTATTTCTCCACTGCAAACCCTACGTTTTAATTGACCTTTTGTATACATAGGAACCTTGTTGGAAACATGTCATCCCAGGGTCTAACAAAGAGGAGTTAGCTTGCAAATTTTGCAAATTAAAAATTAGTGGGGAAAGCATAATAGATTCAAAATATCACCACTCACAAACACCATGCCTAGATGTTACTCTGTGCCTAAATATGCCTATTGATGTTGTGCATGAACTACAAATCCAAATAGAAACTTTTGACCAACAAAAGGAACTCAAAGAGAAGCAAAAAGATGATGGCAACAATTCAAGAAGAATCTTGTTCTTTGACTTGTCCATGCCTAAATCTTCAAGCACTAGTGCTAGTAGCATTGTTTGTGGCGGCGCTAATATTGGGCCCAAAGTTTACAAAGACAAGATTAATGCAGCAAGGAGATTGAATACTTTTGAGTCTATTGTTCCATTCTTCACACAACTAAGAAATTAATTTTATTTTATTTTTAAATTCATTTTTTTTATTTCTTTGTCTCTTGAATTTTTAGGTTTAGGGGATTTTAGGATTTAAATTCTAAATTTTAGAGTACTTGTTTTGTTTATTTTCTTTCAACTTTTAGGTCTCCTTATTGGCAAAACCTAGTAGATGCCATTACTATTTGTGAGGTAAAGTTCAAATCTCCTAAGAATGATGAAATAAAGGTCTTGATTTTGACTGAAACGATGGCTGAGTAGAGGTTAAAATTGATGAGCAACATGAGATATGGAGGACGAAGGCTACATAATCATGACTAATAGTAAGAAGAAGACATTGTTGAATTTTTTCATTTCTTCCTCAAGTGATACAATTTTTCTAAAATTCATTGGTTTAGTGATTAGAATTTCAAACTTCCTTATTTCTTCCTCAACTAGCATACATTTTCCTAAAATTCATTGATGCTTTACAAAAGACAAAAAATGTTAAATTCCTTTGTAAGGTTTTACAAGGTGTCTTAGCCAACGTGGGTGAGAGGAATGTTGAGCAAATAATTATAGATAATGCTAGAAATTATATTCTATAAGTAGAATTCTCATAGATAGGTATCCATCCTTATTTTGGACTCCTTGTGTTACTCACTCCCTTCAGCTCATGTTGAAGGATTTTAGCAAAATCCTAAGGATCAAAGCATGTGGAAAGCATAATAAAAATATTTGCAAATACATATACAACCATTCGTCATCAATTTGATAAATAAATATATAGACAAGAGAGAGTTGGCTTGTCTTAGAATAACCCATTTTGCAACAAACTTTATCAAGTTACAATATTTATTTCAATCGAAGGCATTCTTGAAGCACGTGTTTGTTAGCAAGGAGTGGTTTAACTTCATATGCTACATGTAATGTAGGAGTTGACATGGTTGACGTTAGGTTTTCAGTGAGAATATTTTTTGGTTTTTGACAAAGATCGTAGATGTAAGTTATGTTTCCATTCTATTTTTGTTCATTTTACTAGTTTAACATTTATAATACTTTTATTTATTTGTAATTTTTATGTTCCCTTCATTAATCCATTATAATGTTTATTATGTTTAATAATAATTGTAGTTCACTAAGCCTTTCTTTTCCTTCAAGTTATTGATGGGGTGAAGCCCACAATGGTTATGTACAAGAGAACATGTATAAGGCCAAGGAGGCTATTAGATCCATCTAAGCTTGAGTTTAGGATATTGTCTCATATGGGATATCACTAATCAATAATGGTGCCATCAACTTTACAAACCCTTCCATGTACTTACCTATTTCTTAAATTGTGTTCCAATTCTACTCAAATTTCAAAGAGAATGAGTAGATTTTAAGTGAGCTCTATGTGTAGTCCTAGAGAGGAGGGAACCTGATCCTCAACTTGGAGCAAAAATCATCTCTAAAATTGAGATCTACAAACCTACACAAGGGGACCTCTTTGTGTGAGAAATATGTATGGCAATTCAAACGACATTACATCCAAGTAAAAGTTTCTAAAGAATGTACTTTAAGTTTAAATCTTTTCCTTTTATTACATTAATGTTGAAATTTGAACTTTAAAAACAAGATTGAGTCCTTTTCTTTCTCATTTTAGATATGTCAAGAAAGGTGGCTCAACCTAGCTCTTAATGTTAAGAATACAAAAAATGTAATTTTTGGGTTATAAAACAAGAAAAACTAAATTTTTGAGTTGTAGAGGTCATTTTTGGCCAAAATAAATATTATGGGTTGTTCAACATCTATTCTCAAATGCCTAACACGTAGATCTCTTCAAGTTCTACAATTTTTCAAAGGACCCAAATGACCTCTCAAATCAAAAGTTATGGTCTTCAAGGGCTTCGGCCCAAGCCCGCCTAGATAGCGGAGGCGGCTTAAGTCATGGGTTTGCTCCCCATGGTCTTGGGTTCAACTCCGAGGTCCAGATTTAAGTGATGCACCTGTCTTGCGGGTATGCTCGTGCATCCTAGGGGGACTAATCTCACCTCAACTTGCCCCTTCATGTCCCCAACTTGGCATCTTGTAAGCCCAAGGCAAGGTCGGGTTGGGCGCTAGGCTGGGTGGCGACGATACCCCCTGGTTTAAAAAAAAAAAAGTTATGGTCTTCAAAATTTGAACCTCACATTGGAAATGTAAAAACATCTATGAAACATTAAAAAGCTATAAGAAGTTACACTTATTGACCAACTTATGACACGTATTATGATGCATCATAAGGAGTCTTTGAATGGAGATAATGGAGTGCCCAAATTGGTGAGTGGATTATGACAAATTTATGATGGGTGGATGGAATATGTTATTTTTAACCTATGGACTCATCTTGAGACTTGAGTGTTAAACTTTTAACTAGGGATATGGGTGCCACATTTTTACTGGTTTTAACTCAGGGTTTTTGTTGTCAATCAGATCTAACCTTTGTTGAATGATGAATTCAAGAGCTCAATGAAGCATGGGAATGATCCCAAGGTGTGGGACCCTATAGATGAGATCAAACCTCTAGAGAAGGTTGGTTCCTTTCTAATCTAGATGCAAGAGTGCTAGACCAACCCAGCACTGCATAAACCTACAACTAATCCTATTCTACTAATTCTCCAAGAAAAAGAGTAAGGAATGCATTAAAAGGAAAGGGTAGTGATACACCTAGATTAAATTTGATTCTTCTTGCCTACTAGAGTACAGAGAAATAATAAAATGTCAAAAGAACTTACACTGCCCTCTATTATGTTGGCTCCTAGGGGTGTATATGAGGGTTAGGATTTGACAAGCATTAAAAGGGAAAGAGATGATCCATAGTTAGCACCTGCAAATGAAGTTAACAGCATACAACATGGGAAAACAGCAAAGCATTCATCCATCCATAGAGGTGAGCGTTGGTATTTTGGGCAGTGGCAGATAGAAAACTTTACACACATAATATCTTGCTACTTTATTCCACACTCAATACATGGCTAATATATAGCCACTTACATAGCCAAACAACCTCCTATTTAATAGGGAGGTGTTATAACAAATATCCCGGAATACCATTCACGGGTATAACAACTATTGTGATATATTGTTATTTCAACAATATATACGACTAACCATCCAAACCTATATTAGTGAGTTGTTTATTAACAACATCACTATTAAAATAGTAATTACCTTTCTACATTTACATAATTACTAACACCTCAAATATAATGTAAACATTAATTTTCCTAACATTCCCCCCTTAATGTTTACGTGGTAGAAAAACATTCACACACTCCTCTGCAGTATGCTCACCCTTGTGGCATGTCCAACTATGTGACTCATGACCTTGATCCAAAAGAAAGGCTCTCTCCTTCCATGGTTTTAAACAAGCTTACCACAAACCTTGATGTGACAGGAACTCATCAATTGTCCACCTCATGTGGTTTTCTGGATCCTCCCAATGCTTTTGCTCGCCACTATGCGTGTACATTAGGGAAGTTATACAGGAATCAACATACATATCACAAATCTGAAAAACCCATACTGGAAAAAGTTTCACATTACATTCCATAAGAACACAGTGTTCTTAATTGTAGTCACTGTTGTCAATCGCTGCCACTCAATCTCGAACAGCATAGACAACCGCCACTGCCACTGGAAGCTTCCTTTGACTTTAGTCGTTTTGGCATGAAATGGGAATGAAACATTGGTTATTATTCCACCCCACAATGTGAAATTCCATTTATTCACACAACCAGGAATACTAAAAAGAAAATCATACCATACTGCATACTACTGTCTAGATCTTGCCATTATTGCTAGTGAACGTATTCACCAGTCGACCATCTTCCAACGAAGTACGACACTCAAAGGATCTCTGCAGTCATCTGCTCTCCAATACAATCGTTTTTCCAGTATCCACACACCACACTAAAAGTCTGAAAAATTAAAATCCACACCAAAAAATTGAAAACACACTGCACACTAGTCACCAAATCAGTTGCGCGGCCCCGTCGTTGGTGACTGACGAGAGGACGTTGATTGTCCTCCAACCTCCAATTATCTGTTGCTACCTCAGCCGAATTTGACTATAAGACTCATATATACAAACCTTAATCGAACGTCGATCACCGCCGAAAATGCATTCGTAAAGCAATTTTTATTTTATTTTATTTTAACAATAAAGTATCTTTGTTTTACTTTTAGACTATGACATAAAATATTTTTAAAAGAACTAATAAGTCATTTAAAGACACTAAATGGACAATATCAATCGGACACTATAAAACTAAACTTCACTAAAAACTATCATTTGACATTCACTCTACAGAGGTAGACTCTAAAGACTCAACTTAGATAATCGACTTGGATATAATTTCTAATAATAGCCTCTAACAATATTAGAAATTGAATCGATAACTTTTCACTTGTGTTAAGATTATGCCCCTTTTGCTCGGTGAGATCGCAATTGCTAGTATTTCTTACCAGGCATTATTTTGACTATCTGTGCAATTGCGTTCTCCTTGCCCTCCAGGACCCTCACAACCTTAGGGATAGTGTATCTTTAGAATAATTCCACATGAGAATTTATCAATTCAGAAGAGCAATCACGAAGATCGGCGCCAAGGAATCTATCACATTTGTAAGCAACAAAAAAACAAAATAGATCAATAAAAAAAAAGCTCAGATACTGATTTTATTTCACCAATCCACTTTGACACTGGAAAGGACTCTCTTGCACGTTGGTCTTCATACAACAGATTGAATGTTATCCGAATTTCGGACTCAGCGACACCTTAATAACTCTTCCTCTATGGCGATTTCAGAGCATCATATGATGATAACTCCAAGCAATGACCATATCTTTAACCATTGGGAAGCAGTACACGGTCACTCATAATTTGCCACGATGAGGAGTCTCTAGATCTAGTCATGGAGGAGGCAGTATTGAAGGCCCTACGCGTAGACAGTGATGCGATTTGGGAAGAACAAAGGCATTGAACAATGTGCTCAAAAATAGTGGCTCTGGCTTCTTCGACGAAAATCCAACAATTCGTAGGCACCAACCCCCACAGCTAAGCACCAACTTAGTAAGAGACACCAACCTCTTCTTTTGGGAAGCACCAACCTCCAAAAAAACTAGAGTCCACCTACTTGAATGTAGCTTCTTCAATGGATGATGGACAATTCAATCTCCTTTATAAGAATCTTGATCTCATATGCATATCTTCAATGAACGACATTCATATAACCCTCCTTCACTAAAATCTGCCTTAAATGATCTATTATATCCTTCTCCTCAAATCTGCTGGTGTTTGTATGATGTACCTTCTACTCTCCACTCACAATGCTAACCTCATTTATTTGCTCCAGGATGACATCACTTATTTCACTTGCTTGTATTTATAAATCTGCTTGCACCATATTCTGCTTGCTAAACTCAAAAATCTGCTCTTAATTTCTTCTAAGTCTGCTCACAATTTCTTCATGAGCCTGCTCATAAATTCCCATGAATATATGCTAATCCTTCACATATATTTCTGCTGTAGATCTTCTTTCCATCTGCTCTTTTTCTGCTCTAAATCAATTGATATTGCATTATTTTCATACTTCTCAACCTCCCACTTTAGCTTCTATTTATACCATTTCAATTGCAGAGGGACAACTTGCTTAAAGGAATGTGACTTTTCAAGAGGGACAGCCAGATAAAGTATTTAAATCATTTTAATCCTCTCAAAGGAGGCGACACATTTGGAGAGTCGGCCTCTTTTAACCTTAATCAAATCTGTTTTAATTGGTCCTCTTATAACATATAAATTGCTGCCTTTTTGTCTTAGGAATCTGCTCCTTAGCATGTATTTAATCGCTGCCTTTATCCTTTATGAGATCGTTGTATTATCACCATCCTAATCGCTACCTCTTCATAATGAAAATCGCTGCTCTTCACTTTAATATTAATCACTTCCTTTGTAAAACTAATTGCTGCCTCTTTAGGAATAGATTACTTGCTGCACATTTTATTATTGTTTTCATTCACTTTAACTTTGGGCGATTAAGTTATTTAAATATGCTTTGGACTTAAGTGCTTAATAATCTTGTCTTGGTCGGCTCATTTAAATTGACTTTACTTTCTCCCATTATGGGCGACTATTCTAAGGTAGTCGGCCAGCATTTACATGTTTGGGTGCCAATATCATGAGGTCAGCCCAAGATAGAAATTAATTTATATTTGAATGTATTCTCCATAGAGGCACCCATAATAAGGAAGGTTGGCCAGCATAAGTGTAAATATAACTTAAATGTAACAACCATAAAGTTGTCTTTTTATATTTATTAATGTGCACTTTTAATGCCCCAAACTTATCTTTAATCACCTTTAAATAATGTGATCTGCTCTTGAAATGATTAGTGGCCTCTGGCCTTATTGATGTCCTTCATTCGATTTCCTTCAATCGATGTTCTTTATCCTTTGATACCAATGACAACAAACTTGCCAACAATTTCGTTTATAGGTCTTCAACATCAATGACAATATCTTGGACAATGAATTCCTTTTTGACATAAATGACAACAATTTTGTTCATTCGCTTTGACATCAATAACAATATTTGCAACAATCTCGAACAACGAATTCCTTCTTGACATCAATGACAACATTTGCAACACACAACTCGAGATTGGAGATGGGAAGGTAGTTGAAGCATTGATGAGCCCTAGGGAAGAGATAAGGTGCAAAAAAACATGTTTTTACGGTTTACGTCTGCAATTAGTTGTTGCATTAATTATTTTTCCCGCCTTACCCAATCACCTACATCCTCCTCATGTTCGTTGCAAGTTGTTCGGGGTCAGGCAATTGATCTACCGTGTAACAAAAGAAAGGAGCATTAAAAATTTCACACCCTCGCTACACCTACCCCGTCGAGGGTCAAGCTCAACACTTACCTTATGCCACTCCTTGGCTTGTGTCAAGGGTTGAGTAGGAACCAAGAACCCATTGGGGTTCTTGAGGTTCCTACTATGTCTAGAAGCACTGACAGCCTTGTAATTTAGCGATTCTCACCCACATAGCTTGACATTTGAGCGGGAAGAACCCATTTGGATTTTATACTTGATGGAAAACTCAAAGACCCCTTACATTTGGCCAAGCTTTGGATTTTGAAATTGGGTAATTGACTAAGGCAAGAAAATGAAACACACCACCCAAATGCACACATGACCCAATGACCCACAGAATATCTCAGATTGATTATCATTAGTGGGAAAACAAGGGGGACATGAAATATCAACATTTTGGCAACTTGTAATGTCCCCGTTTTAGCTGACATTGTTTGTTGAGGAGTGAGCCTATCATTGTGACCCTCGTAGGCTGACAGATTTGATTAGAGGGTTATCCATGGCAGTTATCCAGAGTTTCGGGACATTACTCCACCAGTTGATTCAGGGTTGGGCCTTTGCAGGGACTCACAGAGTGATATTCAGTCACTTGCTATTTATAGTAAGCCAGGCCAACAGGGGTTACTATTTCTAGCAGGGCACCTGGTTCAGTTGACAAGTTCGGTATTGACCCAGTTTGACAGTTTGTTGAGCAAACGAAGAATTATGACTTTATAATATAAAGTCAATTAAAGGAAATATTAATTAATTAAATGGCTTATTATAAAGTATTTTATAACTTTATAATATAAGGGAGATATTATTATTAAATGAGTATTTATTACTCATTTAAAAAGGGACGCCATTTATTAATTAATGAGCCTAAGTTGAAAAGGACGAATTAAATAATATTAAACGCATTTTAAGTTGCTTTTTTGGAAGGTCGAACTTGTGAAGAGAGTATTTATTTCACCAAAGACAAATCGAACTCATTACTGATGATTATTTGAATTTGTCTATTTTTCTCTTTGAGAGCATTGGGGTTTGTGAAACAAGGGTTTCTACAAATCCTCAGGTTTTGGAGAACGTTCCCTCTTCAAAATCAGACTGACTGAGACTGTGCAATACCAATTTAAGCTTGTCAACAGAGTTTATAATCAGAGTTTTGGATCGATCCTTCTTCCAGAAGGAGAATATTGTATTGGCCGTGTTTCATTTGGCATCTGGCACATTCTTCTAGATTGTACGGACTTCTTAGTTGTTGGTACAGGCCGTACTTTTGCTGCAGCAAAGGCCGTACTTCTCCAGTCAAAAACACCTGAGCTTTTGGTCTTCTGGTTTCACCACTTTGGACGCCTAGAGTTTCTGGAGCATATGCATTGATTTCTGGGTCAGAGGATTGCTTATTTCATTCAGCCGTACCATTTCAGGCTCCTTTACAAGCGATTGCAAGCTTATTCAGGTTCCTTAATAAATAGCTTGCCTTTTTATTATATGTTTGAATCTTGCAGTTGTAATTATCCTGGAAGATCAATAAATCATCTAGCATCGAAATCTTAGCTGTATTCTGTAGTTTTTAATCATCTGGTATTTTATTTTATTTTATTAAGCATTTCCTTGCAAAATCGCAATTTGTCTTTTATTGCAAAAAACCACCAAAAAATCAAAAAATTACAAAACAAACAAAAAATCGCATTCATAGTCAAAAGATTTGGGTTGAGAGACACCTGGTCTCTTACAGTGGTATCAAAGCACAGTTTTCCTGCCATCCTGTGCTTTTTCAATCAAATGTGTGCTTTTTCAGTCAGATGTGTGCTTTTTCAATGCTTTTTCATAAGTAGAGATATTATCTTCTACAATAAGGGTAGAGGAACAGGCAGAATTGAGGATTGGACAGGTCCACCTATTTTTGAAGGTGAGACAGTATCAGGGGTTCTGGGTATTCACAGATCTAGTTCCAATAGCAGTGAGAACAGTGCCACTACACTGATGGCAAATCGTGAGATTCCTACAGAGACACATAGGGATCCGAGTAAAGAGCATGTCGGAGGTGAGATTTCTGATGATGAGTTCAGACGCAGGCATGATAATATGGACATGATGTCCTAGTTGATGGGCACGATGAGGCAGTGTACTCCGCCTCAGCAGCACTATATTCAAATAGGACAGACGAGCAGGACTGCAAGCATAGACCAGCCACTGGGGTCAGCACAGCGGCAGTCGTCACCTATCTTTCATGAGCGTAGGCCTAGACAACCTACATTTATATCTAGAGAGGCACCTTCAACGCCGGAGGCAGAGCAGCAGGGTCACCAACCTGAGTTTCATCCACATCACGGCATGTCGGTGGCAAATGTGACCAGATTCTTTGGAGAGTACTCGACATTGGCACCTGAGATCAGGCAGTCTTTGTCTTTTCACGAGTTCATGGATGTGCATAAGCCCAGAGGGGGAGGTAGATTTGACCACAGAGCTCCTTAGCACCAACAGCCACAGCCACAGGTGAATAGGGATCTTCAGCATGCAGTCAGCAAGATTATCTTGCCTTACTTTGATGGCTCAGATAAGAGTTCAGCGAGGTCTTGGGTACAGAAGTTAGACAATTACCTATCATTGAGACCTATGCAGGAGGACGAGGCCATTAAGTTTGCTACACTGCATCTTGATGGATTGGCGCATGATTGGTGGCATCACAGCATGTACACACTCGGTCATCATACAGTCACCACTTATCAGGAGTTCACGAGTAGGCTCATAGAGCGTTTTGACAAAAAGGATCCAGAACTTTATTTTAGAGAGCTAGCTCAGCTCAGACAGACAGGTAGTTTGGATTCTTACATCGGTGAATTTCAAAGGGTTGCAGTCATGGTGACAGGTATTTCAGAGAGGAGACTTGTCATTCTCTTCACCGAGGGGTTATATGAGCCGATGAGAGGTTGGGTCAAGGCATTTGATCCTCCTACTCTTCAGGAGGCCAGGCGGAAGGCAAGGAGTATGGAGCTTTCTACTCCGAAGAAACAATTTCAGCTTAAAACAAACACCTTGCCTGTTGAGGAGAGTCATACACCAGTTGCAGAACCAAAGAAGAAAACAACAGCAAGAATTGATGATGCAACTCGTGATGAATTGAGGAAACAGCTTTGTTATTGGTGCAGAGAACCTTACAGCAAGGAGCATGATTGTCCTTTGAGACCAAAGGGCAGAGCCAACCGCACTATGTGGGTTTACTATGGAGATGTTGAGTTTGAGGATTCAGACTAGCAGGCTGTTTCAGAACATGCGGACGCCGGGAATGCCTCTATGGAGTTTGGGCCCGATGCCAACTTGTCCCCGTTGGTATTATCTGCTAGCGTACGGGATGATTCATTCAAGTTCAGGGGATTAGTGGATGGACAGCGATGTATTGCTATGCTTGACACCGGAGCCACACACAATTTTGTTGATGAGAGCTTCGTCAACAGATGTAGACTCCAGACAGAGGACTTCACTGGATTCAAAGTTCAGGTGGCAGATGGATATACCCTCACTTGCACTCGACGAATTTGTAATCTCACCCTCATTCTGAATGATTATGAGTTACAGGCAGACTTTTATGTGTTCAACCTGGGAAGGATGGATTTAGTGTTGGGAATGAGATGGCTTCAGGACATTAGTGTGTTCACCCTCAACTTGCCTAAAATGGAGATGAGATTTGAGGTATAGGGCAAGAAATATGTGTTGAGGGGGATTACAGATGGGAACCTACGCTCTATCTCTCTCGTTAGTGGGAAAAGTGATGATAGTGTTTGGGATCCTACTTGTGCACTGGGATTTCAGACTCAGCTTTCGGAGAAGTTTCATAGTGAGTACACGGTGTAGAGTGTATATGGTTTCAGATTTGATCCGCACGTACATTATTTGTTTTAGGTGCACAGTTCTGGTATGCACGTGCTTGATATGTTGGATGACAATATATCTCGTGCAGTTTTAGGGAGTAAGTGTTGCTTGCAGTTTGACTTACTTCCTCCTGAGTTTCTTGATCCTATGACAGACAGCACTGAGGTGGATAGGGGATGGTATTCTATTCTAGTTGATCAGTTATGGGAGTTACAAGAGACAGTTGTGGCTAGCAGGAACATTGCCCGGCACTATCCTTGGGATCCAGGTGGTGCGGTGCGTCCTTATTTGGAGAGATTGCTTGAGGACAAGCAATTTCAGGGAGGGCGGACTGTAATGTCCCCGTTTTAGCTGACATTGTTTGTTGAGGAGTGAACCTATCATTGTGGCCCTCGTAGGCTGACAAATTTGATTAGAGGGTTATCCATGGTAGTTATCCAGAGTTTCGGGACATTACTCCACCAGTTGATTCAAGGTTGGGCCTTTGCAGGGACTCACAGAGTGATATTCAAGCACTTACTATTTATAATAAGTCAGGCCAACAGGGGTTACTATTTATGGCAGGGCACCTGGTTCAATTGACAAGTTCGGTATTGACCCAGTTTGACAGTTTGTTGAGCAAACGAAGAATAATGGAGCATTTAATAATAATTAAATAATTATTATTATGACTTTATATTATAAAGTCAATTAAAGGAAATATTAATTAATTAAATGGCTTATTATAAAGTATTTTATAACTTTATAATATAAGGGAGATATTATTATTAAATGAGTATTTATTACTCATTTAAAAAGGGACGACATTTATTAATTAATGAGCCGAAGTTGAAAAGGACGAATTAAATAATATTAAACGCATTTTAAGTCGCTTTTTTGGAAGGTCGAACTTGTGAAGAGAGTATTTATTTCACCAAAGACAAATCGAACCCATTATTGATGATTATTTGAATTTGTCTATTTTTCTCTCTAAGAGCATTGGGGTTTGTGAAACAAGGGTTTTTGCAAATCATCGGGTTTTGGAGAACGTTCCCTCTTCAAAATCAGACTGACTGAGACTGTGCAATACCAATTTAAGCTTGTCAACAGAGTGGCTTCACACAGGAGTCATATTTGGGCATATTTTGGAGTTTATAATCAAAGTTTTGGATCGATCCTTCCTCTAGAAGGAGAATATTGCATTGGCCGTGTTTCATTTGGCATTTGGCACATTCTTCTAGATTGTACGGACTTCTTAGTTGCTGGTACAGGCCGTACTTTTGCTGCAGCAAAGGCTGTACTTTTTCTCCAGTCAAAAACACCTGAACTTTTGGTCTTCTGGTTTCACCACTTTGGACGCCTAGGGTTTCTGGAGCATATGCATTGATTTTTGGGTTAGAGGATTGCTTATTTCATTCAGCCGTACCATTTTAGGCTCCTTTACATGCAACTGCAAGCTTATTCAAGTTCCTTAATAAATAACTTGCCTTTTTATTATATGTTTGAATCTTGCAGTTGTAATTATCCTGGAAGATCAATAAATCATCTAGCATCGAAATCTAAGTTGTATTCTGTAGCTTTTAATCATCTGGTATTTTATTTTATTTTTTTAAGCATTTCCTTGCAAAATCGCAATTTGTCTTTTA
Organism: Sequoia sempervirens; assembly: GCA_007258455.2. Lineage (NCBI taxonomy): Eukaryota > Viridiplantae > Streptophyta > Pinopsida > Cupressales > Cupressaceae > Sequoia > Sequoia sempervirens. Next base: position 8,527,112 of record VDFB02292527.1, on the reverse strand, counting down.
TTGCAAAAAACCACCAAAAAATAAAAAAATTACAAAACAAACAAAAAATCGCATTCATAGTCAAAAGATTTGGGTTGAGAGACACCTGGTCTCTTACACAACTTATGTGGGATGATTGCTTGCTAATCATAGAGAACCAGTGACCTTAAGCATCCATTGGGCACAGGGTCAAGAGCCAACACAATTGAAAAGGGATTGCCTCAACACAACAAAACATGGCATGTGCAGAGTGCACTTGGAGGAAGACAACAAAACCTAATCATGTATTCTCCTAATGAGAACGCAAAGTGTGCAACAACACTTCTTGGAAAACAAGAACAACTAAGCTAATATGTACATTTTTTTACAAACATGGAAGTCAACTGTCATAACTTCCCTCTGTCAAAGACAATTATTTTGAAGGAGTTGATCTCCCTCACACCATAGTTGCACTTAATACCCAACTACAACCATTGAAATTTTCTTCCTACATGCATCAAGTCACACATATTGCCCATGTAGAGAAGATCCACTTCACCATAAACTTTTACCGCTATAGAGTAGCCACAAAACATAAGCACTTGACTTATCTAATGATGCATTAGGTGTACATACAACAAGAATAAAATCTTCTGGAAGTAGATCAGCAACTAAACAAATACAACTTGTGGAGGAACAAGAAATCTCCTCACACAAGGACACTCGATTGTTACATCTCTTCCTGACATGAGTTGAAGGAAAAAGAGAATGTCTCCAACTCATATGGTGATAAAAAGTATGCCATACCTGCACGTTGACCTGCATAAGAAAGCTCTTCCTCATACACATCAAACGAAAATACTTTGAAGCTCAAGCATACTGTCAATTTAAGCGACACAAGAATTGCTTTCTTGGCACACGTGTTGCTGCTCAACAACATTAACTTTGGTATGCCATCCCCAAGTGAAACATTCAAGCTCAGATTCATTATCCCCAATGCAAAAGGTCACATCTTCATCTTGAATGAAAACCTCATATTCAATATTGTCACATTCAGGGACAATGGAAAACCAGCATACCTCGTAATTACATGTATTGATGCACATTTCATCAACATATACCTTGGGTTTGTTAGACACTTCAAATGACGAACTTAATTCTTCAAGTTGTATCTCTATTTCTATTTCTTCTTCATGGTTACTGGCTGCAACATTCTTAGGTCCCTGGCAAAGTTTGTTTTTCACATCTTTTGCTGCAACAACATTCTTTTCTTTGATATTTTTCTCAAGTGCAGCAACATTCATGTCATTTTTATGCACAGAAACATCATTAGCAGCCTCAAACTCTAAAAGTGGAACAAAAGAAGGAAAGACATCAAACAAGAAAAAATCTCCGTCGCCATTCTCATCACTAGCTGGCATATATTATGAGCAATCAAATCCAAAAGCTAATATATCTGATTCCTCCATGCCACATGCACATTCCTTCTCATCCAAGGTGCTGCGAATGTCATTAGAACGAGAATCTTCATTTGCCTCATCAAAAAATAAGAATGCTTGATGCCCCATATCATTCAAGTCACCTTCACTCCAACACATCAAGTTGGACTCCTACTGCTCTGAGTCTTTACCAAAGACCTCACTTTCATCCCAATTCATCAGAATAGAACACCTCAACATTATCCAACTTGTTGTCCTGAAGGCACTGGAGCATTTTGGGCCACCAATGCTTGACTAAGAAGCCCATTTTGGCATGTATTTTGATTGTGGGGCTGATTACATAAATAGCACCATTCATGTTCCTAAGCCAAGTTGTTATGTACTGGAACAAAATTCGTTTAAGAACTTTCAGTGGCTAGGTTAGCAATATTCATAGGCCTTGCATACCTTAAATGATTTTGAGCCTAGAAACCTCCCTAGTAAGGTTGCATGTTTGTTTGATATGTCTCGCTTTGGGGTTGATAAGGCCTGTTATTTTGTGCTTGTTGCCCCTTCAAAGCTGTTATATCATTGGCGAAGCTTTGTAGAAGAGTTTTCATCTCATGTACCTCACTAGGAGGAGCAAACAAAGGAGTTGGTGGGTTGATTGCTAGTATAGGGACAAGTGCCAAGATGGGGTGGGTGGGTGGATTTTCTATGAATAGAGGCATAGGAGGCATGGGAGCTATCTTTCTTACTTGTATGAAACAATTTTTAACTCTGATAGCAAAGACGTGCATTTGGTAGGGTTGTCCCACCCATAGATTCATAACAGCTATGTCACTGTTCAAGGCCCTTAGGTAGTACAGGAAAGCATGGTTGGGAGAAGGCTTGACCAATGCAGGGATCCTATTCCATGTCTTTTGAAATATGAAATTGAAGTCTTACATGAATTCATGGGGAGTTCTCTTGATTGTAGTCAGCTGTTCAAACAGGGAAAAATGATCACTTTCGTCTTCAAATTGCTCGCAAAGTTGTCTCCCTGCTCATCCCAGTCATGAATAGAAACTGGTTGCAATCCCCTATACCATTTAAGTGCTTTGCCTTTTAAGGAGGTGGCAAGAAGCCTAACAGCTATGTTGTCCTTTGTGACATTATGCATAGAGCAGATGTTTGCAACATCTTGAATATGCTCTATGGGGGTGATAGCATTTGTTTCACCAGTAAAGTATGGGATATTTTTTAGAGCAGCCATTGGTATGTCATCCCACTAAGTAAGAGCAAGAGGGCTGCCACCATTGAAAGTGACAAAGACATGATTTCTAGGAACAGCCATTGAAGCAACATGGGGAGTTTTGCTAGGCTAGGGGAAAATATTAACAATCTGTAACCTTTGTTGATGTTTAGCAGCGTTGGGCTGCTTCTTCCAGACCCACGCGATTGCATTTGGAGGCAATTCAAATGATAGCCTAACGGCTATTTGAATTGTAAAGAAGGCTCAATTTTTAATGAAGGCTCAAATCTCTTATGGCGCAATCTTATTGAAGACAATTCATATTTATATTTCATAATTGTTTTTTTAAGGGTAAAGAATTTATTAAGGAGTACGATCCTCTATGTGGCCGACCTTCCTTTTGATAGAGACATACCTCTTTGCTATGGCCGACATGTTGTTTATGAAAGGTCATGTCTCCCATCTCCTTGTGTATATATATCCGATGAAGTTTCATTGTTGATCATCCATTCACTCATATTCATTACATGATATCAAGTGCGAAGGTTCATCAAAGTGCGAATTGTCTCAAGTAAAGATCGGCATTTGTGTAGAAGGCAGAAATCTTTGTTAGCAGATTGCTTCACTCAGTTTCTATGATTGCATCAGTTTATGGTGCCTTATCTTTGGCCTTCATATCGGCCTTCATTCTAAAGAAGAATTCATTGAGATTTAATATATAAGAGATATATTATTGCTGGGTTTTTCTCCCTTGGGAGGAGGATTTTCCCAGGGTATCTGCTGTGTTGTGTGTTTGAGTTTTGAATTAATTTCTGTGCATTAAATCTGATCATAAATTTAACAACCTTGACCTCATCGTTTTCCTTTTATACATAGATTAAAGGTAACCCTGAGGAATCAAAACATGTACCTTTATGTGATATTCTTTTCTGAATATTTGGCATGAGAGTTCAATACAAACTGGAATCAAAAGAAGCTAGAGTTGCCTGAAAAATGTAGAGTCACCAAGTGCTTGTTTGATGTATTTAATGACTGTAACTGTTAAGAAACACACCAATACTCGACAGGATGAGATAAAGCTCATCACACTAGTCCCAATGAGCATGCCAAAAACTGTTATCAATCTGAACTGCACCCTCTGTTGAATGAATGAACTCTTTTCTTGTCATCGCATAACCATTAGGTAGCTTCGTATAAATGTCATTTTCAAATCCTCATGCAAAAAAGTAGTTTTAAGTCTTTTGACATCCATTTGCCTACTTCTAAATCATTAGCACCAATAGAAGGTATAGATCTAGTTGAAGTAAGTTTTGCAATAGGAGAAATTATTTCACCAAAATCAACTCCCTCTCTCTAGGAGTACCTTTTTGCCAGCAGTCTTGCCTTGTACCAGTCCAACAAACCATTGGCTTCAAACATTTTCTTAGAAACCCACTTGCATCCAATGGGCTTTCTTCCCTCAAACCAACTCATTGAATCCCATGTGTCACACTTTGCAAAGCCATCATCTCCTCCTGCATAACCTTTTGCCAAGACTCAAACTCCTCCAAAGAAAGAGATTTCTTCACAAATCGAGGTTCATCATGAGTACAAGTTAAAGCAAATATACAAACAAAAAAATTTGGTGGGCTATACCTGTCAACCAAGTTTTGTTGCCTTTGATATCCCTTCAAGAGTGGATTAAGAGATTTTGTCTATTTTTCAACATGCGATACTGATTCAAAACTCCCATTAATCTACTTCTACCTCTCCATTCTCAAACCCATGATGTTCTTGCACATGTGCATCTTCCTATTTCTCAATCTATCTAAAAATGCTTGGTCTTATTTTATTTTTCCTTGGACTATTCAAATCATAAATAACTATATATTCCCTACAAATCCCAATCATCAATTTAAAACCATTTTCAAAGTCAACAGATTCCAAAGTTATAACCCTTAACATCCTCACCATATGCAATGAAAATACATCTCTATGCTTTGAAATCCAATTTAGATGGCTTCACTACAGGAGTCACCATTGGAGCTATTGGTGAAGTTTTTCAGTTTGAATTCAGTGATGGATTGCTTTGATGTCTTTTAGTTGCAATATGTTTGGTGTGATTTTCCTGATCTTTGCAGAGTGTTTGGAGTGAAATTTCTTGAAGTTTTGCTTGCTGGGCCGTACCATTTCCAGCTCTAGCAATACCACCTTTTTGCTTATGTTGTTTGGAGTGTTAGAAACTTTCATCTAGGTATCTGACCAATGATTTTCATGGCATAGGCGATGAGGTTGTGACTGATTACAGGTCTTAACATGGAGTTTCTGATTTTTGGGAGCTGATCACTCCTCCTAGCAAGCCATACATTCCTTGCAAGGGGGCACACCTTTTTGCTTATGTTGTTTGGAGTATTAGAAACTTTCATCTAGGTATCTGACCAATGATTTTCATGGCATAAGCGATGAGGTTGTGACTGATTGCAGGTCTTAACGTGGAGTTTCTGATTTTTGGGAGCTGATCGCCACTCCTAGCAAGCCATACATTCCTTGCAAAGGGGCGTGTGAGTTCTTGAGGGGAATCGCCTCACATAACTTGTCTCCTTGGACTCTTGAGGTGGCACCTAGACCTTTCTAGGCCTTTGCAAACAGTTTTGGAGTGATCTTTGGTGTTTTGGGGTGCTCATTGGGTGGTGTGTTATGTGTATACCTGCTGTTTTGGGTGTTGTACACCTGTAATTTTCATGTCAGACCTGATTCAGTTGCTTTACAGACCTATTTCAGACTCCTGGGTACCATTGTTGAGGTGTACTTGTTCATTCTTAGCAAGGGGTAACTTATTCATGTGTTGGGTTATCATTTTGGGGAGTTGAACCAAGTGTGTAGCATCATTTTCATTGTAGCAGCAGTCTATGTTATTCTAAGACTGATTTGTAATGGGCTCTTATTGTAACACCATTTGGTAGTACCATCGGTGACTTAGCTCTTGTGTTTATTTGCTACTCACCCCACTGAATAAGTGGTTTATTTCTTACCCCACTAAATAAGTCGATTGCTTGTACTGACCCCACTGGATAAGTGGTTCTTGGTTTGCACTCACCGCTGAAAAGCAGAAGAGTTGTTTACTTTCAGTTTGTACCCACTACATAAGTGGGAGTTTTCTACTCACCCCACTGAACAAGTGGCTTCTTTCAGTAGCATTGCAATGTAAACCTTGCCACTATATGCTCTCACCTTGCCCATACTGGGACCTGGGTGATCAGAAAGTGGAAGGTAGTTGATTCAATTGATTATCATTGTTTATGATTTGATGCTAACACATTAAAAAATTCAAAAAGTTTAGGGTGGTTATTACAAGGTTAAACAAGGAGCAACCCAAAAACGCTGAACGAACAATACACCACTTGACATACTTCTAGCTTTGTTCATTAATGTGTAGTTTATTCGTTTTGCAACCCCATTTTATTGTGGCATGTATGGGTAGTTTTTCTGTTGCACAATACTTGCATGTAAACAAAAATCGTCAAATCCTCTAGAGCAATATTCTCCTCCATTATCAAACCTCAATTCCTTGATCTTCCTATCTAATTGCTTCTCAACAAGTGCTTTAAAATCTTTAAACTCGAAGAAAACTTCAAATTTTATTTGTCAAAAAGTAAACCCAGGTAAACCTTGAATTGTCATCAATAAATGAAACATAATAACAAGGATTGTCAATATTGTGAACATCGACATGACCAAAAATATCCAAATTGATAACATCCAAACATCTTTTAGTTCTAGTACTACCAAAAGGAAAGTTAACTCTATTATGTTTACCTAGCACATATAGCTCACAAAAATCAAATTCAACAAAAAAACCCAAAAAAACCTTCCACTATATTTTCATTGATTTAAGGTTTGAAGACTTCTTTCACCAAAGTGGCCCAAAACTCCAGTGCCATGACATACATGGCGTTCCAAATTTTTCCATTACATTGACATAGTTGCAATATGCAAATGCCTTTGGCTTAAACAAAGTTCCCCACCAAGTGCCCTTAGCTAGCACTAGATTTCTTCTAGCCAACCTACAACCATTCTTGTCAAAAGTAACATGCACACCAACATCATTCATCTTGGAATGTGCTGATATCATTAAGGGTTTTCACTCATCCCTTCGTAAAAACCAGTTATACTTTTCTTTGCCAACAATTTTGAAAGTCTTCTTGTTGCCAAGAAACACCTCTCCACCATCACATTCTTTGTAATGAGCAAACCAGTCCTTGTGAGGAGTCATGTGGTATAAGGCATATGAATCAATAAACCATGAGTCATCACTAGCAATGTTAGTAGAAATAAACAATGTATCAATTGCATCATCATTATTAAAGAAGTTTTTAGTAGAGAAAACTACAAAGTTCTTTTTCTTTCTACATTTCTTCTTCAAATGGCCCCACTTTCTGTAATTCCAATATTTCACTCTGCTCTTTCGACAAGTTTTGTACCATCCTTTTGATTTGGATCTTTCCTTAGATTTCTGTCATTCCCCTTTTGTGTCACTTTTTCTTTAGGCCTTCTTTGAACATACAATGCATCCTTGGAACACCTATTCATTGATTTCCTCCTCATTTCTTTCTTGACCAAAGTAGCAACAAGTTTGAATCCACATTACCACCACTCATAGAAACAATTAAATTTTCCCATGATTTGGGCAACGAACATAGTACCAAAATAAATTTATCCTCCTTATCTAGCTTCACATCAATACTCCCTAATTGACTAAAAATAAAATTAGAAGCATTAAGATACTAGGTAATCGGGTCCCATTCCTTAATTTTCAAGGAATACAATTTTCTTGTCAAATACAATATGTTTACTGGTCTCTTAGTTTGATATATTCACCTATCCTTTCCACAAATTGAATGTCTAATGGTTCCCCAAGCCTTTTTATCAAGCTTTGCCTAGATTTCAACCAGCATTCCCTCAAACTTTTCCTTCTCTATAACAGCTCTCCATTGATCCCTTTCCTCCAAGAGATTTTCCATTTTAAGTTTCCACAACTGGTACCTGCCTTCAAATTTCTCAATCTTTGAACAAAATGTGCTAGCCATGACTTCAACCACACACATGGACTTACTAAACCACTAAATCAAATTCTCCCACTGCAACCACAGAAAAACCACTACAATCTAGAAAAGGTTATTCCTCTCTCTAATCAAGTTATAGCTTTGATACCAAATGTTGAAAACAAAGTAAACAGATACAATGAAAGCATAAACATGAAGTATACAAATCCAATAAACAATTAGATTAGCATGTGATTAACCATCAAATCTGAAATATAACATAAAGAAACAGATATATCTGCAAATTACTCAACAAAGTACATCAATATAATTCACTCCAACTCTTCAATCTGACAACATGCCAACAACACAATCGTACTTCATTTATGTAATGTTATGAACCCTCCATTTAATGCCTCCAATATATAGAGCAACAGAAACAAAAACCACAAAGTGATTTAAAGAAACTAGTGGCCATCAAACAAGGCCCACCAATCAAAAACCTTCACCCCATTATGCATCAAACGGAACACCCAAGATAGACATCATGAATAGATAGCATTTTTGACTCGTAACTCCCCATAGACACCACTCCCAAGACTAGCGCTTCATATTAAGATTAATAACACTTGAAGGCCCCATTGTTTATGAGAAGATACTCCACTCTCTAAAAGTAACTCCCTAGCTCTCCAAGAGAAGGTGAATTGCATTCATGACTGAAAACTGTAACTCCCAGTGTTGACTTTTTCTGTAACATCCTTATTCAATGCCATTACAACAATATCTCAAGTATCCCAAAGAATAAAAATAATTAAATAATGCCTACTGAACACTCATGGGTATCCATGTATTTAGAGACAACAATATTTTACATAGGATTGCAAGCGAATAGCACACTAAATCCTAATACTACTCAAGTGTTAGCAATCACCTCTCCCTCAATATTACCTTTGAGTCAGTAATATAAAAAGAAAACCAAGCTCTTTAAAACTGTTCATGCCAAATATAAATATGCCCGTGCATGAACATATCTAGTGTAACAAAGTGCAAAAAGGGCCTACCTGCAGAGCTAAAGTAAGAATACTATCAATAGATCATGAGCGATCAAAGATCTTAATACTCTACAGAGACATTTTTATTAATTTGATTAAGTATAAAGGATCCACATATAATTATGTAGCTCACAAAGCAAACTACTAAGAGGGAAAGTCAAAGGTATTGTATAGCAGTGTGCCATATGCAACTCTGTCTGGTCAAATGATGTTATGGCATACTCTAGAAAAAAAAATTCATGGAACATTCTTATAGGATAGTGATTTTGCCTCCTTTGTGAACACCCATCATATAGTTGTCGAGGAGTCAGACCATAAAGAGCTACTACAATTTGATGGTGGGCATGACTAGCATTAATGTTCTCCATCACTTTGTCCAATCATAGAAAAGATCAGAGAACCCTGGATAAGGTATTTTGAAGAGTTTGTCAATCCTACCTAGTGGCCTGTTCAGTGTTATTAAATATGAGGATACCAGGGGTACCATGGTGCATAGAGAAAGGCAAATTATGTGCAATGCACTGTTAGATATATTAGCATTAGATAAGGGTTAGTGATATAAACAAGCAACCAGATTAGGGCATTGTTGAGATTCTTTTTTTTTTTTTTTGTGACGGTTGTGTCACAGATAGCCAACTTAGCTTCCCTGTGTAAGCCTATTTAATAGGCACAATAAAAATGAGAAAATACAGCTTTTTTGTGGTTTTGACTCTGTTGAAAGCCTATTGCTTTACTATGGTATCAAAGCCAGTTGTGTGAATGAGAGTTTTTTTTCGTACCATCTTTTACTGAAGCAACCTGTGCAGATCCAATTTCATTTGGAGTTTGGCATGTGCCATCCCATCCCAACCATGCTGTATTGAGAAGTAGAACATGCCATGTGTCATCCATTGGCATCTGATTGACATCCAATACTAAAGCGGCACAGTCACAAATCTGCATGCTTTAACAGTCTTTTGATCTGGCTATCCCTGCCTCAGACAGTATGTTTCTGGTTTCAACTGTAAGGGTCTCCAAATTGAGATACACCCTAGGCCCCTTGGCCAACTCGAGGAAATTTTCCATGGGCTGTATTTCAGCAGAAAACCAACAAATGCAAATGTTGCTGCTAGCGAGGAGCCTGAAGTGAATGAGCAGGAGGTGAAAGATAAATCCACATCTGTTGCATCACATGAACAAGCCATGGAGTCAACAACCTAGTACTTTGATTTAGGTGCATTCAAACACTATACATGCCACAAGGGTTGGTATGTATCTTTTACTAAAGATAGAGGTAGAAGTGAATCATCACTTTAGGAGATGAGTGGACTCATTTTGTTCAAGGCTGTGGTGATGTTCATGTCATGTTGAACAATGTTGTCTATACATTCAAGAATGTTCAATGTGTTCTTAACATGAACAAGAATATACTTTCTATCAATGAACTGACTAGAATCCTGCTCTTTCTATCAACTTTCAAGGCACCAACTGTATGATAAAACTCTTCACAATGACAAGGTGATTGCAGTTGGTATTAGTGTGAAGGGATTGTACAAGCTTGTTGATCCAAAACATCAGTCACATGCACTAGCAATGTTGGAAAATAGCAGTATACTTTGGCATGAAAGTTATGGCCACTTGAATTATTGGTATTTGTCAGTACTAAGTGTAATATTGTGAATGGATTTTTACCCATACAAGAATGTCAAGAAGTACATACAAGATCCCAAATGGGAAAACAGAGTCAACATTCACTCATACAGTAAAGCATGGAAGGCCAAACGAGACTTGGATCTAGCTCATGCTGATTTGTGTGCCCAATTAAGACACCCATTGTGTCTACAACCAAGCTTCTTGTTGATTGTTGACAACTTTTTTAGGTACATGTGGGTATACTTTTTGAAAAAGAAATTTGAATGTTTATACCATTTCCTAGCATTCAAAGCCCTGGTTGAAAGCAAGTGGGTTGACCTCTCAAGTTGATGAAGTTGAATAATGGAGGGAAATTTGCCTCCAATCAGTTCAATTAATTCCACGAGGAGAATTGTATACATAGACAATATACTTAATCTGCACACTCCACGGCAATATGGAATTGTCAAACAACGGAATAGGATGGTTATGGAGATGGCTAGGTACAAGGTGCATATCCAGAATGTAAATATTGGTACTGGGGAAATTCTGAATACAGTTTTTTACATCCTTATCCAAGGTCCTTGTAAGGAATTGTAAAATATCACACCCAAGGAAGCATGTTAACAAGGGCAGAAAAAGAGTAAATTAGATGCCAAGAGTAAAAGGTATATAGTTGTTGGCAACAAGGAGCAACCAAAGGCATACAAGTTATTTGATGTTTCTATGAATAAGATTGCGATTAGGAGAGACATGGTTGTAGATGAGAAATGTCTTTCTTCTTGGATCATGTTACATCTATAAATAACCTTGTAGGGAAACTGCTTTTGAAAAATCTAGTGAAAAAATTGAGGAACGCTCGAAATAATGCATAGAGCTGAGAACATCAGACAAGTGCAGTTCTTATGATGATAATCAAAACCCAAAGGAAAGTCAAACACAGTAAACCTATCGGCACCATAATGTAACTATTCATATACGCACCACAAATAGTGCCAGCTATACATAAAGGGTGCATGGCATTGTAAGTATGCATACATATAAATAGGAATGATCATGTACAGATTGTATTTAGGGACACGATATATTTTATGATACATGTAACTTGTAGTTCACTATAAGCAAGCCCACACTATAATTGGAGTTATGCATGATGATACACATAGGTTAGACTACATAAGGGGACAGGCACCTATATATACCCTATATGTAATCAAACAAAACACGAGATGCTGATGACAATTGATAAAGTTTGTGTATAAATTGATTCATGAAGAGATATATAGAGAGAGATGTTCATGCTTTTGGTTAAATCTATGTATGCACTAGCTTAGATTTAGCTTATAGATTGTGATGTGTAGGTCATAGCAAAGGGTGAAGAGCTCTGCCTGTATGTTAGAGACCTTAAGTGCTTAGCCATCAGTTTTTGCATGTAAGGAATGGCTAACATTTGGTTTTGTTGGCAGAACCTAATCAGCTTTCTATTATGGGGGTGATTTGTAGTTTCTGTGTTTTGCAAGCTCTACACAATACAACAAGGAGTCAGGACAAGTGACACAATACAAGAAGGAGTCAGGACAAGTGATGTTAAGAATGTTAAGATTTTACACGGGAAAAAAAAAAATTGCAATTTTAGCCACAACACAAAAGTAATTATTGGTTTTAAAGTTCCTAATATTTGGCACGTTGAGTTTGTGTGGATGATATAATTTGAAGGCATAAACAGGCAAAGTTGTATAGGCAGACTAGGAAATCTGTATATACACGCACGGAGAATAGGGAAAGTGGTATGTTGATTGTGTGATATATATATTTTAAAAAGCTGCATATGGACAAAATTAATTATAAAAGATTGTTGAGATTTGAGCTAAAGATATTTATAGGTGCAACAAAAGATTTCTAACTGTACATTGGTTGCATTTCCTGGCTATACACACTTCCCTCAGAAAAAGACTTCTCATTCAAAATCTCAAGCATCCCAATTGTACTCCTCGAATTGAATGGAGAAAATAATTGTATACAAAGCAAAAGTAACTAATTACCATCATGCTCATTGAGAATAACTATTGTAATCATTTCAGAAGCAAAGGAAATAAGATTTTTGCAATTGAAGATCTCATTTGTAAAATGCAAGGACATGGCACTAGGGGGCAATATCTCATAATAATGAATTTGAAGGATGACATATGAAAAGGCTTTTAGAGTCATGCACCAGTCCAAAGCTCTCAAATAAGCATGTAAAGTGGACAAAGGTCTATAATCTGTGTAAGAGATGAAACACAAGTATTTGCACAACTATGGAAAATCGCATCATGTACATCAATTGTGTACATGCAATGATGAAGGAAATTGTATCAGGGGAGTATCTTAGGAGGCTATATTACAACAGCAAGTTGCATAAAGGTTTTGAATAGGAACTATTTAGGAATGCATGACCATATATCGATGGGTGGAACAGAGGATTTGCAAAGAAAGATGTGCAAACTAGCTACCAAAGGGTGCAAGAAAATAATTATTGTAGAAGTGGGGTAGGGTCAAACAAAAGATGGTGTAAGCATTTTAAGATAGTAGTGCAACACTAAAAGACTACGGCCAATGAATGGCACAATATATAATTCTATCATTCGAGCCACTTTGTTGTAATAAGGAATATTGAAGGATGCAACTAATCACTTTCCCATGGAAAAATCAAGGTTCTCCAAATGCAACCAAAATACAAGAGGCACTAGGTATTGGGTGGTTGCACAAGTGTTGGAAGTGTGGCAATTTATGGATGGCACAACCTAAATAAGATATGATATATAGATATATGATGCACATGCCATTTGAAAATCAGAATTGTGTTTATTTTTCGCATAGAATTTGCATGTGGTGCAAGGATACACAATAGACTCATTAGTATTGACCATGGTCATAGACACATGTCAACTATAGGTGAACAACAAAGATAATTCTATGCTTTGAATTTCAAAATAAGTCTCTCAAAGTTTTGAGCGTGATTTTAAAAGGGAAATGTGATGAAATTGAGATAGATCCCCAAGATAATGCAATGAAATTATGAAAGCATGACATGATATAACATTATAGATGAGTGCACAAACATTTGTTATCAAAGGAGTAGAATATTGTATGTGCATAGCTAGATTCTAGTCGTACCAAGAGAAAGGGGAGATAAAATAAATGCAAAATTAGATATATATAATAGGCATCATATGGCACAAGCAAAGGCATGACATATTACATAGTGCACATCAAGATAAGGAGGTTAGAGAGAATGAATAAGGTTGTGCAGAGATATCAATCAAAGAGTGCAGATTACCTAGAAATAGAAATAGAGCCATTTTTTTGTGTATGAGCAATGTTTGTGTTTGTTTATGTTCATAATTCCTTTGCCAATTTTCAGATTGGGTGTAGATGTGATTATGGATGTGGACAGCTACAAGGTATATTTGTAGGCAATTTGATAAGTTTGAAAATGGGTTTACTTGGTTTGGCCAACCAGTTTGACTGCGTCTTGTTAATGTTATAGCAGCTTCGGTAGTTCCTTCCAGCTCACCTCTTTCGTGGAAGACATAAATTGAATGATAGCCGTTGGCTATTCAATTTATATTTATTGTTTTGTATTTCATACTATGGCCGACATAAAAGAATTCGAAATTCTTAGAAGTCATTTAATATTTATTTGAGGCCGACTATCATTAAAGAATATTCGTGATTTCTTAGAGGCCGACTTGAAAGTCTTTGAGGGATGTGTCTCTCCCATTCACTTGTATTTATTCACCTTGATTCGTCCTTAGTAATCATCTAGTGAAGCTCGTTCACTCTCATCTCAGCTCTGTATTATCAAGTGCGAACTAATTGTCATGTGCGAATAAGAGACTACGAACAGTTGCGAACTCTGCCATATCGGATCTGTGCTAGTTGCGAACTCTGCCATATCGGATCTGTGTTAAGTGCGAACTATGTCAAGTATTCAAGGGTGAAGATCAGTGCAAAGCATTATGATGCGGATTCATATCTAACAGGTTGAGAACCATTAGTGTTTGTGAGTACTGTCAAATGCTATTTCTGTAGATAGTCAATTCATATATAACAGGTACGAATTGGCAGACTGTTATATGTTTTTCATCTTGCCAGTGCTGAATATCGGTCTTGTGTTAGACCTCATTGTAATATGTAAAGTTGCCATTATTACATCAAATATAAGAGAGATCTTTGTTGCTGGGTTTTTCTCCCTCAAGAGGAGGGTTTTCCTAGGGTATATGCTGTGTTATTTTGTCTGATTTCGAATTATTTTCTGTGCATTTAATCTATTCACATAAAATTAACATGGTATCAGAGCGGGTTTGAGGATCGTGATCAGATTATTGCATTCAGATTATCCCATTTGTTCAGTTTGTCAAGATGGTGTATGATTTGAAGGTTGAGGACTCAAGTGAATATCTGTCCCATTCAGCATTATCAAGCAGTGTACCTTCCGACATCAACACTTGGATAATCGACAGTGGTGCCTCTCGTCACATAACCGGCTTCAAGGAGCACTTATCGAGTTTGGTGGAAAAGGAATCCTCTAAACAAGTCATCATTGGAGATGATGCCAGCTACTCCGTAAAAGGAATTGGGAACTCCACACTTCATTTGGATTCCAGCATATCGTTCCAATTGGGTAATGTTCTTTATGTTCCCAGAATCAAGCGTAATCTTATTTCTATTTCAGCTTTGGATGATAAAGGATATCAAGTTGCCTTCTCCAAAGGCAAAGTTCTAGTGTGGATGCAGAACTCTAGCTTCAAGGATGCTCAAGTAATTGGAGTTAGATATGATAATCTCTACAAGATTTGCTCACATTCTCTTCAAGCGTTGGTTCATGACTCTTCTAGTCTTTGTGATCTTTGGCATCGGAGATTGGCTCACTTACACTTCCGAGCCCTACCTATTATGGAGAAGATGGTGACAGGCCTTCCTAAATTCAACCAGGAGCACGAAGGTACATGCAAGGGCTGCACATTAGGTAAGAATATAAAAGCCCCTTTTCATAGTAGAGAAAATAGATCTAAGTGTATTTTAGACCTAATTCATTCTGATTTATGTGGTCCTATGTTCGTTCCTTCTTCGAGTGGTTTTTTGTATTATGTTCTTTTCATTGATGATCACTTTAGGAAGACTTGGATTTATTTTTTGAAAACTAAAGAATCTGAGGAAGTATTGGATAGGTTTAAAGAGTTTAAAGCTTTGGTAGAAAATCTTTCTGGTAAACGAATTAAGGTCCTCAGATCTGACAATGGTGGAGAATACACCTCTGGTAGTTTTTGAAACTTTTGTATTGATGCAGGGATTAAGAGGGAGCTCTGTGTTCCCTATAATCCTCAACAAAATGGTGTTGCAGAAAGAAAGAACAAAACGATTGTGGAAGCAGCAAAGGCCATGATCCATGATCAAAATTTGCAAACCTTCCTATGGGCAGAAGCTTCCAGGACAGCTGTATATGTTCAGAACAGAAGTCCTCATAAGATCTTGGAAAATATGACTCTAGAAGAAGCCTTTACAGGGAAGAAGCCTGAAGTCAGTCACTTGAGGATCTTTGGCTGTCCCGTCTATGTTCATGTTCCCAAAGAAAAGAGAACCAAGTTGGAGCCTTCTGGCAAGAAGGGAATATTCGTGGGCTATAGTGAAACATCAAAAGCTTACAGAATTTACATTCCAGGTCAGAGGTTGATAGAAATCAGTGGGGATGTCACATTCGAGGAAGATGTTGCATTCAGGAGATCCAGAGGGATTCATATGGAGATTGACAATGAAGAGTCTCCTCAGGACATGGAAGTTGACCATACTCCTGAGATTCAGAGGGAGACAATGGAACCAAAAGAAGATCTTGATCCAGTTGAACCCTTGGAACCTACTGATGGGCCTACTGACATTGTTATTGGGAGAAAGAGACCTCTATGGGCTAGTCGCACTATGCTAGAGGCTGAAAGCTTTGCAACTCCTAGAGGCACATTCAGAGAAAGCAAAAGGCCACATAAGTTCTCCAGTTATGTTGCCTTGATGAGTCAGATTATAGAATCTAAGCCTTCCTGTGTTGAGGAAGCATCCAGTCTTCAAGTTTGGAGAGATGCTATGACAGAGGAGTATCAGTCAATTCTTAAAAATGATGTTTGGGATATCGTTCCTAGACCCGAGGGCAAGTTTGTGGTATCTTCTAAATGGCTATTCAAGATTAAGCACGCTGCAGATGGAAGCATTGAGAAGTACAAGGCAAGATTTGTGGCTCGTGGGTTTTCTCAGAAAAAGGGAGTTGATTATGATGAGACTTTTGCTCCTGTTGCTCGCTACACTTCTGTCAGAACCATCATTGCTATCGCTGCATCTAGAGGATGGAAGATTCACCAAATGGATGTGACGACAGCCTTTCTCAATGGAGTGATTGAGAAAGAGGTTTACATAGAGCAACCTGATGGATTTGAGATTCATGGGAAGGAGTCACATGTTTGCAAGCTGAAGAAGGCCTTGTATGGTCTTAAGCAGGCTCCTCGTGCATGGTACGAAAGGATTGATCAGTATCTATCAAGCTTGGGTTTCTTGAAGAATGATGCTGACTCAAATCTCTACTTCAAAGTAATCAATGGTGATGCATTAATTTTGGTTTTATATGTTGATGATCTAATCCTCACTGAAGAAGATCACCTGATTCTTGAATGTAAGAAGGATTTAACTTTTGAATTTGAGATGAAAGACCTTGGGCTCATGCATTACTTCCTTGGTTTAGAAGTCTGGCAGAAGTCAGATGGTATGATTTTAAATCAAGGGAAGTACACCATTGATATACTTAAGAGATTTGGCATGATGGATTGCAAATCCATGTCTACTTCCATGGAGACCAATCTTCATAAATTGAAGGAGGCTGCAGCTAGTTTAGATTTCGTGGATCCTACGTTGTACAGACAGCTGATTGGATCCTTGATGTATCTAGTTAACACTAGACCTGATATTTGCTATGCAGTGAGTGCACTTAGCCAGTTTATGTGTGATCCGAGATAGATACATCTTGTTGCAGCTAAACATATCCTGAAATACTTGCGTGGCACAGTTGGATATGGGTTGAAGTATACTTCTGATGCAGATTTGGAGTTACTTGGTTTCACTAATTCTGATTGGGCAGGTTGTGTCACAGATCGGAAGAGCACCTCTGGCTGTTGCTTCAGATTGGGTTCTGCGATGATTTCCCGGTGCAGCAGGAAGCAGTCTTCTGTAGCATTGAGTACAGCAGAGGCTAAGTACATTGCAGCTTGCATGGCAACTCGGGAAGCAGTGTAGCTTCGTAAGCTCCTTGCAGGATTGTTTGGACAATCAATGGAGCCTACTATTATTCATTGTGATAATCAGAGTTGTGTGAAGCTTTCTGTCAATCCTGTGTTTCATGACGAGATCCAAAGCATGTTGAGATCAAGTACCACTATATCAGAGATATGTGCTGAGGAAAGTTGCAGTTGAGGTACATAGCGATGAGCAGGGCGTGAGATATTCTCCAAACCTCTCGCGGGATAAAGTTTGTATACTTTGAGACAAGCTTGGTATGGTGGAGAATCCGCCTTGGCTGAGTATGAGTCTTAGTATCGATGAGCCTTGCTTAATGAGTTCTGTGAGAGAAGTTCGGTGAAATCCCTTGTTAATGCATTTTCTTACGTGAGGAAGAATTTGAGGTGAAAGCCCTTGTTTCCACCCTCCGGTGAGTCATGGTGGATGTCATGTGTGTGACTCCATGACATATGTTGTACTTGTGTTTCACCCTCTGGGAGAGCCATGGTGAAAGTCACGTTGAGGTGACAACATCACGAAAGTGATGAACACTTGTACTTACTATTGCACTTTCTTCTGTGACGGAAGAATTTGAGGTGAAAGCCCTTGGTTCCACCCTCTGAGCTGAGTCATGGTGGATGTCATGTGTGTGACTCCATGACAACATCACGTGAGAGAGTCTGTGATGATCTTCTTGTACTTGTGTTTCACCCTCTGGGAGAGCCATGGTGAAAGTCACATTGAGGTGACAACATCACGCAAGTGATGAACGCTAGTACTTACCATTTGATGGTTGATATCAAGATGATATCAAATATCACGTTGAGGTGATATTTCTCTCTTTATATCTGATTGCAGGCAATGGTAGCAGATGAACCTCATATGGAGATGATTCGTATTTGTGCAACTGGAAGTTCTCTCCCTAGCTGAGAGGGAGTGTTAATGTTATAGCAGCTTCGGTAGTTCCTTCCAGCTCACCTCTTTCGTGGAAGACATAAATTGAATGATAGCCGTTGGCTATTCAATTTATATTTATTGTTTTGTATTTCATACTATGGCCGACATAAAAGAATTCGAAATTCTTAGAAGTCATTTAATATTTATTTGAGGCCGACTATCATTAAAGAATATTTGTGATTTCTTAGAGGCCGACTTGAAAGTCTTTGAGGGATGTGTCTCTCCCATTCACTTGTATTTATTCACCTTGATTCGTCCTTAGTAATCATCTAGTGAAGCTCGTTCACTCTCATCTCAGCTCTGTATTATCAAGTGCGAACTAATTGTCATGTGCGAATAAGAGACTGCGAACAATTGCGAACTCTGCCATATCGGATCTGTGCTAGTTGCGAACTCTGCCATATCGGATCTGTGTTAAGTGCGAACTATGTCAAGTATTCAAGGGTGAAGATCAATGCAAAGCATTATGATGCGGATTCATATCTAACAGGTTGAGAACCATTAGTGTTTGTGAGTACTGTCAAATGCTATTTCTGTAGACAATCAATTCATATATAACAGGTACGAATTGGCAGACTGTTATATGTTTTTCATCTTGCCAGTGCTAAATATCGGTCTTGTGTTAGACCTCATTGTAATATGTAAAGTTGCCATTGTTACATCAAATATAAGAGAGATCTTTGTTGCTGGGTTTTTCTCCCTCAAGAGGAGGGTTTTCCTAGGGTATATGCTGTGTTATTTTGTCTGATTTCGAATCATTTTCTGTGCATTTAATCTGTTCACATAAAATTAACACGTCTAACCATCAAAACCAGTTCTCATTTGTCTTTGATGAGCACCTTTTCCCAAATCGCCAATATTTTTGTAGCAGCATATGGACATTTGATAGAGGTACAGTGCAACATTGATTTTTGAGATATGTGCATAGTGAAGGATACACGTGCAAGAGTATGTCATAAGTGTGCAAGTGTAAGCAGTTATTGGATGTTGACAATGGTTTAGATTTATTACCTATCAATTTGTTTGCTTTTGATTAGACTCACTTTCATAGTGCACCATCAAAGGCTTGGGGACAATAGAAATATAGACACACGCAGGAGATGCGAAAGAGCAAGTTAGCACACAAGTGACAAGCAAGAGTTGGTTTGCCCATAAGTGATGCAAAAAATAGGAGTTTGCATGGTTTGGGCACCCACATGATAGATTTAGTATTGCAAGTCTACAAAGGATTGGTTGTTCTACATATTTAGTAGTTGCCCCTAGATACTTGGTGTCACAATAGCTTATTAATCATGTGCTTTGGTGAGATGGTGCAAATATTATACAGAATTTGTACATTGATTTGATAGGGTTTTTGGTCCCACTAATTTGAGAATTTGATATTGATAGATGGCGGACTACTTAAGGTTGTTCATGTTTGTTGACAGTTTTGAGGTGCATGATGTTTTTCATAATTGGTTATTAGTTTTGAGTTTATTCAATGCTATTCCAATCTGCATTATTTCATGGTTTGGTAGTTAGAGGTCAAGCAAGGATACATCTAAAAGAAGGTCCCCACAAGAATGGAAGTTGTCCTCATTAAATGAGGCTCCTACAATGGAGGCAATCAAGTAAGGGATGTTGTTGGCCATTGCAAAGTTTAGCAATTGTGGGTTATTCTTCCATTATTATGAGAACAAAATACATTATTTGTGTTGGAAGGGTATTGGCACCATAAATAGACCATTCGAATATAGACATCTATCATTAGACTTTGCAATTGTATTTAAATAATTGTCATCAAATCCTATATAAAGTAGATGCAAGTGCAAGAGATCATGCAAGAGGTTGCATGCAATGTAAGGATCTAGGTTTAGCAAAAGCCTATGCATGAGATTGCTTGCACATAAAGCAATGTGTTGTCATGTCCCCGATTTTAGGCTGGGTCGGCCAGCCATTATTAAATAATTTTTAGGGCCGACCTAAATATAATAAAATAGTAATATTAAATATAAATTTGAATTATTAAATAAACAACATTTAAATTTATCTCTGGCAGACTCCTTGAGCCTAGCGCCTAAATAATATTTGGATTTTTTGTTTGAGATGGCCGACTTCTTCTAGTTGGTGTTTATGCTTAGTATTTATATGGGGTCACGGTTCATTATTCATCATCAGGGAATTGGAATTAAGATTTGGGTGTGCAAAGACGTAGGTCTTTTGCTAGCCGCGCCTAGTGGGACATAGCCCTCATCAGCGCCCTGGTTCCTTCTGTCACCTTCAGTAAAGTCCGATCTTACTCCGCTACCATCCAAATCACTCACATCTCGAAGAGGGAGCCGATTGTGGTTAGTGTAGATCCGTCACAGTTCACAGAGAGCGACATCACCATTTCTGGAAGAAGCCAGCGAACTATTGTATTGATTTGTGTTGTTCGCACTCGTCATCTCTCACTGCCAATTACTCAAAGTGTTGTGACCTCATCCACAAGTCTGAGCATTGCATAATATGTCTTCCGAGTTTTCCAATACTGTCTGTTGTTAATCCATTCGCCTACCACGATTGAAGATATCAGTAATTGTGTGCTTGGTATTTGTTGATGATATCTTTGTAACCAATAATGGATTATACAAAGTAATCTGCATTAAACGTTTATTGATGGGAGTTGTGTTGGTCATGCTAAATCTGAATTTGGTGATATCATTCCTTATTTGCATTTATACATCTAACAATAACAAACCTGTGTTATCTTCCTGCGGTTGCATTGAGTTAGCATTTTGAAGCATAAGATAAATCTGGGCGAATATTTAATCTCAGTCAGAAACTCCTGTGGACTTGTTATTTGGGAACTATTATTTCTGATTTAAAATCCTGTACAAATATCTGTTGATATTAAATTTTCAGATCTGATACATTGAAGATTTTTGTTCCAATATTTGTCCATTATATGAAGTAAGAACTCGACATCCTGCACGGTATCAGAGCCTGGCATCCTGCCAGCCTGAGTGGACTGCAATGGGTTTCAGTAAGGAATTCATCAGGGAGAACAGAGAATTTCAATCCACTATGAAGGATCATTTCAGTGGCATGAAGGACACCGTGAGGGAAATGGTTCAAATCCTAAAGGGACTAAACCAACAACTAAGTGTTGGAAGAAATGGAAACGAAGGGAGCAATTCAGGTGGTAAGAGAGGCTCCCTGCCAACCTTTAATGGTTGTATGGACCAACAGAAAATTGATGAAGAGAAGGTGAGAGAGACGCCATTTGTTGTGTATGAAGAGCTTGAGATGAAGGAAGAGGTGTCACTAATTTCGAGTGATATCAAAGAAGCAACCAGCCAAACTTCAGGTATGGAGGTAATTGAACCATGTGATGATGTTATTAGTCACACTCTAGTGAAGGATGATGCGTTTGAGATTGGCCCTCATGAGGAGAAATTGCAAATTTATCATGAAAGCACTAATGGCATTGGGGTGATGAAGGTTATAACTGAAATAAGAGAAGAAAACTTCACAGAGGTTGATCAAGAAACATCTGAATTTCTTTGCTCCAAGATTGATGAGTTTGTTGATGGACTACTCTATAAACCTGAGAAGGAAATTTTTGATTTGCACATGATGAGTAGAGGAGAGTTGATTGAGGAAGAAACTGCGTTTAAGCATGAAGCAATGTGGAAGGATAAGTTGGAGGTGTTTGAAGGCACTAAGTAAAGGTATGATAGCTGCCCTGATTTTCTGATTTGGAACAACAGTATTTGGATCTTGCTCAATCCTACTGGTGAGGACGATAGTAAGAAGCCCTCTCCCCTTGTCTTGCACATCCATGGGAGATCTCTTGGAGTCTCGAGGTTGATCGGAGTTGATGGCCCTTGGAGATTTATCCACTCCCTCGTGTTTGTTGAACGTGATAGCACGATGAAGTGGGATCCAGGTATTGACATGTTTGGGGCATTATTTCGTCAGGATCATGATGAGTTGCTTCACGAGTGTTGGCTTGCCGACATTTACATCAGAACTGAGCAGCGGAAGATTGAGTATTTGTCGGTCGTCTTGGCATTCATGGTTATGAGGTGGCAATTGCTTGAGGGCAAGCAATTTCGGGATGGGAGGACTATCATGACCTTGATTTCAATGAAGACCCAATTTCAATTCGAGTCGGGAAATCAGCATTTTTAAACGCCAATCATAAATAAAATAATATTAAAATTAAATATTTAAAAATAATATTAAAATAATAATAACATTAATAATAATTAAATAATTAAATTGAATAATAAATTTTAATTATTAATTAATAATATTTAAATTTATAGTTTCAAATCTAGCCGACCCCCTTGAGGAAGCCGTTGCATATTGTGGCCGACCTATTTCTTGGAAGGCGTTTTATTGTGTATTTATTCTAGTTCTTCATCTGGAGTTGGGCATTGGATTCTTGGACAGACGTGGTCTGGAGCATTGGAGACGGAAACCTCTTGTGTTGTCACCTAGGTGGGATGACCCCCTCACCTGGCACCCATGAATCCTTGATATTCAATTCCATTGCATACCTGACTCCTAATTCAGCCCGTTGTTGCAAGTCCAATGACATCATCAAGGCACAAGGAGGTCCCAGTAAGAGGCAGAGCCCTCCTAGCTCACGCCTTACTCTAGCGATTACAATCAACAATCGTTCTCGTGCAGACTCCAACATCTGCATATATAATAGCCACGCCACTTCACCGACATTCAGCAACCTGTGCATCCATCTCAAGGGAATCATTGGTCGCAACATCCCTCAGATCCGACCATTCACCCAAGCATCTGCTTCGAGGAGTTCATTGCCAACACTTGGGGAGTGAGCCTGTACATCGACGTCATTGTGTATCCCACTAACAAGCCCTATGATTGATCTCTCACGAATTTGGCTTTCATCAGCGCTGCAACTCATCTTCGAGATATATGTATTGCTTGGGTCTGTGAGTGTATATGATATCTACTATATATCATTCGCAATCAAAAGTGTAATTCTGAATTTTAACTCTATATATTCCATTAAATGCTATCTATGAAGATCTGAGCGCAAATAAATTTTGCTTCTGCTCTGTGAACTCTGTGCATTATATATTTTGTTTGGTTCAAAGAATTCTCCTTTGCTATGTGACGATTAGCAATGATACTTCCAGATTACTTATGAGGGAAGTTCTTTGTTGATGTTCATTGTTTGGCTTTTAGCAATCTGTATGACCAGATTAATTCCTTCTTGTCATACCTAATTTTATACGAAATCAATACCTGGTATATTACATTTGATGGCTAGCAAGCCAAAGGTATAGAAAGAGGTAGAAAATCCCAAAAGGAAACAAAAGAAGAAAAGAACAAGCCACACAAAGAAAAAGCATAATCAGATTTTGAATCTCCATCATAAGGGGAATCGTCTATGAAGGAGAAGCCAGTGTGCATATTGCAAGAAACCAAGACATGATGAATATTAATGTTATTTAAAACATATTGATGAGTTGAAACATTTTCTTAAGAAGAACCAAATCAATTTGCCTTCAACTATGTCAAGGTGTTCATCTTCTTCTTCAAAGTCAAAAAGACAAATGCGACAAGCACTTGTTGTAGTTGTAGATTTTGAGTCAAAGATATGGATACTTGATTCTAGAGTTTCACATCATATGGCTTTGTCACAGAGTACGTTCTCTTCATTTGAGTCTTGTTCATCACCACACATCCTAATGGCTGACAACACATACATGCATGTTTGTGGAAAAGGATCTATTGATATGGACAAAGGATTATTTAATGGTGCTCTTTGTGTGCCATCATTGTCAACCAATATCCTTTCTATCTATCAAATCACATGGTGGAGCAAGGAAGAGTGTTGGTTTCACACCAAATTATGTGGTTATTTGGGATCTGCATAGCAGAGATATTGTTGCAATTAGGGAGGTAGATCATCAATCTCGAGTGTACACCTTCTCACATTTTGCTCCTATTGTTCATTCAACTAGTGTACACACTTAAGTATCTAGTGTGGATCCCTTTGAAGAGATACAATATGGTCATTTGAATCTTGGTGTTCTTTCATCAACTAAGATTATAGAGACATGTGTTGCTATTTCATCTCCTCCAACTACTATTACTTCTAATGAAACTAGTATTGTTACATCAATGGCTTCTAATGGTTCAGTGCAACAAAACATTCATCATTTTCCAAATACAGCGACTTGGGATTAGTACTGGATAGACATTTTAGATTTGTTTTGTCAATCCTATTTTGCAAACTTAGAAGACACTATCAAGGATATTCATCTTCTTTTTGATGTTAGCTCTTATGAAGTTGCATCATCTTCTTTGGATGTGATGAGGGCACTTTCAAACCCTCTTGTTCTTCCTCCACATGATCATTTGTCAAAATTTGGCATTAACTTGGAGATCCTTAAGCAACATTTAGAGAAGTCCATCTTCATCTTTGGATCATGTTCTATATCTATTTTCACAAGGTTCAAGATTGTTACCTTCATCAATATGGCTTGGAACATTTGACTTGTCACCTTTTGGCACCAACATGGCAACACTTGAGCAAAGTTCAAAGACATCACATATCTTGATCTTTCTTCCCTCGTATTCCTTTCAAGAATGGGAAGACATCTTGCATACATTATTGGTTATGTTTCTTTCTTATGGGAGCAATATTGTTCAACAAGATTGAATGATCTTCAACATTCATTGCCAAGCATCTACCATCACTGCAAGAGATTCTACTATAAGGGGGACTTGCATGGTCTCTCTTCTTCTTTCTTATGGGGGGGCTTCTTTTTCTCACATGGGGTTTTGTCCTTCTCATTCTTCTAGAGATCATCTTGTGTTTTCTCTATTTCAGAGAGGGGTTTTTCTTATAGGTTTTTTTTATTTTCTCTATTTGTGAGAGATTGTTTTGTATATGGGTACCTAACATGGCCTCATAACCGAGACCTGTCATTGCATCTTTGCATGTTTTCTCATTCTCCCTAAGTTGCACTTAAGGGGGTGTCAATGTGACCAAGGTATATTGTTAGAAATGAAGCAAACCACTACAATATGGAAATCTAAAATATTGTTGCAAATCTAAAGTTAAATATAAAATATCAATGGAGATTTAAAATAATAAGAATCAACAACAAAAAAATCAGCAATACTCGAGCCATACACATAACACAGATTTACGTGGAGAAAACCTTTTCAAGTAAAAAACTCCACCAAAAAATAGCACAAATTTGTATTATCTGCAAAGAGATTACAATATATCCTTCAATCATGCATCCAATCTAACAACGTTTGTGTTCTTATTAAACTTCTCATTATGTCTCCATCTCAAGCTCTCAATATATAGACTCAAGGAAGACCAAAATACCACCATAAAGCATTACCATGGGTCAAAACAAGGTTCCTAAATACCATGGTAAAAAATTCATATGACCCTTACATGTTAAACATAGTCTCTTTCATGATTCTTACACAATCCCATTATTTTAGGCCCGTTATACAATTCCTATTAATTAGGGGATACTCTTACAAGTTTTCCATAATTGATTAAAAGAATAATCCCACTAATTTAGGCATGCTGAATACAATCCCTACAAAATAGAAAATACTCTTACAAGTTGTCATAGACTAATAATAGCTATGAAAATATATTCTTAGATTTCTTAGATTGTCATAGCTCCCAATAATTAGATAACCATGATTTGACCTTATCACCTCATAAATAAATAATTTAATAGTTTTCCACTATCGGTGGGCCCCACATCCCTTATGAGTGCATAAGCAAATAATGACATGGAATAATTAAAATATAAGATTTAAAGGGTGGATGGCACTTTAATCCTAACATATATTACCTAACTAGTTTACCTCTTAGGTCCTATTCACACTACTTAAGTTTACTTAGGGTATTCTTAGGAATTATCACTCTACGTCTCAAGTCATAAGATTAAGACACATGTTATAGTATTATATTGTCCTATGTCTCGCCTTGGCCTATATAACCAAGAGATTCTCATTGTAATCTAAATCCATTATATTGAATCATATTTACACACATATTGTGTTTTTGCATCCTTTGAAAGAATAGAATTATTCTCTCATGTTTAATTTCTCTTGTGCTTTCATTGAAGCTCCTAGATCTTGGGTGGATATCTCCATAGTAAAATATTGCATGTTATAATGCATTCTATCATGGCACAAATGATGATCATATTGAACCTTGTCTCATCCAACACAACCCCAAGTGAATTGTGTCCAATGAGCATTTATTAGAATGAAGGAAGCCTTCCTAGACACAAATATGTAATTGTACTGGAAATGAAGAGACGAGAATTTCTCAATGTTCATTCCGCACCAATCAAGATCCTCATCACTGTCCTCAGTTTTTCTTGGACAAAGGTCAATTCCTAGAGATCGAAAAACACCCCCCAAAAGGCTCTATCAACTATCCACTAATTCCAATCCACTTGAACAAGGGTTTAGGTCATAATGATAATGGAAACTCTAAAATGACATGATTCAGATACAAATCCCCTTCAGTCCAATAAGGGAGCATGCCCCAAAATCCTACTAAAGGCGATAACAATTACCTAATCTTCATAAATAGCTAATAAGTTATTGCGGTCTAACGATAATGAGGATGCTTGCAAGAGCGTTATGCAGATTCAAATGCCTTCACTATGATAAGATGACTCTTGACCCTGATGTAAGGTGCACATGGCAATATTGTGGTGTAATAAGCATATGAACATTTGAGCATAGCCAGTAAATTTACCAAAGATTAACCGAAGAAAAAAATCATCTAATCCAAACAAGTCGATGAATTTGCTGGGATGTCCAAGTCACTGTAATGTGAAGCTAATGGAGAACACTTGGAAAAGTGCGACCCAAGTTCAACTCCCTCTCACAGCAATAAGGTGACACATAACACCTATGTGTCAACAGGTACATGGCGAGGTTGTAATGAGTACATGGTACGTTCTAGTGTGACCTGTATTTAATTGGGTATATATGAGTGAAGAGATGCCCCATATCAACCATGGCATGCGGCCCGATTGTCATGTAATGAATACAAGCACATTCGAGCATGCCCCGGGTTTAAATGGGTACATTTTTTTTAAAATGAACCATGTTTGCGTGAGAATGTAACCCTAGCTAACCTCGCCCAAAACCCACCAAGCAAAAAGCATGAGAAATATCTGAATATGCTTGGATACAACTCATTGTCGTGAAGCTCATCTAGTTTAAGTCAAGTCAATCCCTAACCCTAGTCCAGCATAAGTACTCCTCTTGGGGGGCACAAATTAAACACGTTTGGTAAGAAATACTTTTCAAGCAAAAATATCTACTGTAACAGAAAAAAACTACAACTTTGGCTTCATACACTGAACCCTGATATGTGATTTTGATGAATGATCTAAAATGCCATTTATAAAATATCATTTGTCAAAACGTGGGAAAGAGTTCGAATCGCTACTAAGTAAAGCGGGTACCTATAAAAACTGAAAAATGAATGTGAGTGAGAAGAAAAATGAGCGGAATCAAAGAAAAATATGTATATAAATATCCATAAAAACTGAAAAATGGATGTGTGTATCTCTCAAAACTTACCTGAACACGGTCCCAAGCGTTTGCTATGTTAAGAGGGCCATGGTCTTTCACAACATTGAAGATTGATCTGCTCACAGACAATGCTTGCTCGGGAGGGATCTTGGGATTGATAGGTTTTAGCTTTGGCTTGGGTTTCTTCCCAACAAGCCTGACTGCTGTAAAAAACATTTTCGATCTCCCCCTCCTGTTCTTTGCTGTCGTTCTAATTTGTGCTCTCCTTCGATATTTTTATTTTAAATTAAGTAGGGACTTCTGTATCAAGTCAGTTCGTAAGAAATGTAAACGATGTTACAAAGGGAAATTCAATATTTTTGAAATATGAGTTGTATTATTATTATTATTATTAGTTTAGGGAATGATGTAGGAGTGAAATTTGAGGGTTTGATTATTTTTCGAGGGGTTAAGATGCAATTTTTTTAACAAAATATAATCTCAACAGCATTTGTCGAGGATCTGATTGGCTGTGAGGGTTTGAGTCATTTTTGCAATTTTCATGTAGTTTGAGAGAGGCAAGTATTTTCAATAGTATAAAAGGGCTTTTTTAGTTATACTATGTAGTATCGAGTGGTTTTTCAGTACTAATCTATTCGAGTCTTTAATGTTTTTTTGTATTGGATGAGGGTTGTTTAGTACGTTTTATAGTACTATTAAGGACGTATAATAATTACAAGGCATTAATGTAAAGTGGTTAAAAAGGGAGTTTGTAAGTGTTCCTTCGACCAATGGGATGTTAGAATTTTTGAGTGTTAGGTGTTATTTCTTTAGTTTGGATTTAAAAGATGTGAGGTTTTTAAGGTCGAAGTAGCTTTGTCCTTGTCAACATGGTGGCAGATCAGGAGCTTTCTTGTTTGGGAAGCTATTTGGATTGAGTGCGCGCAATGCAAACGCATGTCAACTTTAGAAAGCATTCTAGCTATGCATTCTAGCTTGTTTTTTATATTACGAAATCGTCCTTGGGTGGTGAGTTGTCCATCTTTTGTTGTTTTGTGGTTCAAAAAAAAATGCAAAAGGGTGGAAAGCGATGGGGACCACTTAGTAGACGAAAAACATTGCAACATTTGCAAAATTACTTTTTAATGCAAGCCTTTTAAGGTCTCTTTGAAAACATGTCGGTCATTTTGCTACGTGTTTGCATGGCGCAATATTTTGAGAATAATAGGTTTGATAGGTTTGTACATTGCACGATTGGTGAAGAGATGGGTGATGAGAATAGTATTAAATTTTGAGAATAATATTGTAAATATCTATTATATTATTATATATAATAAGTTAATTAATATTACTATTTATGATATTATCAATAAAATTAATTTATAATATTATATATTGTAGATTTATTGATTTTAGCTTGAGAAACTTGTAATTAAATAAGATCGAGAGCTTTCTTGTTTGGGAAGTTGTTTGGATTCAGTGCACATAATGCAAATGCGTGTCAACTTTAGAAAACATTCTAGCAATGCATTCTACCTTGTTTTGATATCCTGGAATCATTCTTAGTTGGAGAGTTGTCCATCTTTCGTGGTTCCAGTGATCTTTATGCCCTCTACAAAAATATTTATGTGGAAAGTGATGGGGACCACTTAGTAGGTGTGCAACATAAGCGGTTACATTGCAAAATTACTTTTTAATGTGAGCCTTCTAAGGTGCCTTTGAAAGCAAGTCAGTCCCTTTTGCTACGTGTTTGCATGGTGCAAGATTTTGAAAATAATAGGTTTGATAGGTTTTGTACATTGCATGATTGGTGAAGAGATGGTTGATGAGAATAATATTAAATTTTGTGAATAATATTATATATAATAGAGTTAGTGATTATTATTATTTATGATATTTTCAATAAAATTAATAATATACTCTTATTATGTTATATAATGAAATAAAGAGAATGTTTTTATTGATTAATTCTAATATAATTATATATTGTAGGGTTATTGATTTAAACTTGAGAAACTTGTAATTAAATAAATTGTCTCTCTATACAATAAAAGTAGATTATTCTGATATGTTGCTATATATATATATGATATAATTTATGACTATATTATTAAGTTAATCATATTGCATTTATTGTGTGATACATTTATTTAATGCTTGAGGGTATGAAATTAGATTATGTCTTTTCTAATTTAGTGCTTTGCAGAGTGTGTTAGATTGTGTAGGATTTAAGTATTGTACTGGTTTGTACATTTTTAATAATAAATATGTTTGGAGAAGGAATATAATGATGGCTATGGTAAGGCATGTTCTGGACTATTGTTTGGAAATGGAGGAGAATTACAGTTCTTCAATGCGATTGTAGGTTTTGCATTTAGCCAAGTAAACACAGTGGGAATCTATCTTTTGGGTCTAGATTTTTGTAATGGATGTATTTTGGTTTGCATTTTCAAATATATAGGTGCTAGGATAGAAAATTGTAGTATCATTTTAGGTGGTAAGGTTGAGGAGGCTTATTTTTGGTAGAAGCATTTTTGTCTTGAACTTTGTTTCATTATACTTTTCAAATTGACAGTATATGGAACATGGTTTAAGGTCCTAAAAATGCTTTTGGTGAAATGAAGCCTCTCCAATGCATTACTCAATTGACATTGACAAAAATTTTGATGGGTAAACCAAAAACAAGATTACCCATAGGAGTTAAGCTCATTCATATCAATTTTACCGACCTTGCAAATTAGGAGCAAAAGTGTGGGG